>OZ022576.1:8582442-8609942 GCA_963669155.1 Arbacia lixula
TGAACACATAGTGACATACCCCATTGTGTAACTGCAACTTAATACAGTATACCTTATTATGGGTGAACGGTGTAAGTTGTATGTAAGTATGTTAAACTATTCCTTCCCATACGTTTGCATTCATTTTTTAGAGAATTATATTTGCATTTTCACGTAGCGTAAGCTCTACGCTGTGGGATGGGCCGGCGAGGTCCGTGTCTGAGGCAAGTGTGTTCAGGCTGCACTACTGCTTTCGCTAGCTGAAAAAGCCGACCCTTCGAATACCCGGTGGTAGAAACACCCTTATCCTTCAAAAAAAATCCTGGAGCTGCTTGACAGTTATGCCATCAAGAGTTCCTGTCGATGTCGACGATATCACAGAATTCCCTCTTATAAAAAAAATGCTCTTTCAGGTAAAATAAGACTGAAAATAAAACGAAAACCTCGGGAGACCCGCTAGATTTGCACGCAACGATATGCGGACAAGACGGTGAGGATCGGTAAGCTTGACCGAGGTAGCAACAGTAACTATGAATGACGTCATTTTGCATACATTACGAAAACGGTCTATTGCTAGATCTCAACTGTGTAAAATCTTCCCTCCCAATTAAGTGGAATTGCTAGATTTCAAGTAGGGTTTGGACAGGTTGTTCAAAACCCATTCGGTTCCTGTGGCCCAGAGACTGAGACCTACGACACAATATTTGTGGTGCTTAGTCCGGCAATGGTCAAGCATTGGATGTCCCTGCTTACCATCTATGTTGTAGATGTGGTGCTTCTCTCCCCAGTGGTCAAACCAGCCAGACCAGAACTCCATGACCATCAGTGGCATGTCCTTACCCTGAAAACAACAAGACCAAAGATCCCCCTCAGTAGATTTGAATACCGGTAGACATAAGGGGAAACAGTACATTAATAGGCTACTTTTGTTTAAGGTAATCATCTACTGAATGTGTCAAGATAACATTATCTTCAAGCACCCCACATATGTCATTCGCTCACTGAGTTGAATATGTTATCACCAGCTAGTTATATCTAGTTACCGTGTATGGCTTATGACACCATACTTGACTCAAGATGTTGAATCAAGCTTATAGCAATTCTGAGGTTAATTCATCTTATGTACTAAGAATGGATCATTTTCACTGTTTGTATTTTCATTGTGAATATGTATGCGGGTCACATTATGTGATGACATCATCACTATTGTAGCAGTCAATGTATGGACATATGTCTGGAGTCAACGTGTCAACCCAGACATTAATTGATCTATCCATTCACCTCTTCATCAATTTGTTCATCCTCACACCCATTCAGTCACTATCGATTCATTATTTAATATCTGCATTGTTTCATTCCATCTATTATCTGTTCATCCATTCATTCATCCCTCAATCAATCCAACCATCCATCCATCATTTAAAGGGAATATACTGGACTGGGAAGACAAAAAAAAACCTTCAAAAGGTGATCATGAGCAATCTTCTTAAATTCCTGTATTGTCCATTCTAGAAACTTGCTGAAAGTTATTTGTCCTCAAATGATCCACATTTGGAGTAATTAGTGATTAAATCACAAATCCTCAAAATGTTCAGGCCGTACATTTTGAGTCTTTGAATTTCCTTATTTCACCTGTATGTCTTGTAGGTCAGCGAAGTGTCGATCAACATGATCCTGAAAGTTGGCTGTTTTCAGAACTAGAAAAATGATACAAACAATTCAATCAGAAATACTTTAATCAATCATACACTTTCATTTAATAGCACACATGACACACAACTATGATTTGAAATTAATTGACTAAAATGGTCTAATCCAACAGGCTTAAGTGTCATTAATTTGATTTTCCTTCGTTTACAAAAATTCCAGTAATTGATTTCCAAGCAGCTTCATTGCAAAATCAATTTAGATTCACCATTCCATGGGCCTTTTTCAAGATATGGCTGCTAGTTTTGGTCACAGTCCAGTATGCCCAATAAAACAGCATGCTTTTGTCAATTTCGCTATTAATATCCATAATCTTCAGACAACAACTTCACTAAACATTGTCATTGTCAGTGCCATGTTGTCAAGCCATCAGTTTGAGAGTGTTAATGTGTGCAAGAGACATGAAAGGATATAAAATGACATAATTATTATTATTATTATCAAGGAAAGAAGTGCAGACCATGCGCTCATTGGTATTTGTTTTCCTAAGATGTGTCGTGAAATACCACAGATAAAAATATCTGAGGGACATCTAATCTTAAGGAGATTAATTTATAATGATCTCTGGTGGATTTTCAGAATACAACTCCAGGCCATTCGTGAGTCGATGGCTGCATACTAATTAAAGGAAAAGTTCACCTTAAAATTAAGTTGGTTTCAATAAAGGCACACACACTAAAGAAACATAAAAGTGAAGGTTTGTGATGGATATCCATCAAAGGATAAGAAAGTGTCAATCTTTGAAAGTTCTGATTTTGTGACCTCATGTGCAAGGTGTTTTCCCATATGTTGTGTACATTTTTTTTCTTAAATATCACTTTTCTTTAAAGATATGCATCCTTTTACCTGTGCATTTGATACATCATTAGAAGTGCATTTTTACTCACATACCTCTCTGAAATATATTTACTCCCTTGTCAAAAACAGAAAAAGAGCTATTTATGAAGTCATACAGCACACAACAGATGGGAAAGCATCTAGCATGTGACATTACAAAATCGAAATTTCAAAACATCATAACTTTTTTTATTCTTTGTCAGATTTGTTGTTAAACCTTCACTAATATGCTTCTTTCATGTTTCTGTTTTAATTGAAACCAACTTATCTTCAGGGTGAACTATCCCTTTAAAGCAGAAACCCTCTTACCTCCAGGGAGTCCTCCCTTCTCCATGGCAACCTTGGTGTTATCGGAGGTCAAGAGCAGTTCAGTGACCCCATGCTTGACCATGGCCTACGGGGAGGAAGAGGGTGTTATGTAACTCATTCAAGGAATGTTGTCATCTGAATGGTTGAAAGGAAGGGCAAAGTTTTCGAACCATTCCCTTAAAGGAAAATGAATGATTGTGTGCAAAAGTGTAAAGTGGGCTGCTCATTACATCTTCTTTATTCAACCAACAATTCTGGTCCTAGATCATTTAAGTCTGTTAAAGTTCAGTAACCCCTTGATTGACCATGGTCTGTGGAGAGGAAGGCCATCATTATCAGGCAATATATCAAAATGGTGAACCGAAATTGCAAATCAGACAAGAATCACAAAAACAGATTCCTGAAGTTGACATTTCAAATGGATATTCAAAGCTGACATTTCAAAATGAATATATTAGCCATGGACAGATATCAGATTAATATCCATATTGCATACATTATCTTCTTACTTCTTTGACAAATACTGTAATCTCACAAATGATTGGCACAAAAAAAATCAAGACTACAGGAATCCCATTGACAAGGCATTTTAGTGGTAATGAAATTGGATGTCAGATATATATATATATATATATATATATATATTTTGATTTGGCATCTTACCTCCTTGACAAACTCCAAGTAGGCCTTCTCCTTCCCAAATGCTCCATACTCGTTCTCCACTTGGAATGCAATGATTGGACCACCGTGATTGTACTATGATAGAAATATAACAAGATCACAGGAAGGGTGAATGAAACCTTGAAAATGAATTGAAGGGAATAAAAGCAGAAAAACAGAAAATGAAATTTGTAGAAGTTTGAGAGAAATCAGAGACATCACAAAAAGTTTTTTTTTTTTAAATCATGACTATTAGCACTACCCCTTTTCTTATGCATGTTCACTCTCTCTCACTCTCTCTCTCTCTCCCTGTCTCTCTCTCTCTCTCTCTCTCTCTCTCTCTGTCTCTCTCTCTCTCAATTCCTCCAGCTTGTTAAATATCTCTGTACCAAGCCTCAAAAATGCACATTGAGTTCTTACCCATTCTATGCTCCCATGGTTTAAAGCCACCTACCTGTAATGAGACCACCTTGGGGATAAGCTGGTCAAAGAATTTACTGACAGCATCCGTGTAGAGAGGGTAGGTAGACCGTATCTTGATCTCCTTATCGGCCAAGAGCCAGCTGTCAGAACAATAAATATCAATGAGTTAAGAAAATAACAGCCTGAGTAACAGCCATTCTCATGGGCTTAAAAAATCGCGAAGTTAGAAAAATCGTGAAGTTAGGGTGAAAGTTGCCTAGCAACCGTACCAAAAGCCGAATGGTCCTATTGTCCCGGTCCCCTAACTTCGCGATTTTTCTAACTTCGGGATTTTTTAAAGCCCAGTGAGAATGACACTAATATTAATACAATCAGCACACATGTTGATGTGAAATAGCTTATTACTGTCCAGATGTTGGCCTTGGTTTCATGAGCCTAGTATATTGAGTGATGAGTGTACTCTCTCTGGGTGTCCACACATGACAATTTCAAGGGAATATGCTGTACTGGGAAGACAAAAATGCCTTCGAAAGGTGATCGTGAGCAATCTTCTTGCCAATGGTCTTAAATTCATGTATTGTCCATTTTAGAAAGTTGCTGAAAGTTATTTGCCCGCATATGATCCACATTTGGAGTAATTAGTGATTAAGTCACAAATCCTCACATTGTTCGGACCAAACATTTCGAGGATTTGCGATTAAATCACTAATAACTCCAAACGTGGATACTTTATGAGCAAATAACTTTCAGCAAGTTTCTAAATTGGACAATACATGAATTTAAGACCATTGGCAAGAAGATTGCTCACGATGACCTTTTGTAGGAATTTTTGTCTTCCCAGGACAGTATATGCCCTTTAATACCTTACAAGATGATTTGATGACTGCTCTTCATCTACCAGTGAAATAGGTTCTTTCGTGTAGAGTATGCAGATCTATCTCCTTTACACAGAGGGGAGTATTCCATATTCCTCTTCATTTTTCTACCAATTCCCTAACTTATGTGGTGCCTACACTACAGCTTAAAGGAATTGGCATAGGGAAAGGGAAAGGGAAGGGGCCTCAGTTTTAAATCGCGGCATATTTTGTCCAGTTCAGCATGAAACATGATTTTTTTAGGCTAAAGCATCATGTTTCATGCTGAACTGGACAAAATATACCGTGGTTTAAAACTGCGGCTCCTTTCCCTTTCTTCCCTTTCCCTTTCCCTATGCCAATTCCTTTGAGCTGCAGTGTACATAACATGTGTACATGTATGAGAGACAAAATTGGTATTCCAGAATGTCCCCCCAAAATGCTCTGAATGTAATATATGAAGAATTTGACCACACCCAGTGAGCATTTCCTAGCCAATGGCCATTTTCGTGTCACAGAGCACCCCTAGGGGGGCAATCCTGCACCCCAGGGTGACAATCCTGCACCCCTCTTACCTTGGCAGTCCCCCAAAGTCCCACTCAGCACAGATGTATGGGCCCGGCCTAAAGATGACGTACAGCCCCACTTTCTGAGCCATCTTCAAGAATTTCCTGAGAGAATAAAGAAAAAACAAACACAAAGAAGACAGTTACTAATATGTTATGTTGTGACAAGTTTTGTAAGACTTGGTGGCCTGTGTGTTGGGCCTAGGGTAGGCTCGCACTAAAACTTAAAATTGGTTTCAATCTCCTGGGTCATGTTGCACACATAGATTTTCAATTATTGTAACTTACCATCAATGGTAACTACCATTGCAACAGCCGATAAGCTCTAATTATTGCATATGTTGCCATAGTAGTTACCATTGATGGTTAGTTACAGTACAGTAATTGAAAACCTATATGCAACATGGCCATGTACTGTAAATTTATAACAGATTGTTTTGTTCTTTCTTAGCAGATACTTATAGAGGGTTCCCACGAGCAGCCATATTGGAGGACAAAACAATAAATACCTGTGCATCAGAAAATTACTTTTCATGGTCTGATGCACAGCTTTTTATTGTTTGTCCTCCAATATGACTGCTCGTGGGAACCCTCTATTGTTCATATAGATATTACTGTTGTACATTAAAAATCATGCAACGGTACCGACTGCATCTTAGCTACAGTACGACAACAAGCACATAAGTATCATGTACTACACGTTCGTATATTAATCATGTTGAAATATGTGTTTTGAGCAAGATGATTGTACCTGTTCTGTATGAGCAAAGTCCATGCCAACCCCAGTGTCATAACTGCATATGAAAACATTTTCCTTTCAGGCATGAAATCTTGATGGGATTATAGATTACGAAAATGTATTTTGTCATGCAGACAATATTTCAAAGGGTTCCTTATAAATTTTGTTTGCGTAACAAAAGGTCTTGTTTATTGTGATGGTATTGTTGATACCCACGCATGAGTTACTGGTGGATTTCTCTTAGGTTGAGCAGTCATGTCTGAGATTTCTATTTTGTCTACAAATTATGTATGTTCTGTATGTCAGGAGCAGATCAAGCTGTTTGCCAAAAGGAGGGGTGGGGGGGGGGGGGGAGGGTGGAAGGGGGGATTCAGAGATACTAACACATGAGATTGTGTGCAGGGGTCCTCAGCACAGGAATAAAGTGATCCATTTCAAAACTGTCCGGAGTTGCTAAGCATTTTTTTTTTGAGATTCCACGGGGGGATGAGTTTCAACCTCTTATATCCCCTTATTACACCCAGCCCCCTTTTGTTTATTTGTTTGTTTTTATTTTTATTATTTTCTTTTTTTAGGGAAGGAGATCCAAGGGGGGGGGGGGGGGGGGGTTAAACCTAAAAAAAAAAACCTTATACATGTAACCCGTTTTTGTTTAATTGGAGATTCCAAGAAGGGGGGGGGGGGGGGGGGGGTTCAAATCCCCCCTCTCCCCTAGATCCACCACTTTATGTGAGCATCCCCAGTAAAGGAACATTCTAAAGATATCAAATAGCATCCAATCAATAGGCCATACAAACCAGGAAATGAAATGTATGAACTTGTATTTTCAAAAGAGCATCTTGCACAAAAGCTCCATGTAGCTTTGGTAGCATAACAGACAGTCAGACACAATTGTTGCAAATAAATTTGTTCCATAACCAATGTTATGTGGGATATTTGAACAGTAATTTTTCTAAGGCTTGCCCTGTGCTGGATGCCTCTTTACAGCTCTTTCTCTCCTCCAATCTTTCTATCCTTCCTTATTAATAATTACATTGACACTATTTTGAATAGCTGATTCATTTCGAGCTTGCCCAGTCATTCTTTTAAAGAAAGTGTCAGTTATCTATACCTACACTGCAGGTAGCTTAAACAATTTCAATTTATATTACCCTTGCCTCTTACTCCATTTCCTCTTGTTCTGTCAATTCCAGACAGCGCACTTCCTGTTTTATTTCAAGATATTCATGTGTTCATAGAATGAGCTATAGCATTGTGGAATTCAGTAAAATGGCATTTGAAGTGCAGTGCACTATTTCAAATGTTATTTCTTGCTTTCTCTAGATTCCTTCGTTGCGATAGACAATGGATTGCTTGAATAATACCCGTCATGATTGTACAATTGCCAAAAAAATGTATATTTATAGCAAAAACCTACTCAAAGCACACACTAGGGCCTCTCAAAGTACAAAGTAAAAGAAAAAACCCATCCTGACCTCAGGAGAGGCTACCTCCACAATGAAGTAGCCTCAGATCTAGGCTACAGGCTGCTTTGTTTTTCTAATAATACACATTCATAATAATACACAAATCCATTATGAAGAAGCCTCAGATCTAGGCTACAGGCTGCTTTGTTTTTCTAATAATACACAATCATAACTAGGTATGAAATCACATTAGAGGCCAGCCCCATAATGAAGTAGCCTTACACTGTACATCTAGGCTGTAGGCTTCTTTATTCATAATACACAATCATAACTAATTATGAAAGCACAAATAAGGCAACCTCCACATTGGAGTAGCCTTAGACTTAGGCTACAGGCTGCTTTTTTTTTTAATAATACACAATCATAACTAAGTATGGAATCACATTATTTCTGTTTTAATGCAGGATCACTAACTTTGCTTCCTAAAATGAGTGAACGATATCGATTTTTTATGTACTCCACGATCATGATTTAATCACTCGCGAAATTGTTGAGAAGTCCCGATGCGCGAAAAATTAGACTCTCTAAATATATGGCGTACACGATTTAAGACATGGTAGCACTCAGGGCACATTGAAAAAAAAACAACACTTCACAGCCTTCAGCCTAGACTACTAACAGATTACAATTGGACTTCTGCCAACACACACTACTGGTAGACCTCGTATGTTCTCATGTTACATACATTTCAATGCTCTCAATCTGTCGATCTGTGAGGCACATGCATGTAGTAGTAATCATGTTTCTAAATGCTACATTGTCAAGTTCTTGTATCTTGGCATGAAGAGTTGGCACTTCTCCTTCTGTTAGTGTTAATGTTATTAGCTACTGACATAGGCGACTATTGTTTGCCATTTAATTCTGTTGTGTGTGATTTATTAGTTCCGGAGTGGACTGCCCACTCCAATCTGCAATCCTCTTGAGATATATGGTCTGTTGTCTTCTTCTTGCCCTCTTCTATTCTATTTTCCCTGTCAAAGTTTTGTAATTCCTTCTTTCCAGCGATGGTGCAGTTGGCACTACATACTGCGATATACTTGGCAATTTTTGAAGGAAGACTATTGTTCACAAAATAGCAATCTGTGGCAAATATCTCAAGATTATAAATCTGTAAAACTTGACTGAATTCTATTCAAGTACTCTATTGGCCATTAAGTATTGTCTATCAATGATTATTTTTAGAGTGAAACACTTGTATTGTGTGTATCTTATTTGATACGACCGAGCTGAATTCAATGTCCATACAAGTAATCAAAGACCAGGAAAAAAGAGAATTTTGAGAATTTCTGCACAAGACAATTAAACATAAAAATTTCTCTGTACAACATACATAGGAAAAAGGCATCCCACAATGCACCATGCAATGATATCATCGTAACTCCGTACATTAGAAATATTGAACTTCCACTCGATTCAGATTAATCGCAACTCTTTATAAGACGGGGGTCCTTGTCTCTCAGAGTAGTACACTGGACCGGGAGTGGATATGACTGCGAAGTCTGGACATCCTTGCACTATGCATCATGGGATGAGTTAACTTAAAAATCAGGTTTGGAAAATTTATCTCTAAGTTAAGGGGATAGTTCACCCTGAAATTACTTTTGTTTCAATAAAAGCAGACACATGAAAGAAACATATAAGTGAAGGTTTGATGAAAATCCGTCAAAATAAGCAAGTTATGATCTTTTAAAGATTTGATTTTGTGACGTCACATGCGAGGTGCTCTCTCATGTTGTGTACAATGTTTTTTTTAGAAAATTTGCATTTTCTCAAAAAGATATGCATCCTCTTACCTGTGCATATCATTACAAATGTGCATATCATTACAAATATGTTTTTACACACATACCTGTACAAAAAAAATAATAATTCCGTTGTCAAAAAAAGAAAGAGGGCAATATACTGTAAAAGTGGAAATTTTCGCGCATTTCGCACGGCATGTATTTGGTGCGGAAATAAAGATGCGCAAATGTATTTGCGCCTAAACGAAGTTCATATCGGCGCGCTTTGTATGAGTGCTTGCTTTGATGCATCATGCGTCACGTACGTAGGTCTACGTTTATGGTTTAGCCTTAGTCAGCGCTTCAACAACATCATCATGCTATTGCTGCTGCCTGGCCAGCACTGGCGTGGCAGTGGTGAGCTAGGTGAATTGATCGTCCAAAGGGCTGGATAACCTGTGAAATTAAAAACCTGCAAAATTCATTTTACTCCGCCGAGCGAAAACTTAATCGCGCAAAAAATATCCACTTTTACAGGGGAATTACTTTGTACACTACATTTGGGAGAGCACATCACATAACGTCACAAAACTGTTATTTCAAAAGAAATCCTTTGACGGATTTTCGTCAAAACTTCACTAGAATGTTTCTTTCATGTTTCTGCTTTTATTGAAACCAACTTATCTTCAGGGTGAAGTATCCCTTAGTTACAATGAGCAAACTATACTTACACGACATCCAGGATGCCGGTGAAATCAAAATCACCTCTGACTTGCTCATGAAGGTTCCAAGGCACATATCTGTGTGGACAAAATCAAGAGAGATAGAAGAATAATGATCAGGGAGTACCGGTATGGACATCCATTTTCCAAAAACATTTATATCAATGTGAATACTTTCTGGAAAAATGAAAGGAAAGAGAAAAACATACTTCAGAATTTAAGTTTATCCAATCAATTGAATAGGAATTTATTGACACGTAATGCGCACAAAATAGGGCCGAAAAGACTTTTTCAAGTAGTACCGGTATAGAAAATGATCAAAATCATGTCATCATTTGTTTACACGTTGCTCACTTTTAGATTTTTGGGCTTCTTGATCCCTGGTCCAGTAAGGATGACAAAATTTGCCATTGAACTTCATTAATCAACGGGTGTGGCTTTTAAGGAATTTGAAGTTTACTCAAAGCATCCTACATGTATTTGGTTTGTGTATATCTGCGAAAATGCCATAATAGCGCATGCATAACAAATTTATAAAATGAAGGAGAAAGCAACATGGACCCATACTTACGTGGTGAGCGTGTTGAGTCCTCCACTTTTCATCTTGCGCATGCGATCCTCCCAGTACTCCGGCATGACCCGGAAGTAATGCATACTCCCCGAGATGATGGTCATCTCTCTCCCGTCCAGGATGAACTCTCCCCCCGTCAGCTTCATACTTGGCTCCTGCAAAGATTGCACATAGGCTCGTTGGCGGGCCTGGCGGCTCTGTAAGTACCACCCGATCATCAGCAGCACCATGGCAACCATCGTGAGCCATCGCACCGCGTGGACCCGCCGTAATGTGATCGCCATGGCGATATGATTATTTGACCACTGCCCTGAAAGTGTTTTGCAAAATTTTGTGTGTGATTATCTTTTGTTTGGTGGTGTCTGACGCGGACGCGCAATCATTGGATTTAATGTCACCGCTGTAGGGGAGGATCAAAGAGGAAAGAAATATGATTATGATTTGGAAACCAATTGTGAAATCTAGCTGGGGATCTTTCTCGATCAATATGACAGGCATCTAATTCAGTGTACTTTCTTTCATTCATTAATAATATCAAATATATTATCAGCCACAGTTTAGTGATTTGATCTATGATAAGATCTACAATGTATACAGTAGCTTACAGAAAAGGCATGATTTTCAATAAATCAAAGTGTATTTATGATAACAGTAACATGATTCCCTCTTTCTTCCGATCTAGTAAAAGTTTATACTTCACCATCAGTCATCTCAAGATATTTGATCTCTTACATAGAATTTTGACAAAATTTGATACTGATAGTATAACTAAGACAAGTCTGAGTTTTGAGAGACTTAAAGCTACAGTTTAGACTTCTCAATAATTCTAAATTATTTCTAATCCACTAAATACATGACCAAAACTGTCTTGGTGAGTTTCACACGCAATTATTGATTAAAAACACAAAGAATGGGTCGTAAACGCATTGACCAAACAGTTTAAAGAATGGTTTGTGAAACAATATCATTGTAATTGTACTGAGTCATTCATCTGTAAACTTATTGAACTATAGATACTAACTCAAAGTCAAGGGGTCATTTTAAGTCAGACTAAAGTTTCAATTAGGGAAGAGTGCACACTTTCACAACGAACTATTGTCCATAGACTGTGTACAACGGATAGATCGTCTGCGCACAGCGATTCGGAGACCGCTGATTGGGCAATCGCGCAGATCACGTCATGACCACGTGGTTGCCTTCGGACTGCGTGTGGAAGTATCGATAGCGATAACGATATCCGGTCACATTGTGTACGTAGGAAATGGTCTTGTTTCGTGATCGGATCGCTCCAGTATCGATCGAAAATTATCGAAACTCTGCAATTTCATGCATATTGACTGGCGGTCCTAAAACCCGGAAGCCAATTGACTTTGTACACGTTGCGATAGACTCTACAAATTCCAACAAACACGATGCAGGGGTGACGCTAATTCGTACGATTTTGACGGAAAAGCAAGAAGCAATCGAAATTCGCTTACCTGTGCGGTATCGGTGAGAAAATAGATCCTCTGAGAATACCTTTCAAAATTCATATAAAATATAGGAAAGTGAAATTCTAGGTCGATTTTGGTACGAGGTGATAGAGAATTTCACACTTGTTTTGGTGGAATACTGTGTGGGGACATAGAAGGCTTGCACTGCGCATGCTTACTATATTTTCATTCACAAAGTGGCTCTCGGCAGTGGATGACGTCATGTAATAAGCAAAAATGGACACGACCGCTAGCGACCACGATCCGCTATCCGTTGTACACAATTGTTCGTCGTGACTTTTAAGCCACGATAACCCGTCTCATTCTGGGCATTCTTTTCTACATTTGTTGACATACTCCCAATACTAACTAAGACTAAGAGGTGTTCAAAGGAGCTGGATCCCAGAAGATTGAACATTAATGACAGTATAACACCATCACCTGAACATACACTCCAGCTGAAAGGAATTGGCAGAGGGAAAGGGAAAGGGAAGAAAGGGAAGGAGCCGCAGTTTTAAACCGCGGTATATTTTGTCCAGTCCAGCATGAATCATGATCATGTTTCATCCTGTAGGCTCCTTCCCTTTCCCTTTCCCTCTGCCAGTTCCTTTTTGAGCTGCAGTGTATGACTGAGTCAATGTCCATGATATGATAACAGTACACCACTGAATTTTCCATGTACGTTCTTGTTATGGTATTGCTAGAGTCAAGCAATTAAGTGACAGTTCATTCATTTTGCAACATATTCAGTGGACAAAGCTTGTATCAACAAATACAACAATATCACGGAGAATAATGACCGCTCGACTGTCATGACTGTGTGCTGCTCAGACATCCAACTGCTACACCCCTACTTCCCAATTACCTCCCCCGGACTTACGGCTGACATGACTCTCCTTGGTCCGGTAATAATCCTACGGCATCAAGTGGAGCTCAGCTGCAGCTCTGCTCAATTCAATACAAAAATAGACGAGTGCCACTTCTATGCAATGACGAGCTTTAACTCGCAGAATGCACCGGTTGACTTGTTCAATTTCACTGTTAAAAACAGCTTACACACAATAACCGACTCACTTTATCGGCTCTGAAAGTTCACTGGCACAAGCAATCAAGCGAGTACTCGGTGCAAGTACCGCGTTCCGAGGTGACAACCTGAGTTACATTTTATAATAACATACGTGGATAGCTGTAGTACGAAATACAAGGTTTAATTTGCGCATTTCCAGCTTTTTACCACCAAGCCTGTGCACGCGCGCTGCAAAATATCAACTACGCAAGCATTGCAACGTAAGTAATCTCTGTACTTGTCATGCATCATACCGTGCACACGTCACTCGTGTTTTATTTACATAGCCCAGACATTAGCAAGGGCGCTGGTCATGCTGGTGCCGAGCTCTTTGCTTGGGTTGGTATTTGGTGTAATGGTGGGTGTGGCTATTATGGAGTTAGCTGAACTGCTTTCCTCATCAAGAAACAATATCTAAATGTGGAGTTTTTAAGAAATAATCACGAATGTAAATGTAACTGGCATTTTTTTTTGTTTGGAATGGTGTAGGCCTACAAAATGGGAGGGGTACAAAATATAGTCCATTCTCCAAACGTGAAAAGTGTGCAATGACAATTGTACAAATGTCAACATTTCAACATCACAATTTTTTGTTTAATATATAGTAGTATGAATTCAGAGACCTTAATACTTTTACAAATACAGGACATTCCCCGGGTAACTTTTAGCAACCAACATTTGTTTCAAAAGATATTTCAAAACACTTTTTTCACTGACTTTAAACTTACATTTCACACAGAAGTACCAATTTTCTTGTTTTTTTGATATGCTAGAACATTTGTCAAACTAAAGCTTGAAGATGTACCAACATTAATAAAACATTTTGAATTCAACCTTGTCTCTTTTATGTAGTAGAAATGGCCGTAATTCATAAAAACGAAGTATTGATAAAAGAGAGACAATTTTGGCACGAAATATCCAACCCTAAATTGAGTTTATATTTGTCATTTAATTACTGTGTATGTAAGCCTATGAACAGTTTTGATTACGTATCACAATTGCAATAGGAAATAGAATGGCAAGCAACATCTCTGCCAGATTAAATCAATTCTGGATGCAAAGAAAATCGATGAAAGGTAACGTATCTGACCGATAGAAGTCCATTAGCATAATTCATGTTGTAATCATACAACAAAATTCCAATAATAAAATAAGAGACTCAACACGAATGAACGATTTCTACCTCGTAGAACATCAATTCAACATTTTGTAAAAACGATATGCTTGTAGCCATCTACGTAGATAATGGATTAAATGTTTCGATCGCGAATGAATACAATACCACTTTGATATTCACAAAAAAGAAATATAGAGGGAGAATATGGGGAAAACTTTATGTTCCTATGGAGAATGTGTCAGCGGTAGCAGTTCAAATTAACATTGAGAACAATTTATTAAAAAGTATAAATGATCACTTTATAGATATGGACTACAACGTTACAATTAGATACAATTCACGTTACCTATCTGATCTAGGCCATGTTGCATAAAGGTTTTCAATTAGTGTAACTTACCATCAATAGTAGCTACCATGGCAACAGCCATTAAGCTCTCATTATTGCATTTGTTACCATAACATAATAGAACTTTACCATCGATGGTAAATTACAATAATTGAAAACCTATATATGCAACATGCTCCAGATGCGACTGATCACATACGTTACCGTATCTCATCGGTCGAAGTTAACAAATAAAATCATTATGCAAGGTATCACTTGAATGTATAACCGTATTAGAGGTAGTATGATAAAAATAACGGGTCCAAGCACGTCTGGCGTCGACCGTTCTGTTCTGTCTGCCATATTCAATCATTACCGTATCTGATTGTAACGTATCTCACGTATTGTTTTTGTTCTCACACTCTTGTTTACAAAAACATTGTTTGTATTATGTAATTTCGTATGACTAATTCAATATGATCTTCAGTGTTCATGGTTAAATTGACATGAAATTGGATATGGAGCCTCTAAATCCGCCACCTGTCTTGAAAGTGAAATAAAACAAAATGCTATTAAACGAAATAGATACATCAAACTTGGCAGAAAAACATATTATGTATAGGCCTCTGAACAAAATAACCATAACTGAGATGAAGACAGAAAGAAAGACGCAGAAAAAGGGAGAAAGGGGTGAGAGAAAGGGAGAAAAGATGTGAAAGAAACAAAATATTAATATGAAAATAAAGAACGAGAGAGAGTGAGAGTGTAACATGGAACGGGAAGCAAGAGAGAAAAAGAGAAGTGGGCAAATAGTATGGAAAGAGAGAGAGAGAGAGAGAGAGAGAGAGAGAGAGATACGGGAGGGGGGGGGGGCGAGGGGTCAGATTTGCCTAGCATTTGTGCTCTCTTCGATCTTTATTAGCAACGCCCATATAAGTGATTGTACATAGTATACATATATTGACATCGTTGCACAAATACTCTGGAAAAAAAAAACTAAAACCACATCATATCATAACAATAATCTATAGGCTGATCTTAACCATAGTAACTTACCCCCATTTTGGCAATGCTGTCAAACCGTTGTTCTAGGAAACAGTAGTAGCTTCAGAGGAAAAAAAGAGATGACCAACCTAAAGAAGGTGAAAAGAAAGAAAAAAGAGCGTTGTACTCCAAAAATTCAAAAGCACAATTTAGTGCTAGCGCAATACCTAGCCGAGAGAAAGTAATCAATGGAAACGATAGATTGAAAGGCAGGCCTATATCATTAAAAAAAAATAGCATGAGGCTGTATCAGAAGGTATAGAATTGAGTACGATCTTATAACATAATATAATATAATGGTCTCATTTACCCGGGGTATCCCCGGCAGCAAGAATATTGCTTTTCACGAAACCCCCCGCGTTAATAACCCCAGTCCCTGGATCAAAGGATCCTACCAGGGGGGTGTTTCACCAAGCTGTTCGTAAGTTACGAACGACTTTACGAACGACTGGTGATCCCTTCTTGTGCTAAATGCGATACCACACTTTGTTCATTGAGAAGCTGATTTAGCACAAGAGGGGATGACCAGTCGTTCGTAAAGTCGTTTGTAACTTACGAACAGCTTGGTGAAACACCCCCAGGTCCATATTTTCTCCTAGGTACGGAGCAGCTATGTAGGTTAGATGTTTTGCTGAAATATTCAAGTGGCAGCTGATGGGTTTGAACCCTTACCCTCTTGATTGAGAGCCAGAGGAACCGTCCACTACACCGTGCCGCTTCCATGTATACCATCTCCCCATCCTCAAAGAATTTCCCCTCCCAGGTGCCCCCCTCCCCCCTCCGCTCCCCTCACCCGCCCCTCCCCCTCTCCTTCCCCCTCCCTTTCCGCTTCCCCTCCCCTCCGCTCCCCCTCCCCTCCCCCTCCCCTCCCCCTCCCCTCCCCCTTCCCCCCTCCCCTTCCCTCCACCCCCTCCCTCGATCTCACGACTGTCGTTCATTGTGACAGAAACAAGCCAAGATGGGTTGAACCATCGTCTTGTTTCCCTTGGTTGTCCACTATACGTAGACAGGTTTCACATTATTGGGCCCTTTTGTACCTAACACCAATATTAACTTTGGCGGACACTATGTGGGACCGCACGGTCTGTAAACGTCAACCACAGGCACCCCCACGAAAAACTAGCCCCATCCCACCCCGCGCACACCCCCACACATATACACAAAATGGTACACCATGATGGTAGCAAATCATGCGATAACATTTATAAAAGAAACAAACTCACGTTGGTCTTGAAAACGTCTAGCCCTGGAATCTTCTGCTGATTGCTATAAAGGAAGGTACCCCGTTAATAGATTTCGAATGAAACATATACGAAGGCACCAGCTGTCTGCACAAGCTGATTCAAACCATACAACCTGAATACTGAACTTTACGCAGCTTTATCTTGAAAGACTGCGTGCAAAAAAAAAAAAAACAGAAAACGGGAAAATTATAGATTATACAATCGTGTCCGTAGCATTAAAGTGTGTATCGCTAGAAGGGGGAATAAATACCCATTGAATTCAAATGATCAGTCAACACTATGAACGGCAGTGGTGTGTAAATACTTGACTCTATAAGATACATAGACGTGGTAGCATGACGTCTTGGTATACAGATAGATGGTCGAGAGGTTTATCGTGTTTATTAACCCGATTCTCGCCTGGCAAAATGTTGGACTAAAGGTCAGATTTTGACGATATTAAGTTTGGCGCAAGACTGATTGAATGAGTGCAAACATTGAAATGGTGCTGAGCATTCAATATTGTTGGATGGACGTTGAAAGCAGCTCAGGGAGGTGTGTGTGTGTGTGTGTGTGTGTGTGTGTGTGTGTGCGTGCGTGCGTGTGTATATATGTGCGTGTGTGTATGTGTATGCGTGCGCGCGCGAGTCTTTGTCAATATGCCTGTATAAAGGAAGTGAGGGGACATGGGGAGAGGAGGGTGTTGATGAGATTGAACACTTTATGTTGAATCTTTATAGAGAATATGAATTGGGAAAATGTTGATTCCCTTTACAACTACCTTCTACCAGTGTCTACTGAATACGAATAAATGGAGTGAGCTTCATACATCATTGGTATTACAGTATCACATCTTAATTGCGTCCGAGATCATCACACAACATTGGGTAGTTAGATAGCATAACGACCTAAAATGAATGATAAACAATGCATAGACAATGTAAAAAATATTGAATGTAGAAATTATAGTGTCGTTTATTAAGGGTAGTCTTTTACGAAGGCTTCTTGCGGCTAACTCAACTCAGCCTGGATTAGGCACTTCAAATCCAATATCTATCTATACCGTACTGTTGACAGGTCTGGCTGTAGTAGACTAATTGCTCTATAGTTCTTCTTTGCTCACTGTTCACTGACTGGAGCAAAGGCGAATTAGTCTATTGAGTACTAGACCAAATTGTTATTCATTGGCAGTTTGGTTTTAAAACTGCCAACAACTTCTAGTCAGGCTAAATCCCTTAGCCCCTACATTACCAGGCCTTAAGCCCCCCATTGACTTACTACACATCTTCATGCCGATGGTAGTGAAAGAGTTAACCCTTACATTATCAGGCCTAGAAAACCCCATTGGCTTACTACACATCGTAATACCAAATGGTAATGAAAGAGTTAACCCTTACATTACCAGGCCTTAAACCCCCCATTGGCTTACTACACATCTTAATGCCGATAGTAATGAAAGACTTAACCCTTGCATTATCAGGTCTTAAAAACCCCATTGCCTTACTACACATCTTAATGCTAATGGTAATGAGAGAGTTAATTTGCCCTTACATTACCAGGTCTTAAAACGTCCATTGGATTACTACACATATTCCTGCCAATGGTAATGAAAGAATTGACCCTTACATTACCAGGCCTTTAAAACCCAATTGACTTACTTCACATATTCATGCCAATGGTAATGAAAGAATTGACCCTTACACTACCAGGCCTTAAAAACGCAATTGGCTTACTACACATATGCATACCAATGGTCATGAGTAGGTTAAACGTTTGGGTGTGTTTAAAAGAAGTGAATGCCATCTATTTGTATTTTCTTATGGGATGTTTCTTTTTGACAAATACAGTCAAACCTGTCTTAGAAGCCACCTGTCTATAGCAGCCAACCTGTCTATAGTGGCCACTAAAATGATTCCCCCGGAGAGAGATCATGTGTTTAAGAACCTGTTTATAGCAGCCAGCTGTCTATAAAGGCCACAATTTGTCTTTCCCTTGGGTGGCCACTACAGACAGGTTTCATTGTATTTGATGAGTTTTCGATATGTATTTGTACACAATAAATTTTGGACATGTTTACCAGTGGTTCTTGCCTTTAAAGAACCTCTCATAGAGGCTCTCCCCGAAAGCAACTTCCAATCTGAAAAGATTGTCCAGGAAAATAAATGCATTTTGTTGTGAATCATAAGTTATTGTATAAATTGTTCCCATATACATTTTCTCTTTTCCACACTCTTTCTATCTCCTCGTTTTCAGTTTGCATTGCTCTCTCGTTTAATTTTTGTATTTGTTTTTATCTTTCCCTCTGCTCTCTCTCTCTCTCTCTCTCTCTCTCTCCCCCCCTCTCTCTCTCTCTCTCTCTCTCTCTCTCTCTGGCAAAAGAAGTGTGAGCCACGCTATCTTTGAGAAATGATAACAGTCTCTCCGCGTCCTCGCACGTTATATCTGCCCACTGGTTTTGTACACGGGGTGGAAGTGCGGGTTTCGCAAATTACTTGTTTGGTTTGCAAAGTATAACGTTGAAATTTCATATTTTTGAACAAAATTTGATGCTCTATCACCTCAAATGCTAAAGAATTTTATTCTTCCACATAATTTCAATTCGCCACTTCTCTTTTCGTCAATTTTAGAAACATTTCCCTTATATATGGAAGATGTTAACAAGACCTTCCCCATAAAGTACTAAAACGAGAGAATAACGCATTTCAGCCTTACAAATTGAATTAGATTTTTCATTTTTTGCTCGATTTAGAAAATTTAAAAAATATTGAACAGATAATTTATGCATTACTCTTGATTATTACATTAATTTCTTCGGCCCAAACCGTAATTTTAATGAGAAAACTGGAAATTCTGGAATCACATTTTTGAAAGTGTGGACCACATTTTACAAATTTCAACCCACTCAGAACACGAAAATTAATCTTAGAGGGTTGAGAATATAGTGGAAAGGGGTAGATATATCAAATATCTTCCAGAATCAGCTCTACTTGTTTCTTAAAACTCTTTAAATTTGTCGTAATATTTTTTTACTTTTTGTGTTTTTTGCATACTAATGTACACGAAAACTATTGGTAGGGTAGTGTGGGTCACCTTTTCAATTTAACTTTATGAACAAATGTTAAGCAAAATCAGTCAGAAAATGATTTGGATTCCATCTTTAGAGTCTATATTATGAAATTAATGACAAATTTCGATTAAATTTTCCACCTAATGCCTTGTTTGGGTAATACTTTTAGAGGTTGTTAAATGGGGGCAAGGGCGCCCTCATGGTTGAACCTTTGGATGGAAGTGTTTGCCTGACTTTCTGACTGTGAATGGAAGTATGGGACACTTTTTCACTTGGGTTCATTGAAGTATAATTTGTTAATGAGTATTTACCCTATTGTATGTGTCTTTTTGTATTTTAAATCAATGTGTGTAGTAGTTCACTGAAATATGTTCGCAGGGGTTATCATTAACGACTGTACATCAGCATCCCTAAAACCGGGTAAAAAGGGTATCTCTTTCGCCACCAGGCGGGTAACCGGAGTATTCCATTTAGGGTATCATAAACGCCAAAAATAACAAAAAGGAGTATCAAATTCAATGTCTTAAGAAAAGTTTTGAAAATACATAATCGAAAAGGGTGGTAAATAGCGAGGGAGATTGGAATGCGGGTAAACAAAAATTGCTTGGGAAAACTCACCTCTTGCCAAACTTCAGATTGATTCCAGACCAAATCAAAGAAAATTGTTACAAAACTTTTATCTTCTATTATTTCCAAGATTTTATTTTATCCTTGTTAATTTTTACACTTTGATTCTGAAGGAATATAAAGAGGTTCCTTTCCTCAATCATTTTTTAGTTGGCCTTATTTCTTAAGAGGGGGGGGGGGTGGATTTTAGAAAGTGTAAAATTACCCCTTGTTAAAGATCCCCGTTAGGGTGCTTTTATGAGGAAAGGGACGCGGATGTACGGTCGTCAATGATACATGACCGCGCCCCCCCCCCCCCCCAATATTCTCTGAACATGTATGCATCAACACATGTGTAAACACACCCTAAGACACCCACACACACACACACACACAAACACACACACATACATGTACAACGATCTCAATTACACACCAAATTGGCTTCTTTTTGTACTGAAAGTCATAAATGCGTATCATTTCACACGTTTTAAAACAAGAGATGTAGACTTTATGACAACTTGAAAGTTTTTCATGTGATATGGTTAATCTAAGGAAATATTTTAGTCCATCACAACAGTTAATTTCTTAAACAAACAAAAAATGAACAACAAAGAAACTGTCGAAACTGAATCCGATTATCTTTCTTTTAAAGACAACTTTGACAATTATCCCCATTCAAGTACATGTATTAGACCGGTTTGCTTAAGAAGAAATATGCACATGCATATATACACACACATACATACATAAAAACATACACGCACACAGAAATACAAACATGCCTGCATGAGATGTAAAATGTGACATGTGCAACACAAGTTCCCTGTTTATTTACATTTTATGATCGGGGAGGGAGGGGAGATGTGTAGTACATGTAGAGAAATGTGGCTGATTAGGACATGAGGGTTCGATAGGGAGGTCGTGCAGTCAAAGAGGACAAGTATTGAACCCAAATCTGTTAACATCTATGAAAGAGGTCTTTTATTAATAACAACGTAAAAATCACAAATTACAATAGTATTTCATATAGGAGTTTACTTGAACTCACAACATTTCTACAGAGACACGTATCAGGCTTTTACCCTTAAGGTTGATTTTAATTATATCATAAGAGCTATTAATAAAACTTTCTATAAGTAGTGTCATCAATGGTAGATGATGTTAATAATACAAACTACTCACATATGCTATGGAAATCTCAGTGATACTGTTGCCTTGCACAATAGCAGACTTAGTTATGTGTATTACAAAGCGCACATAACATTGTCTGTTTGCAACGTAAAATTTGTAGTTCCCATTAACGTAATTGTCTCTAACAATTACATCCTTACATAAGATTCTAAGGTGTCCCTTTAATTGACATGTGTATCAAATGCTCATTTTCATAGGTATAATACCTTGTATCATATAATTTTCTTCTAAGCCTAAAATATATAAGTGTGTACTCGAAGAACTATTAAAAAGAATGTGCACTAAATGAGCTATATGAAGACATTTTCAAGTATTGCCCTCAACCTTTCCATGTAACTAAACAACTTCTGTTATATTACCAACTTTTTAGGGGCAGTATCAAATTAAACCGAAGCATAGCTGCATGTGACAACTTATATAAAGCGCTCTACCAAAAAATCAGTTAAAGCTGTACATAAATGCATAAGTCAAGCAGGGTAGTGTTGCAGGGTAGGATATGATTAGGTGAGGGAAACGTGTATGTTTGTGTTATCTAACTTATGAAAAGTGCCTATTCTCTGTAACCTTCCCTTGATAATGGAACAGTACAAAAAGTCGTGATCTCATGACTTGAATGCTATTTAAATGAACAGCCATTAAAAATACCTTACGTAGGTAGGTTAAAATTATGTGTTTAAACCTGTGGTAAAGAAAAAGCATACCTTATCAGTATAAAAAAACGTGCTTCACCTCCAATGATTCACAAATATGTTTAACTTTAAAACTCTTAACCTCTACCACACTAATTAAAACTTCATATATCGGTGTCTACTACATGTATATTCTCTTACTTTCTTACTTCCTCTCCCACCCATCAATCTCTTAAACATAAAATACACTTAAATCATACGGAGAATTACTCTTCTTTACCACATTAATTCAACACTTTCACCTTATCTATGGAAGAAATATGTCATTGACTGTACCAAAACGTTTTTGTTATTTTTGACCTACCTACAAAATTTGAGCTTGATTGAGGAATCTTTGCTGGAGTTATTGGTAAAAGTTTGCTTTTAGTTTTCAGTGCAAATTTCACACTGAGCGGATCTGGCCCATCATGGGGTACCCTTGAGCCATTTATGATCAAAATCCTTCCTGGAGTTCCTGAGATTTCACAGTAACCGTCAATGTTCTCACACTAGATGTGGGCTCATTGACGCCATGGTCGCCACTAGTTACATATCAGATTTCACCAGATCTCTGTAAAAGACCAATTCAACGTGCTTATCATTTATTTTGAATATATTATTTCCATTATAACGTAAGCTTTATTGACTTTTTACCTCGTTTACCTTAGACAGAACTGATCTAATTTCAAATCAGGTAGTGGCCACATCATGTGGTTCCCATGGGACAAGAGGGAATTAAATTTACTAGAGTTTTTTTCCAAATATGGTGGTAACAAGATCTTATTCCTTTTACCTTGACCTCTCACTCCTTCTCATATCTTCTTATTCATAACACTCCTTGCAAGTTACAACACTACTGAGCATTCCTATCTGAAGTTGTAGTAATTTATATCTGCCAAAACATGCAACATTATTTTCATTATGTATCCAGTTGCCAGAAAGAGTTCTTTGTTCACAATACTGTACATATTTCTTACAAAACAAAACATCATGCAAGCCATATCATAATCATAATACTTTTCTCACTTGAATGGAGTAAAGGCACATTAGAGTAAAGTTTCTATACACCTGTAAATTTATTACTCTTAAACCATATTCTGAGAGGGAAGGGGGTCATCTATAATAATATCTCTCCTCTCCTATCTACATATTTTACATTTTTCCAAACACACTTCAGATATCAAGTTATTGAGATATGATTTCCTATAAATATGTTTTAATCTTATGAAACTTTTGGTACAAAAACTCTTTGTCTAATTTACCAGGGAACTATCGCAACTCTTTGCATTATCACAGCATTAAAAAAAAGAATATTAAGCCTTAAAATTTAGTAGTAATATTTGTAGAACCGCAAACATGTATGATTCTCACATTTTTATAAGAACATTACATGGCTAACTTAATGTACTTCAGTGCTACAGGGATGACAGGAAAGCATTCCTTGGGCTTCTTCCACTCTTGCATTTCCAGCGTCATTTAAGCCTCCCAAATGCATTCTCCACTACCATGCTGTTGGTAGTGAGCCATGATTTGAAGGGACCGGCTGGATGCCCGATGCGAAATACAGCTCTAGACTTCTACCCCGTTGATGATTTTGGACGTCTGCAGGTATATAAAAGGGGGATAAAAAGTAAATGATTACACATATTTTTTGAAGTCATGAATGATTTCCTTAATAACAGCATAAACTTGTTAAAATGTTTAAAATTAAACATGTCTTTATCCGCTGCTTATACGTAAAAATCAAATTGACACTCATGATGAGTTTTATTTTTCAACACAAGTGAGGTTGCTTATGTAATTAATTGAAAGGCTATGACAATTTCTCTGCACAGTGCACTATAGCTTTCTGCAACACTTGTCAATGGATGAATGCAAAATCAATAAACATTTTGACCTGTTTGCATCCCTCTTAAGTAAATGAAAAAACATGTATAAAAAGAGAACATGGGAGACAGACAGGAGACAAATGAGAAATACAAGCAAGAATAATAAGAAAACTGATTGGTAATAGGTAATGAAGAAGAAGAAACAGGAGAAGAGAAAAGGGAGATAAAGGGAAATGAATTGGGTTGGGGGAGGAAGAAGTTGTTCTGCAAAACTCATAATCTTACATACTCAAGCTTTTCAGTACCACAACAATAATCCAACGTAAACATACCTCTCTCGGGAAAAGGAAGCCACCTTGCTCATACTCTGCATATATGAAGATGTCGGAATTTGCCAGTACCCTAGTGTCGTGGTTTCTCCCTGGTCAACCAACGTAGATGTCAGTGAAGCTATGTCAAATGAGCAAGAGAGCAATAGAGTAAATAAAATATAAAATATACAAATGCAACATTCTGCCAGCCATGCCTCAGTTAATTTTTTGTGCATCAGTACCACATATCAGTAAAATGCTTCCAGAGAATTTTGTTTGTGTATGGCTGTATGCCCTTGGGTCGTCTAACTTTTCCATGGCCACATGTCCAATAAATTGTCATAACTAGATGCATGATGAGAGAAGAAGGTACATTTGTACTTGGAGAGTTTTTCACACCATTTTATAAAACAAATGATGCACAGCCCTGTTTTGTGGATCAGTGGAATTGGATACACTAGTTTTACGTTGGAAACAAAGTAAAACCCACTCTCCGCACTCGTGGGGTTAAATGATTCCAAAGTGTAAGTTGGGCATCCAATCTGCAGTACATCATTTTTAAAAAAAAGTCATCTATCTGCTATTAATATTTTTTACTTATTCTACTTTTGAAAACTACAGTTCTAAAGTATTGTTTTTCATTTGATACTTACACTGATCCAAAAGTTATGATGGAATGGCATCTGTATTTTATTTTTACTTAATTGATAATGTTAAAATATCTTACCAAAAGTTGTGGTCTACAACAGCCTGCAGAATGAATGAATGCCATCCCTTCCGGTTGTAATAGTCGTTGGGGTTATCATGAGGAGCGATGATTGCAATGTGGGTGCCATCTATTGCTCCAGCCATTTGTGGGAAGCCCCTGTCTGCAAATCCTCGGATGGTCTCTTGCAGTCATCCACCAGCTGGCAAAGAGAGCTTGTAAGAAAAGAGGAAGAATGAAATAGTCTAAATGAGGGTTGAAGTTGTAAAGACTAAATGAACTACAGAAACTTGGAGTTCCATTGTGCCATTACTATGGTCATATTCTTCTTTGATTCTATGATACCATAAATGTATAAATCATACACTAAACATTTTGAGATATTTTGTCTAACCTGGTGACGGCAGAAAAGTTTTCCTTTGACTACTACCTATAATCATTTTAATTTCTACCCCTCACCTATTGTTACAATTTTATTGTTTCTATCATTTTTTGTTATCTTTTCGATTAGTTCCACAATATATGAATAACAATCATTTCAATATTGTGGTGAAGGGATTATTACTTAACACATACCAATTTGATTAAACAATCAAATCTAGTTGTAACAGGAAAACAATTTACATTTGAGCTGACAATCTGATGAAATTGAAAAAATAGAACTGAATTACCTCAGTAGGAGCTCCTTTATAGCCTTGTTCACCTCCCCCACAAGGTAGTGTAATGTGGATTTCCAGATGTCAAAGAGGACAGCAATTGTCCTATACTCGGTAGGTGTGGCATACCACCAGATATCTGCAGCCAGCCGTTGTCGATGGGCGATAGACAGTCCAAAGTTGGTCACCTGTCTCTCAAGACCTTGCCTGAGCTTGGTTGCCAGGAACTAAAAAGTCGGTTGTGTCATCTGAATATGTGAAGTTCTCTAGCACCTGTGTAAATACATGGACAAAAGGAAAAGATATGTTTGACTCGTCATATTAACTAGTGATTAGAGTAGGTGAAAATGCAGGCCATACCATATTTATCGATATCGATCAAAACTTTCTGGGCGAACCGATCGTATCTTCTCCCGATCAATAGTAAGTCTACGTAGCCATTGACATTGTGTACAATTTGCTTTAAAGCAAAATCAGCAGTAGAGCTATGTTTTTAAAATATTTAATGTTGTCAGGGCTTAAATAGAGGAATTCATTCATTACTCAAACTATCTTGATTGTACAAGAACATATTGCAACCAAAAAGCACGGCAACAGCGAATGAGTCGTACGCCTGCAGTACATGTAGTAACATGCAGTCAGGACTAGGGACGCCTATGTGTCACTAGATGGCGCTTCGCATATACTTTTTCGTGAATCATGGTGAAAACAACAATGTTTCGTTATGAGGATCAATTCAAAGCAAGAGCAGTGTCAAGAATAAATACTGAGCTTCTATTTGGCTTTAGATTTATAATGTTTTACAAAGGCGCAGTTGTGCCGCAAAAGAGTTTTATGAGCCCATGTTTAGATCTATGAATATGCGGTGTTGATAAATTTTTATGAAATTCCGGAGGGGGCAACGACAATCGTCACGAAATTCTAAGCCTGGCTTGTCGGCTGCTATGATACTGATAGCCCCACTGCCTCAGCTACCATGCCGGGCCGCCTTACTGGCTAAACCCAAACCGCTCGGATCGGCGCTATAGCTGACCGCGATGTGTGGCTTGCGGACACAGCGTCCTGCTCACGCACTATACTATATGGGAACATGTACAGGCCGTGCTGCGCCGTTCGCATGCGCCCACCGCACGCTCGCAGTTAAGTCCAATTGCTGATATGCATGTATGCCTGACGTAACAATAGGCTGGCTGATCCCGTGCGGATTCAGCAGCCCACCGGAATATACGCTAAGCGAGTACCGGCAGAGCGTGAATTGATATTAGTAATTACATGAATTTTGTGTACAGTGTAGCGGCATTATCTGTGACTCTGAGACGATGCTAAAATCTTGTCAAATGAGCCCACGGCAGAGCCGTTCGCATGCGCTCATCGCCCGCTCGCAGTTAAATCCGATTGCCAATATGCATGTATGCCTGACCTAACAATAGGCTGGCTGATCCCGTGGGGATTGAGCAACCCACCGGAATATATGCTAAGCGAGTACCTGCAGAGCGTTAATTAATATTAGTAATTACGTACGCGAATTTTGTATACAGTGTATAGCGGCATTATCTGTGAATCAGAGACAATGCACAAATCTTGTTTAAATAAATACTTCTCTTGTTATTTTGCCAAAATCAATAATTTCTATGGATTATCAATAGTGCAGACAAGCATATA
>OZ022576.1:8614942-8677442 GCA_963669155.1 Arbacia lixula
AAAATTAGCTGGGCTCTAACAGCAAAGTTTTACAATGATATTTCTTTGAGGTGGTGGTGCACAATTGCAGAATTCAAATCACACATGACAGCAAGAAATTAAAAAAAACATGACTCAATACTTCTTTTTTTGTCACAACGGTCAAGAGTTTAATCATGAGACAACTCGCAACATGAATGCTTTCGTACACTGCACAGGAAAAAGACAGAATCTTTCTCATTAGGAGGGGGTGGGTATACATACTGTAGTCAAGTATATGCCACACAGGGGCATCATTCCTCCACTTTTGTAGATTTCTTGCCAAACTTTTTTTTTCTCATCCGAATCACTGTAATTTACATTTTTTCCTCCCTCTATAATGGATAACAATTGCACCTCGTTTAAAAATAAGAAAAAAAAGGAAAAAATAACTTTCGTCTCGTCTCCAGATCTTAGAACAATGTCCTTTTTAGTATCTTGTGTTTAAAAAAAAAAGTTTTTTTTTTCTCCCACATCTCCTATCAGTTCAATTGTGCAGTTCCGTTATTTATTTTTCGTAATACCCCGACTCTGGCTACCATAGTACAATGATCTTACTAATCAATATTCATTACAACTACCATACAACAGTTTGTAAAATGCGGTGAAACAAGCACCGCTTGATTATTATTATTATCTTTTTTTTTTGTAAAAACAATTTGCAGTAAGGGCAACAGACATGATGACAACAAACAACACTGAATATTTTTCAACTTCTTGGGAACTCTACTTTACATAGGACACAGGCACCAGCCATTATAGAACTCATCGGTAGTCAAAGCCATATACACAAGTGGCGACTCCAAATCAACTGGGTCAATTTGGTGTATGCAAAAAGATGAAGTGCTGTATGATAAAGCTTGGACGATGGGTCTCTGCTAACCAGATCGACCCAAAGCTTCATCGTGTAGTAGTAGTAGCAGTAACCATAGTGGTTGTGTAGTAGTAGTGAGTTGAAGTAGAAGTAGTAGTTGTAGTAGTTGTTGCTGTATCTGTATTGGTAGAAGTAGTTATAGCAGTAACAGTAGAAGTAGTAGTTACAGTAATAGTATTTTTTTAGACATAAAAGCCACAATACCTAGTAAAATACACCAAAAATTTCATTGGAAAAAACATTTAAATTAGAGTGCAGCAATGTCACACGGTACATTAAATATAACTACTGACCCTAACGTGCTCGCACCCTCATCCACACCCAAGACATCGACATTCACGGGACATCCTTGCACACAGAAGAGAGTCCTCACACACATTTTCCAAATCTTGTGTTATTTCCTTGTTCACACATGCAAAGACAGTTGGGACAAAAAGATGTTTCTCATATACATACTGCATAAACACAGACACACACCCACCCACACACAGAGTCGCATACACGCATGTCCTCACATTCACACACACTTAAAAACACCCTCTCTCAAAGATAAGAGAAACAGAAATAACCTATTGAACAGGTTATTACAACCTCATTACAAATTAAAAGGAAAAAAGAAAGAACTTAAATCTTTTGGATACAATAGACACCAGTTAGAAATGATTCACACAATACAGAAAAAACAAAAACAAAGCAAGGGTGGCCGTGAGTTAACCAGGCCCAAAAAATAAAAACAAGCATCGCAGGTTGGCACGGTTTAGAACGCACCTCCTCCGCTTAATGAGCAACTGGCCTGCCAGAACATTCAAGAAGAAGATCCTTTCACACGGCAACTCTACTCTTCACAAACTTGTATAACAATAGTACACTGATAATTACACCGTCGCAAAAGAGCGAGCCCTTATTTCCACAACAATATTTTACCTATATCAAAAATTTCTTGTCTAGTAAGTTATTTGAACAGATTGAAAATATGGGATTGTTAGCAGAATAATTTGTTTTCAATCATTTCTTTCAAGGTATTTCAATAAATAACAAATGTTTTTATCTAATCCTTATCTGCACACTAAATGCAGTCTACACGAGTCAACTTGGCAAATATACACACATTGATGATTTAAGTTGATAAAAGTAGACCAGATCAACTTAATTGAAAAAAAAATAACACAAAAAAGCTTTTGTTCACAACCTAGTACACATCAACATAAATGCAATTATACATCAAACCGTCAGTTATACATGAAGAACAAATGCAAAAGTGTATTTCATATTTCTCTTAAGTGAAATAGATTAAAAATAATGCAAATAATAGACGGGTAGACATTATCATCTTATAATTCAAAACTGAAGCAAATCGCTTCAAAGGTGAATACACAATAAAATATCATACAATCTATATAACTTTTTTTATTTTTTGTTTACACTTTCCCTATGAAATACACTGGAATCTACATAAACCTGCATGATTGAAATAAAAAATCATCCTCAACTGATGTGGCTACCCTTATTCCAGGTACTGAAAAGTGTAATAATTACCATTGCATCACAAGATTTGGTCGAGTTGTGCCAAATGATTTTCTTCTCTCAAAAATTGATACAACTACCTAAGATTCTAACTTGTATAAATCTAACATGATAGCATTCCTCTACAAAACTGTTCATGTGCATCAATTCTTTCCGACATGAAACATTATCTATGCCTCTTCCCCTTGCATCAAAGAATTATGCAACATCCATGACCACCACATCCATCACATTTTAAATCTAGAGTAAATTCAGGCTGCTTTGATAATTAACGTTTTCAGTGACATGATTCCGACTAAGATCGAATAAATTGTTCAATGTCATGATTACACAATAATGATTGAAATATTTTTTTTTTTACCAACAAAGCGTATGGAACAATCCAGTCTAGTGTGAACAAGGCGACTCGCAAGAAGAGCAACTTTTGAGCCATCTGAGTAACAAGAAAATTTAAACACTCGAGTATCACTCACTGACATTTTCAAGATCCTTTCTCTATCATTATCTAGCACTGAGGCAGCTTGAGTAGTAGTAATTTCTATAGTTCATCACTTCATACCGTACTCTAAGTTTTCTTCCACAAATAATGTAATAACCGTGTAAACCTGTCATATTTTGTGCAGAACATGAAAAGGTATGTAACTTCAAGAAATAGTACTTTTACATATTGTATCCTCTACAAAAAGAAAAAGAAACAAAGTGTTCTTTGTAGTGGTAAAAAGTTTTGTTAACCAAGAAATTTGTTCTGACATATGGGCAGGGCTGAATTTAAATGCAAATCTTGGGTTTTCTTACACAAAACTACAAGGTGCTTAGTACTTATAAAATCATAACAATAACACACTCATGAGGTGTCTAAATGAGAATAAAGCATACATCATTAGCACAAAATAGTATGATTCTTTTTGAATAAATAACTTACTTTGGACACAGTACGTACTGATTTTTTATTTTTTTTTTACAATTTACAAATTCAAGGAATGCAGAACCTACATGTAGCGATGCACAAACGACTAGTATCTATCTATTTGATTCAGAATTAGTGGCGAGTTCGTTGTAGTGTCTGGAAAAAATAAATACATGAAACACAGTCATCAAATCTAAAGAAAGTCTTAAATTAAAAAAAAGTGAGCTCCTTACGCCCAATGCATGTATAGTCTAGAACATAATTTCTGCTTAACTAGATCGTGACTTCTTTGGTCCATTTTCAAACAAATATGCATTGCATTTCATGTTTATGAATTGAGTCACATCTTATGTACGTTTTCCTCCTGCTGATGACAAAGAGAGCTAACTTGCATAGCTCTGAAATTCTCCAAAGACAATTCAAATAATGGCCTAAATGATGACTCTACAAAAGTGTTTATTTTTCAGAGTGTACAATCCAAACTGATGCCATTAAACAGGCGAGACATCACCCCGACCGCATGAGCTGAATCAAGTCTACATAGTATCAAATCCCCTTTTTTCTTCCACATCGCTGACAAACCAGACTCAAAGAGATACTTAAAAAAAGCTCACAATTAAATCCTTCCGTCTCACACCAAGGGAAGAGCACTGCGTCTTGCTACACATAATTTAAGCAGTTTAAATCTCCAGAAGTTCAGACTGTCTTTAACACACACAAATCACCTGCAGTTTAAAAAGAAGAAAAAAGAGGTCAATATTCTTTCCTGCATGAAGTTTTATTACTCTCCTGAGCAGGATAAACAACCATTCTGACCATTTTCATTTCAGTTCCTACCTCATGCCATCTTTCCATCAAGTTCCAACAACAATGTCTTCCTCTATATGTATCATTCTCAGACAGCTTTTTTCAATGAGCTAGCTCCACATATTCAGGGCTTTGTACTGCAAATATAACATCCCTTTTCCATGAGTAGCTGCGAATCACAACCACTTGTCTATAACACAAGCCAATATTTCAAACTGTGGTGCAGGCATAAAGGGATGGGAGGGGAAACCAAGGGAAGCCGTATATCTCAGCATATTTTCCAAGCCCTGTGAATTCCTATCTCATATTATGTCCAGGCAAGATCTCAGTGAAAGGTGTTTGGTGTGTGTGGAAGGAGGGTTGGGTTGGGTTGGGTTGGCTGGGCTTGGGTTGGCTGTGCTTGGGTTGGCTGTGCTTGGCTTGGGTTGGGTTGGCTGTGCTTGGCTTGGGTTGGGTTGGGTGGGGTAGGGGGGGGGGAGAGGGGTGGTAAACCTCAAATTCATGGCATCTGATAGGAGCACGAGGAATATCAACAATCTGATGTGTGTAATATGTAAGCAATTATGGTGCATTGAATGCAACATGCATACATCAATGAGAAAACATGTTGCGAGTGGAAATGGGTGGTGTATCAGTGAAGAAGGGGATAGGGATGACCAACAGAAACAACTGGTCATCCATCGGGTCAGGGAGTGAGAGGTGAACATTATGCAGGAGGAAGGAAGATGGACGCTGGAACAGGATCTAGAAGCTCCTCTCAGCAAAACAACACCCGCCTTCCTCCTCAACCACCAGCTCAGGAGAGAACTTATCTGGCTGCCTAGGATATGAACACAGACCAATCTACCACCACCTGGCCAACGACATGGAATCTTGTGAGTACTTTGAATGCTCCAGGAAATCTACACGGGACAACCTGTTTGCCAAATGTCTTTGTTTCAAGAAATGCCTGTAAGGGCTTATGGTTTTAGAAATGGCACGATCCATCTGAGACCAGAAGATGTAGCAGCCAACTTCAATAACAGGTAGAGGGAATAGAACAGGAGACATAGGGGATTGATAGACAGAAGCCTCAAAGATTATTTTTTGAAGGATATCTATGCTGAGCTGGGTATGAACTATCAAGATTAATAGCACCTTGTATATACTTCAGTCTCACAAAGTTCAATCACATGTCTATCGCACAAGTCCTAGCATGTTGTAAGCAGTAGTCCGTGGTTCTGCATTTCCGGTATTCATTATGTTAGTAGTCACATTTACCAAGGTTCTGTACATAGTAGAATGTAGCTCTCTCTTTTTTTTCCCTGCATGTACTTCCAAGTTTAGTAAAGTTTCATCAAATATGATGTCAGTGTATGACATATAATTTACTGCTTAACTGCCCATTTCAAAAGAAGGGGGCGGGGGTGAGGGGCATCTGTAAATGTTGAGAGAGCAGAAGGGCTGATTACAGTCACCGTTAGTTGGTGTGAGGGCAACAGGAAGGACCGTGAAACTTGATGTAAAGAAAGTTTCTTTGCATTGCCAAATTTGCATTTCACTTTGAATTTCTATACTTCAGTCTCAACCCTATGAACCATCTCTAAACTTATTAAATATTATTTCATCGTCATGTTGTTTTAAATATCTATATCAGTACTGTACCAGTCGATTAAACGGAATCTAATTTGTTGTCAGCATAGGGCAATTTGCACAGGCACTGGAAGGAATCCCAGACACTGGGAAATCCATGTATTCTTTGCATTGTACTTCTATGCTATGCCATGAGATTCACATAGTACTCGGTGTTTTCTTGTTACGTCCACTGCCCTGTATTGTCTGCCCACATTGCCTGTTGAACTGATTGATGACAGATTGGATCATCACACAGAATGGACAAATCTTCCAATCCCCATAATGTGTGCTCGCTCTGTTCCCATCTTTCAAATCATTTTGTCTCTTTTCATATCAGCAAAACGTCATAACTTTAAGGATTCTTCTACCTCTTGAAAGTTCATTTCTCAAATTGACTAAGCCATTCATTCACTACATGTGTAACAATTTACATGCTATGTATATAACACTTCTGAACTATCTACCCACACAGGTGGCCAAGCAGATGTAAAAAATTGCATTTGTTTGCAGAAACTGGTAACATCTCTCTACTTTAATTATTCTTCTCCAACAACACTAAATGCCGTATGAATTGCAATATGATGACATGAAAATCAAAAGAGAAATAAAAAGAGCTAAAGTTTATGAGTAAACGCAGTCAGCTGCCATTGTACAAAATCCCAGGCATATTCTCTCTTCCTATTCTGACTGGGACAACAAAATGAGTCTTAACATACACATGTGAAGTTGATAATCCAAGATACTGACATCCAAACTGGTAATGAAAAAGTCTCTTCACAAGCTAGGTGTGCTTCCTATTCACTGGGGCTGACACAGGTGATTGCCTTCATCTTTCAAAACACATTCTAGAGAAACAAGTTCATTCACAATGCATATATAAAAAGAAATGAAAAATGGTTAAAAATTGTGCAAACTGAATTACATGATTTCTTTTGTTTTTTTATGTCTAGATATAGTCAAACTTTGTCTTCTATTCCTCTCTCCTTGTCTCTTTTCATGGAGAAAAACCCCAAATGCTCTGCGCTCGAAACCCTCTCATTCCTGCCAGGTTGAAATGCATGATAAGTACCACGTCATGAGACAGGCTTGGTTGCAGGCGTTCAGTCTGGCAGAAATGAACGAGTGCCGCGGCAGATCAAGGTGTTCAGATGGCAGCTATCATGTTAATACAAACAAACGACACTTTCCTTTAGCGAAGCACACACACAGGTCGCTACAGCAGGAACTCATCTATTGCCATCTACTCGTTTGCTGAAGAGATGAGAAAATGCAAATTTATACAAAAATCGCAACATAAGATTCATGAAAGAATGTGGTCACTTTCCAATTTCACCTTGGATCAAACCAAAGCCATGGCCTGTTGACCTGGCGCAATGTTTGATTTGTCAGTTGGTACAAATGTTCAGCAAACTAGAGAGAAAACAGCAAGAGATAGAGACAGAGATAGCGAGACATGGAGAGAGACAGGCAGTTTTTCAACGTCATTTTATGGCAGTGAGTTGCCGCTTAAAAATTAATTCTTCGCTTCACAATTACTCTTTCTTTCCAAGCCAAGTTAATGGCCTACACACAAATCAATCCATCACATCATCCTCTTCTCGCCTCGTTGGGTTTCCCTCGATAGACGCTGTTCCATGATCCGGCGAGGTTCAGTGTTTTTCTCACACTTGTCCATGCCCTGGCAAGAGAAGCAAGAAACTATTGTGACACTGGCGCTGCCTGGCTTAGCTAGCGTTGTTACAGATTTCCCACACAGATGCTCTACTCTACTGAACAAAAAACAGGTAGATTTCTCGTGGTGACAAGTTTGTGAACAGTGAAATTTCCACAAGTTCTGGTCGTTCCAGCTGCGCTGGCGATCCTTTGTGTTTTGATCCATGCATATAAAGCAAACAAGGCAATATTTTTCCTCTAGTAGCTGCTAAAATGTGACATTGGGTTGAGCTACAAGCCAGGGGTCCAGCACAACTGCATGGGCATCCTTCCAATCAGACTAGCTCTCCACGGTGTCTTCGACAACAACGCCATCTGCTGCAACTCATCAAACCAGCATTTGGCGTCAATAACAATTAATTTCTTACGTGTGAATTCCTAAGACACAAGCTCTCGCCCAAACATGTAAGACAAAAAGAAAAAAATGCACAGTCTTCTCAGGTACAAGTCGATAGTGCACGTCCCCAAATACAAAAAAATTGTCTTTCGTTTGATTTCTGTGTACTGATAGGGTAAATCAACCACAACTACTGGGCGATGAGACACAGGCCAGCAGAGGATAGGTCAATTTTATTACTTGCTAGGCCAAAAGGAGCCCATGCCAGCCGGGCAGAGTGGACACAGCAATGACAGTCTTGGCTGGCTGCTACACCAAATTGTACTCCTTTAGATTCAGTTGGAGGATGGTGTCCTTGACGGCAGCGAACACAAATCGGATATTCTCCGTGTCGGTTGCACACGTGAAGTGCGAGTAGATGATCTTGTCACTGTCCGGGTTCAACTCAACAAACATCTTCAAGATGAACTCCCGCGCTGCTGTTGCATCTCTTGACGGCCCTGTCCGTGGTGCAGGTTACAAGAAAGGAAGAGAAAAGAAATAATGTTAGCTTGCATCGCAGTATTTCATTCATTTACATCTAATGGATGTTTGAGACGGCAGAAATGGAAGATTAACTAGAGCATTATCAGTATGATGCAGCAATTTTCACATTTCATTTATCACAGGTACAAGAGTATCATGAACATGTACATGTACAGAATAGGTATCTTCTCCACAATGACCATTCAGTATTCAAAAACCTGATCATGTTATGACCATATTTTTAAGTCTTATTAGAAGTCTTTGTTTGGTATATGTTCATTTAATGGCATCCGCCAACATGTCATGTTCTGATGACTGAGAGTCCTAAAAACAGTCATCACACTCTAGTATAAATCTTCCACTTCATTCACAATTCACCAACCCTAGATGATTCACATTTGGGATCAGAAGGACATACATGTCCATCATGTAAAGCAAATTGGTTCCAGCAATGACTTTGTAGCCTCCGAGTGCCCAGACAAATGTCTAGAAATCTTCAACTTCCAAGATGCATTGAATCCTGAAATTGAATTTCAGATCCTATTGTAGTATAAATGGAGGTATTTTAGTGATCTTTTAATTTGTTTTCCTCCAAAGGCACACATTTGCCTCAAATATTTCAATGCATTAGTGATGTTTTGTTTTAAACAAAATAGAAAAGAGAAATGATAATTAATTAATTTGCCAATATTTATTCCTATTTCCTGATAGATACTGCACAGACATTACCATGGGCAATTTCGAAAGCATTAATCTAGGTAAAGGGAATCCTCTATCTCTCCTGTTCCTGATTAATTCTTCGCGATCTTCAAGCGTGTGCCTAGGCACTTCCTTGTATGACTACAAGACCTAAATGCCTATTCACTGAAGCCTTTGTTCCAAAAACAACTATTTCCTTGTGTCACACATTTCTCCTTGACACGCACACATCGGTGCATGTACTCATCACATTTGTCCATGCTACATGTAAATCGAAATGATCTATTAGTATAGATTACCTTTAGAAGTCCACTTACTCTGCAGGTTGCAAACAAAGTGCAAATCTATTTCCTTTACACTTGATTGGAGCTCCTCCACTTTGAACATGCTTGACTTTTTCTTTCCTTTTGTGGTCTAGACTATTAACAAACCCCAGGAAGCCAGGACAACTTCAATTGAATCTTAATAACATTGCAGATTGTATGATTTCTGACCATGCTCATCTCCTAGCTCCTCCCTAGCCCCTAGTTTCTGCCTGGCAGTAACTGTTGAGCTGGTGTATCTGGTAGTGCACACCCATGACACACTGCAGTACCTAAGAGCATCGAGTCACGGGTGATCACCAGCTGCCTCAGAAATGGCAGATTTGCAGTCCTGAAACATTGCACAGGTACACCTGGCACATCACCACACCTATCACTTAGGCTCTCTCCAGCTTTGATTTGTCATGGTATGAACACCATTTGCAATGCTTTGGACCCCCAAATACCACATGCCAATTATTTTTAGCAACATACACCAGTACACACAAATCACCCACCGAAGTGCATGCAAATCGGTCCTCTCTCTACCAATGAGTCCTTGTTCTCTCTCATTACCATTGGCATGAAGATGTGTAGGAAGACAGTGTGGTTTTCCAAGGCCTAATAATGTAAGAGTTACATCATATACAAAATCAATCCCGCCCAGAGCCCTGTGACACATCCCATTTTTGACTGAACAGCGGTGATCCACCCACGTATTGTGAGATATGGGGCATACTCGGTTTCAATTCTCCAGACAAAATATAATATAATAATATATACCATAATGTAACATGCCATGATACTGGGCACTTTGTGCAGTCATACACATTTCCAGTTTCCAAAACTAATACATTGACCAGAAGAGGATACGACTGCAAATAAATTCTGGATGTCGCTCAGTGTTGCATTACGGGACTACTTTACCCAATGGAAAATTAAGCGTTTCAGGCGGAGTAGCTAGCTACGGTACTGCAGCCCACTATGGACTCTGCTGCCCAACTTACCGTCGAACTCTGGAAAGTAGTCTACAAGATGTGAATGCATGATCTTCTCCTCCAGTAGATCCTTCTTGTTGAGGAATAGAATCACCGACGAGTTCTGGAACCACGGGTACGTGATGATGGTTCGGAACAGTGCTTTACTCTCCTCCATCCGGTTCTAGCAAGAGCACAAACACAGAAAATAAAATTGGGAAATCTGTATCAAACCAATTTTTGGAACACAGGAAGAGCGTTTTACTCTCCTTCTTTAAGTCTGGTAGACACTAGGATACATATGCCTCCATCTGAACGAAATTACAATTTGTTTTAATTATTTTGCATGTTGTTGTTTTTTTGGAAACTGCAATATTGGGCATGCTTGGAGTAGTGAATAGCAACTTGTTGAAGGATGTATGCCACATCACCTTGGAAACCATGGGTGAACTCATCTTAGTGTCACTGAAAAGCTCAACATAAAAAGAAGCCATCAAAAGTTGGCTGTATTAGTTATTCAATCTGAATATATAACATATTCACAATTAAATGTTTGTGACTGTGAAAGTATCAGATGTTACAGTTTGATCTTGATGTAAATTTAACAATGTTTACAATGAACAGAGGCCACATTCATGAAACATTACTGATCCTTGCAAGTTGCTTTAGAGCATGCTGCTACATGTAATTTTAGCTCCTACATACTTGAACATGTACCTAGGCTAGAAAGGTTTCATGAATGTGGCCCCACACCTTTAGCAAACCTTGAGGCTTCTTCCCACCAACATAAGGGGAAGAAACTAAGTCACTAACCTCACTATCTGACTCGACGAGCAATTGGTCATATTCACTTAAGGCGACTAGAAACATTATAGATGTGACATTCTCGAAACAGTGAATCCACTTCCGTCGTTCTGACCTCTGCCCTCCGACATCAACCATCCTGAGTGAGGAAGAAGGAACATCGAGACATGCATTAATACAGAAACTACAGTCAAACCTGTATCCAGACCACTGGATTAAGGGAGACAAGATACTTGTTTTTTTTATAAGCAGGTGGTCTCAATGTGTAGGTTTGTTTAATACAGGTTTACATGCGACACATTTTTCAAGGGAAACAAACAAGGTTGTTTTTATAAACTGGTATTCCCTAATGCACATTTCATTCTGTTAACATTGTACAAAGTACAAAGTACAGTACAAAGTTAAGATCTGTATTTGAATGCAGTTTAAATGTTCATCTTTTTCATACATGTAGAACAGCCGGAAAAGGTATTTAAAATATGGGGTGGCTGAGGATGAATTCAGGCTATAGCCTGCAAAACAGGGGCAATACGATGTACATGTAGGCGAAGATCTAAATTTGAGCAGGACAGGACTATTGGAAGTGAGCAATAGAAATTAGCATGTGAGTACATGGAGGAACATGTGAATGAAGCTCGAGTTTATCAGTGGTCATATCTCAGATGCATCACGGGCAACAATAAACATTGTCTTTTATTTGTCTATATTCAATTACAGTAACACATAAGAGCAAACCATCTTTTTTTTCACACTTTGCTGTTCTAATACAGTAGGACAATTTTTTAACATTTGCTAATAAAAAAAATGGTTTACATTAAATCTGTTTACTTTAATATCTTTAATCTAGAGAAATAAACCTTTTTTTTTAAAGATTTGTTGCAATTGAAATGTCCAGATTTTCTTCAGATAGTTAACATAAACTACATGTTGTGAATACACATGTAGTAACAAATATGCTAATATCTTACTCCTCTGAAGGGTTATGGTGGGAGTTTTTAAAATACTCCTCAAGGCCGTAACTTGAATTGTTCTTGGTGAAAACAAAAATCCAGACCCTCCCTAATAAACATATTATGTATGACACAGCCTAAAACTTAACCATACTAGGTAAGCAAAATCTGAAACTTGCAATGACTCACCTGAAAATAATTGAATCTAGATCAAACGGATATTCAATGATTCCTGTTGTGGGCACTCTTACTCTGAGTACATCTTGTTCCGTAGGTATATAGTTACAATCTGAAATTCTCTTTAAATCACTAAGGTAGCTGTAAAGATAAAAAGAGAGAAGGAGAGGAGAAAGAAGAATAAATTAGTCATATGGTCATTATATTCATAAATATGAAGGTAAAAGATATCTTTAAAAAAATGTGATCATGCTCTAGCAATTACACAATACATGTATGCAGAGAAGGAACACAACTGAAATATTATTCTCATTGATGCATTTTATCATTCATCAGTTATGAAGAAACTCAGTAAATCACCACACAAAGTCAATGTGGAGTCTGTGGAAAGCAACTGCCTAAGCTCAATCCCAAGTTTACCCATTCAAGGACTTATGCACATTATACATGCTGCCCTCTAGAGGCGAGTCTTTACCAACACTAGTTACACAGCGTACATGTCCATTGCATGTGTAATACTCATGCCAGCACAGTGAGCAGTGCTTCAATATATGTACATGTACTGTAGTCATGTGTATTAGTACAGAGTGGGTGTGTCATTTTCATTGACATTTACATGTACCCTGTCACGTGTGCCTTTTCCCCCATTTTCAGAGAGGATAAAAATGCTCTAGCAGGGCCAGAGCACAAGATTCCCTGGACGGATGTGGGTCGTCATAGTAATTACAAGGTCCAACTCACTACATGTACCGTAGGGCCCCTCTGGCCTCAACCCCACCCCCACTCTCTCTACGTAGCTTCAACCCATGTACTGGGCAATCATGTGAACTACCGTATGCATAATATAAAGGTACATGTAGCATTCACTCCTGTTGTAGGCTGTTGCTCAATGTCTGAAATGTATGTTCATGTACAGGGAAGGATTCTGGCAAGAACCTAGCAAAAGAGAATTCTACTTTTACATACAGTATGCCTATTACATGGTACTAAATGTAGCCTGTGTGTGTGTGTCATATACTGATCTACATGTACACTTGAACACTGATCAAAGACATGATGTGATTCAAAATTTGATTCAGTGGTAAAATTTGTGATCATCAATATACTTGTAGAATAGAGTACATGAGGTGTACAAAAGATTACAAACAGGATACTGTACATGTACTCTGAAGTACAGTGTACCGCAATTGTAATGCGCATATTCATGCATATCTTCACAATTACATGTACTGGATGTGTTATCCCTTGATGTCTACTATAAAACATTGTAATATGTACAGTGTACATTGAACATGCTCTGGTCAACCATTACAGCATGAGCAGTAGGACTATGCGATGGGCAGAATGGAGAAACCATTAATGTAACATTATTTCTCGACACCATTTCTTTAGAGACACACAAAAACATGGGGGGGGGGATTTTTTTTACCATTTTGCTGGTCAATAATAATTCACATTACACAATGTTCCCCCACTTTGTAGCAATGGGAAGACAATAGCTCGTTTTCTCAAGACAAATTTGTATATTTCAAACAACAAAGTCCATACACTATCTAAGAGAAGTATAAGGTAATGACAATATTTGTTGTTCATGATCGATGTACTTATTTCCGAGAGTGGAAAAAGTCTCCATAGCCATGAAGAGACAAGCTCTACAGCAATAATCAACAGTGATGGCTTCTACCTAGTTTTACTTTGATCCTTGAAAACATTTGAAGTAAAAAAAACTAAAAGCATTGAGTCTTAAATAACTTTTTATCTAGAACATTAAAGTATTTCAAAATGAACGGCATAATAATGATCATCAAATCAAGAATTTATTCTTTCTTTAAAAAAAACGCAATGACATAATACGGTATGGCCCTAAAAATGTTGACATTCTGTAAAATATGCAAAATTGCCAGAGAGGGGGAGGGTAAATGGAAACAGCTTGCAGTGCATCAGTGTACATATTCCTGCGCATTAAGCAATGCCTACATGTACATGTATGGACAGACACACCCCTTTACAGACAAATACAATTGCACAGGAACTAATGGTAAATGCAACTCTGTATATCTACCAGTAGGTGGGAATGTAAAATACCTCGAGATGCGAAAGACCCCCTGGATACATGTACATGTACACAAACAGATGCTCTAGTATATAAACATTTTTTCTGTGTCATAGAAGTGTGAAGTTACACGTGGATATAAATAAATAGTAGCCCTCATATATAACATGTTGGTTTATTTCAACTAATATGGGGAACAAATGAATAATGCTGGTACCATTCTCTTAACAGGGTCTTTACAAGCTTGTAGAACACAAGGGCATTATAATTCATATATCTTCCACTTTAAAGATCTCATTCAAAATTTGGGTGGGAGAGTTTAAAAGCCCATTTGCAAAAATCATGAAACTCAGCAAGAATCAAAAGTATACCCTAACAATAACATGTATAACATTTCACAGTCACAGCTCAATAAACCTTTTCGCGAAGAGTGAAAAACTATCATTATTTATGTGTGCTTCATGGTCTACATTTACAAACTGTATTGCAATGCTCAGGGAGCGGTGAGCCGCGTGCATCAACACATTACTGTGTAATGCGAAAAGCTGTGATGGTGCTCTATTGAATACTGCAGTTAGCAGTCTCGAAGGTTATAACCATCCAAACTACTCAAAATCTAACAATCAATACAATTTTGCTCAAAATCAGTTTCCAGTTCCAACAATTGGAGGGAAGTTCTTATACAGTATTTTCTTCCATTTTCCGCAGTTTAAAAAAAAAATGACTTGCACAAGGATTACCCTTCTCATCAACATTTCATAGTGGTTAAAATGTTACTGACCCGAGTTAGAGAGAGAAAAATACAGACCTCAGGGGCATTTGGGCCCCTACACACAAAAAAAGGCCCCCATCCCCCTGATAAACACACAGCATGGTCCAGTGTTATCAATATATTACATCAGGCTTGAAAAGCAGCCCTCCCAAATATTCCCCCTACCCCCTCCTAAGGGGCGTCTTCATTAGCTCGAGCTGGGCAAAATAGCGAGCTTGTTCTGATCCGGTTAGCTAGCCAGATCACGAACTAGCTAGCTATTTGCGTCTTCATTAGCCAGATCAGGCAAAATAGCGAGCTATTTGGTCGAGAAAATTTCCCAAGAAATCTTGGGCTAGATTGATCTAGCTCGAGCTAGTTCGCGAAATAGCTCGAGCTAGCTCGGAGCGTCTTCATTAGCCTGAAAATTTCTCGATCCCGGCATGCATCAGCGCCCACGAGACATTGTTTACGTAATAGGTTTTTACACGTGCGTGAATGCGAGCTCACAACCGAAGCCATGCGGTCATGGCCTATTCCCGTCGCACACTGCTGGTATGTGCGAAACTCGGGATAATTTATGCATCCCGAGTTTCGAGCTTGCGTATCCCGAGCTCGAGCTAATGAAGACGCGATTGCAACTTCAGGCTAGTTCCCCGGATCAGCAAAATAGCTCGCTATTTTGTCTGATCAGGCTAATGAAGACGCACCTCTAGAGTGAAATATACTGAAATTTGATTTGTGATATTGAAGAAAAAAAAAACCCTGCTGTAACAAGGGAAGATCATAGTTCTCGCTGCACTGGTAACAAGCATTTAAACCATTTAATGACATATGTAGGTGGACACATATTGGGAAGATGTGGTACATGTATCACAGACATTGCAATAGTGCAAGCACAAAGTACAATGTAAAACGAAAATGTAGAACTCAAGCATAGAAAATGGTAGGACATGATATCTGCACCAGCATACAAAGTCCTTGTACATGGGTGCACATGTACACGACAGCTCAAAGGAATTGGCATAGGGAAAGGGAAAGGGAAGAAAGGGAACGAGCCACGGTTTTAAACCGCGGTATATTTTGTCCAGTTCAGCATGAAACCCGATGCTTCCTTGCCTTTCTTCCCTTTCCCTTTCCCTATGCCAATTCCTTTGAGCTGTAGTGTACATGGTAGGATACCTGCACTATATTCTAATACTCCCATATATTACTTGTCATAACTTCCATGCATGTAACTTTTCAATAGCAATGACAGGTACCAGGACCTGTAAATAATGAAATTATGGTGGTTCATGTGTATAAACCAGAATGACAATAACATAACAGTCATGGAGAACCTGGCAACTCATGTACAAGTACTTGTTTTGAAGATTACCCCCTCAAAAAAAATTCTGCAACTCAAGTTTGAGGTGTAATATATCGCTCTTTGCTTTATCATTGTACATGACTGGGGTATCACTAGAAAGCTTGGTTACTCTTCTTCACATTGGTGTATCATTTGCTATGATTATGCAATCATAAAATGTGCAGTATTTCCAAATATAGGGCAAAGTCACAAATAAAATCAGCAAAGGCTCCATTTCTTACGAAAATTCAAGGTGGTTTGAATAGTGTCAACATGACAATGAACATTAACACATCACAGCATTAACATTTTTCAAACTCATTTCATGTGCAAAACAAATGGGAAACACAGAAATGTTCAAAATTTCATTTTGGGCCTTGCTGCATATTTTACAGGGTCTGCGCATTCCATGATTGCGTAAGCATTACAAACAATACATTGTCATGATAAATACCAGTAGTCAAGCTGTCTTATGATACCACATTTAAGTACAATAACAAAGCAGAGTTGCAGAACCTTTTTGAAGGGTTTGGATACATACAGTTGTCATTTTTTGAAAGTTTGGTAGAAACTTTATAATTTTTCTATTCAGCGAGGAGGGAACATATCTAAACCTTCCATTAGGTTCTGTGTCTGACACTTATACAGCAGTATACTGTACCCACCCATGATTACCAAATATCCATCAAAACATATTTTTTACACACAATTTTCATCTGAGGCTGTAACAGTTTTGGAGAAAAAAAAATGACTAACCAAATAACATAATAAAGTAACATATATTCTTATCAAAGTATTGGGCACATCCATTTTATTTTCCTACTCAATATGTACACGGAAAAGGTTGGTGCTTTGTGACAATGAAGCAAATGATTATAGGCTATATTCAACATCCCACCTTTTTATTAAACCCCACTTAATCGAATATCTACACTGTACATCTACTTTGCAGAAGCTCTATAAAAAAAAAATTATAAAATGGATCAAAATTTGTTTTAAAAATGGGATAGCACTCTTATTTTAGATATATTTGCATAAAATATCTTACAAAAGTTCTGCTGCCAACACTAAAAACTACTAGATTTTTAAGCATACAAAATTGAAATTGGTCAAGGGAATATTTTGTTGTGATTTTGAAGGAATTTGCATTAACTTTCACATCAATCATCAAAATAGGAAAATAAGAACTACATTCTAATATTCTATGTAAAAGTTCTGTACCTCACAATTTTATGATACATGTACAGTATAGTGCACATTATTAACAGAATCAGAACTGGTCACTAAGGAGAATCACTTTTAACCTGAGTTACATTATGTAGTTACTAGTGCCATTTTGCATCTGCACAAAGGAAAAACCATCTTAGCACCGGCATATTAAAGCAGGCTACGTACAATAGCGCAGACAATCCCTGTATATCACCTATTACATGTACAGATACATACATGTGAAAAGAAGCGAAAAATAAGCACTTGTTAATGTTCCTTAATCCTTTACCAAGATGTGTATAACAATGGAGAAAAACACATGTATGACAGGTAGAAGAGCCTCCACAATTGTTCTTTGGAAACAAATTATTTGTACTCCAGGGTACTTTGTCCTTGGTACCTTAATACTAAATTACAGGGGGAAATTCACCTCCTTAAATTTGATTGGAAATTTCAATCATAAGACACTACCTGACACATTGCTATATAATCTTACAATTTCTGTAGTATTCCTAAAAAAAAATGCAGAGAAAACTGTGATGCAATACTAGGAAAATTACTCCTCTATTAAGTCCATAATGTGATAACTTATCATCATGCTATATATGATCTCTTGTTCAATTTGTTTGTTTCAAGGCCAGTGAGATGTGGTTATTTGCTGCCACATGACTTCATAATGTTAGCGTTCATGTATCCCATCACTTTGTGACTGATGTACCATCTCTTCAATGGACAAAGATAAATGCATAAATGCACAAGACCGGGTTCTGAGCTGTGAGTGCAATAATAGCCTGGAACTTTCTCTCCATTGTTCAGGACTACTATCTACATGTACTGTACATGATAACACTGCATAGACCAATGGTTAATCTAATCTAATCTAATCTCAGGAAGCATGTCAAACTGAAGATAATGATACCTTACTGTACAGTATGTTCATGTACATAAGTACTAATTTGCTGAAAATAAAATAAAAGATCACAATACATGTACATGCCTATACTGTATGTACAGGTACGTGTACATGTACATGTACATCAAAGCCTTTGAATTGTAGAGCCTGGATGGTAATTTTTATCTACCCCCATATAAAAAGTACTGCACACATGTACACTTCAGCTCAAAGGAATTGGCATAGGGAAAGGGTAAGGGAAGAAAGGGAAGGAGCCGCAGTTTTAAACCACAGTATATTTTGTCCAGTTCAGCATGAAACATGATGCTATTTAGGCCAAAGCATCGTGTTTCATGCTGAACTGGACAAAATATACCATGGTTTAAAACTGTGGCTCATTCCCTTTCTTCCCTTTCCCCTTCCCTATGCCGATTCCTTTGAGCTGGAGTGTAGCTTCCATGAACTTGATTTAATGCATAAGGCACACTTGCAATTCACACTTGGTTCCATTAATAAGGTCATACCACAATGATACATAGAAACCCATTTTCAATTTACTCATTTCAGAGTGCTTCTTATCATGTGTGATTTGCAGTGAGAAAATGTTGCCATGGTGATATGGACAGGTAACTGCAATGTAATGACCTTAGCTTCAAGTGGGTAAGCACAACGCCCTTCACAGATCAGAAGAACAAATGTTTTTCAAGCTCGGTTTCTACAGAGAATAATCACAGATTATATAATGAGCATTTTCATTTTAAAGTGAGCTGTAATGATCAGTTGCATCAGACTATCCACTGTTTTAAAGGCAATACTTTATTTGCTTGCAAAATCAATTTTTGGTTTATATAGGATCACAGAAATGCTGTATAAGGATATGGTGAGACCGAAAGAGAATGATAAAATATGGTTCAGGTTCAATTCACTTTGAAACTACATCTTAGCGTATGGAAGCCATTAAAACAAATTTTCAGGCAAAGTCATGAATTGTCATATATTAGAAATGAAAGTTATGTATGTTGTAAGTCTGCAATTGGCTGAAGGGTGGTGCTACACACCTCTAGGTACATAAAGAATCATTCTAAGCAAATTGTATTTCGTAAGTTATGCAAAAAGATGCATAAACATGTAAATGTACAACACACGAAATATTGTCAACCAACAGTGCATGATGCAAGAAGAACTACATGCTTGAATCAAGTCATTTTCAATGTGAAGTTTGAAATGTCAGTACTACATCAATCTTTTCTGAAGACAATAGACCATTTTCTTTATGTATTCAAATTGTATGCAAGTCGTTCAACACTACATTATTGATGGTAACTCCGAAGCTTGTCCAAGGTTTGACACTGAGTCACTTCGTACCGGTGGACCTAATAATGCGTTTCTAAGGAGTTAGGTGGAAAGTTGCGAATACATTACGAAAATGGTCTATTCTACAAGAGGATCACAGCATCTATAGATTTGTAAAAATTTGTCAATCCATGACAGAAGTTGCAATTGTACCATGTACATGTAGCTTTGTCCTAGAAGAGGTCAAGTTTGAAATAACTAGAGACAATTCTCCCTATCGCATATAGCCGATATCCAGCGATATCACCTCGCGATACCGATATCTGATCGATTGCTCTTGGAACATATACTTCCGGTAAGAGTTTGTTGTCGGCGCAAAGTGATCTAGAAATCGCTTTTTTTTTTATGAATCAATCAGTGAACAATTTATCTAGGGTTAAGGTTATGGTCAGGGTTAGGTATAGAATTAGGTTTAGGGTTAGGGTCAGGGTCAGGGTTAGCTTTAGATTTAAAATTCATAAAATTAGTGGGAAACCGTGGTCCCTATTGTACGGGATGTACGTGGACCGGAAGTTCGTATCCCAAGAATTAAAGGTAAAATAATTAGAGCGCCACACACGTTCAGATTCGGAGGGCTATATGCGATAGGGAGAATTATAGGCATACTATGACATGTACATGACAAATGCATGTCAATTTGTTCTTAAAACAAAAGGGTTCAGTATACGCAACATATTTTCTTCATTGCTATACTTTCATCCTGTTGAATAGATTCATGTTTTCTTTTCTTTGATTATAACTTCTTTCGATATTTCCTCAAAGTGAATTTCTTTGACTAAATACATTGTCTAATCACATTGAAAACAACTCCACAATGATAATGGCAAGGTCGTTTTATACATGTACATGTATGTAAATGTGTCTTAGTCCAAAATAAAATATATACATTTCCCAAAGAACATTTGAAGAACAAACTGAAAATTAATTTGATACCATATCTTTTTGAATGAAGTTTAAAAGTTCTTTCCACATGTCCAGGGAATATGAACAAGATACAACTCATTATTTCACAAATATTCCTCTATTCCAATACAATGAACTTCGGGAGCATTGCATAAATAAAGCCAAAGGACATCAGTAAATGGCTCTTTCTAAAACATCATTTATACAATTAATTTTAGATATCTACTGTAATTTGGGATCAACTTTGGAGAACACTGAACAAATACAGACTTTGAGAACACATGATGTTCATAGTTGTACATGAACAAAAATACTGTATTTTTAGTCCTAGAATTGTGAATTGCTGTACTATCATAAACTTACTGGTTTGTAATTTTCCTCTGAAATATAATTTCAACCTCATCAAAACAAAGACACACCCTAGTGTTTCCTATTTTGCCAAGACAGTGGCGAGTTGATTTAGTGCAGTATGGCTACAATCTGCTCTTGGAACACACAATTGCGTACATGTACACACATCATTTAACAGCAAGGCTATTTTTCTCCTTTTGAATATTTTTGCAGTTTATTTTAATGATATCAATTTTTTGTTTTATAAATTGGAGAGTTTACGATATGGGTGGACCCACTTTTGTACAATTATCAGAATAATGTGATTTGTGTGCCACAGAATCCTTTTATCACCATGTATGAATCCAATCCTGGCAATCCCTTTACAGATGCCCAGTAGATATCCATCATTACAATGGATTTATTTAATTACAATAAATGAGCTGTGCATGAATGCATGTATACTACCTGTATCTCCACTGAAACACCCATGTAATTGAACTGTGGGCATACATGTATACATGTAACAAGTTACTGTGTTTTTCAATGTTCACACCTTATTTAGGTACATGTAAAAGAATATGAAGATAAAAATGAAATTGAAGAATGCGAATCAAAGGAGCACTTGAACAGATTACGACTGATCTAACAGAAATTTGCATTTCACATTGATTTGTCAATATTATGACTTATCAGTAGTTTGATCAAAGAGTTATCAAAATAATTCCTAAAAGATTGTAAGCACAAAAAAAGTATAGATAATACAACAAGAATATTGGTATAAAGTTTCTTTGCAAATAATCTGGCTAAATCTCAGGAACCTAGCCATCCTCCTTCTCATTGAAGAAAGGGTGCTCAGTCACAAACACATCTGCAGATGTGAAATAAAAAGCAGAGCCTTTATCTTTTGAAAAGAACAACTGAACACGCAAAGAAACAGTGACCTATGATAGAAAGATTCTAACGATACAGTTCATGTTTAAAGTGAAGTAGAGAGAGACACTGTGGCAGGAATGAATACACACATTGAACATCTAACAATCACTTCACTACAGTCATGTCACTCCATAGCAGCAGAGTGGCCACAGCAGATCTAATGCCCACAAATTCCACGGACATATATTATGCACCACAAGCAAACCATAGCAAACACGCACCCTATTCACTGACTATGCATGCCGCATTATTCACTATTCACGCACACTCTCCATCAAGGCAGGCAAGCGAGGCTACAGCAGACTGCTACATAACTGCCAGCGCGGGGCTCGCTCGCCACACACTGCTGTGCTGTGCACAAATCCTCATCCAATGGAAAGGCAGTCTGCAATAATGTGCAATAAAAGCAGCATACAAGTGCATGTAGTGTGTTCTCTGCAAATCTGATGCTGCGTGTACACACACACACATACACACACACCAACTAGTACTAGTGCTGTATAATAACAAATTGCAACAAAGGCAACGTTTGTTACTCTTCATAACTGTCAGCATTTAGGGCATATTGTTTTAGATTTAATGTACAAAAACAATTTTAGATGAAACATACTGCAAATTAATACAGCATTTTCAATGAGATCTAAAAATCATCACACATGTACTGCACATGTAGTACAATCTAAAGAATTGTCACATCTACTGATGTACTTTCATGCTCATGTGTATGTGTGTGTATGTGTGCATGTATGTGCATGGGTGTGTGTTTGTGTGTGTGTGTATGGCAAGTTTAGGGTATACAACATGACTCAAATACATGAACATGCAGTTTGACAATACATACATGTACAGGAGTTTTACAACTCATACAATGTACGTGCACACTATATGTGCACCTACATGTACATGGACAGTACATTTATCCATTGAGTGCTGTACAGTCCATACACAGTACATGTACTGGGAGTGAATTGCTATACACTGTGTTTGTGTACATGTACATGTAGTTTATTCTGCAATATGTACACAGCATTGTATGTAATTGCAAATTAACATTCAACAAATAAAGTGTACCCCAAAAAAAATAATAAACCTGGGCCATACTAGAAAATTTGACAAATATTATTGAGGTTGGATTGAATACAAAATAATATAATTTTAATTTCAAATACATTTACATGTACATGTATAAACAACATATCACTCTATACAAAGGTACATAAAAATATGGTATCCTTTCATGTACATTATTGAGGAAATACTCATGAAATGAGCTTCTATCAAGTGGAAATTATATCGCAATTACCCTAAACGGATTAACATGTATGTATTAAAAATAATACTACAAAATCTGAAGTTTTTAATGCCAGAGAGTATTTATGCGCTAAAACATCTTATAAATAGTGCCGATAACATCCAAGCAAAGCTGGTATTTCAATTCGGAAAGTACAATATGTATCCTTAAATGTCTTTGCGTCTGTCTGTGTCAGGAATGGCGCTATTTTGTTGATTCCAGTTGAAGTTTAGGGATGTAGCAGTTGAAAAGATTATGGGACCAGTAATAAAGGAATTGTCATTTTGTTATCACAGGTCCGGATCTTCTTTCATTTCAGCAAATCATTTTTTCAGAGAATTCCATCCTGTCATCTGGAAATCAATTAAGAGTGGGAACTTCAATTCTGTCAGTTTAAAGAAAGGTAAGCAATTAAGCATGTACACGTATTGTACATGTCATTGTTCCATAAACTGTCAAAGAATTATCAAAAGGAATTGCATTCCAAAAACAAAATGTGACAAACTTTTGTGAAAAACACATACCTCAGGGCATCTCCTTTCAGTGTCATTATTACTTCTACATGTGCCTTTTGCCCAACATCAATCACTACATTACATTATCATGTCACAATGTATGCAAAGTTGTGTAAAAAAAGGGGAGTAGACCCAAAAGTGGTTTTTAGAATAGCCCTATTTATTTTCCAGTGAAAATAAAAACACCCTGAAGTAGCTTGTAAATGCCTTCATGCTTCGACACACACAAAAAAATAAGAAACAAAATCAAAAGCAAGTAAGCATAGGTAGTAATATTTTTTTAAACTTTGGAACGGATATGAAGTATTACATGTACACATAGATTCTAAGTGAGACGTCTGTTAACTACTTATTTTTTCTGTGTTCTACATTTATTCCTGGTCAGACATACTGATGGGTTGTAGCAAAGTTTGTTCATTCTTTTTTTTCTTTTTTTAAATGAAACTGAATAAATTAATAAAATTTACAGGTATCTCCTAAAATCATTTGTTCCACGGTTGCACAGGACTGACCTTGTTTCAGATGCATAATCAATGCAAAATACAAATGGATGCTCACTAATACATTTGAAAATTCTAGCTACAATTGTTTCAAAACACATTTTTGCAATGAGAATAATGAATTCTGTAACATGCTGTATGTTTGTTCTTAACATTCCAATAATCAAGATGCAAATCAGTAAAGAAAACTTAACGGGTATCCATATCTGAAAATTCAAAACAGGCATCATAGTGACAGACAGAAATCAGATGGTTATCAGTTCTGATGGGCATGAAAGGCTAATGGCTTGCCACTCTATTACGATGTTAAGCATAAAAAACACAAAGGAGTAAAAATGATGTATCAAAACTACCAAAATACTAGCATATTCCAAAGTATCTGGATGCTTGTCAGTAGTCTGTGCAGTTATCAAAGTGTTATCGTGCCATCAAGAATCTTTTCGCTAAATTTTCTTACTCCCACAAAGAAGTAAAACACAAAAGAAAGCAACTGAGGTATTCAAAATGAGAAGCCCCATCTGAACGAAATCCACACTATTCTTCTCTTTTTCCCCTGCTCTTCTTTTTTGCGAAGGGTGACGTCAGGCAGTGACGCACAGGGGATAGCTCCGAACACCAAGGCAAGGCTTCAGCCTCTATTTGCAGCCAGTTGCAGTATGCGGGGGTGGCACTAAACACAGGCAAAAACTTCCATAAACAGCAACTGGTTGATATGATGTTTCCGTCTATTCCCATTCAGTATATTTTACCCAAGACAGCCCAGGGACCAGTCCCCTTTTATCTTTAACCCTCCCTCACACATTTATCTCTTTCTTCTCACTCTTTCCTTCAAATACTCTCCTTATTTCTTCCATTCTTAATCTCAATGTTACCACATTGGTGGGAGTGACGTTTTCATGATCATACCTTTCATAAACAAAATGTGAGTTCAATATTTCAATTCATCCAAACATCCATGTGTTAGTTATAGTTTATGGGACTGACCACAAAGTGGTAAAAACAAATCTCAATCTAAACATTAATCAAGTTGTTATTAGAGGTGTACAGGGATTGAACAAAAGTTTGATTTTACACAGCTACAAATCACATATCTCAAAAAAGTGGTTTGACGTCTTTTTATGTGTATCACAATACATTTTGCTTTGATCACAAGGGCAATAGCAATATGAAACAACATTGATATCTCACATATCTTGTATAAATGTATTCACTTGTAGAAAAGGTAATGCACAGTGAAGTTTAGCTTTGGGTTTGACAGACTTTTCTCTTGGAAAGACTGCCCTGCAAATCAGGAGGGATTGTGCTTCATTTGTATCATATATTACATTCCCCTATTGTGCAACTGACCGCCATGAGGAGAACTGCACGTGTACTGGCACAAAACTTCAAAAAGGAAGCTTGGCAATCCACAATTTCTACTGTTAACTCTCTCACACCCATAAGTAGTACATTGTTCATTGATGGAACTGAAAGGGTTTAAAAATGCTTTTAGAGATATCAAAATCTCTATTTTTGACAAAAATGTAGTAATTCATTAAAATCTTTTTGTAAAAAAACAACTCATCTCCTATAATGTGCTGAAAGTTTTTCTCTTCTTTAAAAAATGCCCTTTCAATCAATTTAGCATGACGTACATAGCTTTGTAGTCTTGATATGGTCAAAGTTGGTTGTTAAGCCAATAAAAAGGGCACATTGGCTGCTAATTGTTATAGAAATTCATACAGCCACCTTCACTCAATCCACGATGGTGTACGAAGTTCAACTTTCACTCAAATCAGTCTCAGCGTAGCACTACAATTAGCGAACAAAAGCATTTCGTTGATGCTCTCTAATTCCGCTAAATCGCATCCTGTTTTCCGTGAAACCGCCGGTGAAGTGTATTAGCAGAATTGCGCTACCTCGCTCAAAATAACTCCAAATAACAAAATCTCGACATGATGTTAACAAGAAAAAGTTGTTCTCATTTGTAATTACATTTTTTAGGGGTTTCATATCATAAAACATAATGGAAATAAGGGTAAAACATAGCACTAAAAAAATTTTAAAAACTTTTTAAAAAATTGTTAAATTTCATATTTGTAGAAATTGTTCCAAAAATAATTGCAGTACCGTAAATTTCAGCGTATAAGACACAACCGCGGATAAGACGCACCCCGACTTTGAGCACGCAATTTGAAAAAAAAAGTTTCAACACATATACACATGAATGGGACTGTCAACAACAAAATTGATGGCTTTGATAGCCTGACACAATTGATGTACCAGTGCTACGATCTCTATCACATCACCAGCATAATAACTGGGACTACGAAAGCCCCAGGAGTAGTATTTGTCCGCGAGACAACTCAAAGATACCGCTGATCAAAAGGCTTAAACTAGAAAACTCTGTTTGATGGAGACCGCCATTGATTCTGTGATCAGCTTCGGCCACAAGCTGGCGCTAGTAAACAAAGATCGTCGAATGATCGATCTTTGTGTACTAGCGCCAGCTTGTGGCCGGAGCTGATCACAGAATCAATGGCCGTCTCCATCAAACAGAGCTTTCCAGTTCATTCGTAAATGTAAAACTCCAGCATTTTCGTAAAAAGTCTGATCCTTTGCTCAAAATTTGTCAGAATCTAAACTCTAGTAGTAACATGTCAATCATTTGAAGATTCATTCTGTCGCAGACTTGTGTCGGGAAAAAATGGCATCCCCTTCGCTCGTTCAATCAAATCACAAAAATATTCATTAAAAAAAAGTACTGTGTCTTATTTATTGAAAATTCATCTGTGATCATGTGATATGATGCGATAGTCTACATCCATGGTGAGAGTTACATGAGTATTGATGGAAAAATAACGGAGATATGCTAAGGTGAATTTTTGGAGATTTCATTTCTCTTTTTCGCAAGAGTGCATTTTGACCATTGGAATTTCAAAATGATACGCCCCTTTTCGACGTTATAATTATAGTGCTACGCTGAGCCTGAAATTGATATGAATTGAAAACAGTATGGCGAGCATTTAAGTACAATCAGCAAAAATGATCAGACAGATATTATTTTTTATAATCACTCCCTCTGAAACATCTTGAGAGTAAGACCTAGACATTGGAACTCTTTCGGCAATCCAATATGTACTGTGCTTGCTGTTCATCATCCAAGTTCACACTTTTTTAATATGATGACCTTTATTGTTAGGTCTGATTATTCCATCTTTAAGCAAAGTAACTTGCTTATCGTTTTTTATCAACTTTAATGGGCAATGCAACCCTCGTTAAATCTAATAAAATAAGAACATAAGTTAACCAGGTTGACAAGTCTGAAAAAAGTTGTATATTATAAGGTATTTATCATGAAACCTTACTAGCCTAGTGAGTTGCTAAAAATACATTTACGGTATACGCCATATATTTCGCAAGTCTAATTATTCGTGAATCAGGTCTTTGAAAATTTCACGAGTGGTTAAATTCACGATCATGGAGTACTAGTACTATTAGTACATGTGCTCAAGCACATCGTATTCATGTTTTTGTGTGTTGTTAAATTCGCAAATAGCATCCGACTCGCGAAATCAACGAAAATAAAAACCCTGCAAAATATATGGCGTATACTGTAGTTGAATGCACCTCATTACGTATGTAGGCTTAGTAACTTTTTATAAATATGGTCCCTGGGAGACAAGTAGGACTCCAGAGATTGCCTCATTTATGCATATGGTATACATGTACAAGAACAATGCAAGGTTTGAAGAGAACTTTGCTTAAATTTATGATTTCCAAGAATTCTCCACTCCTTAATCATGTACCAACTTTTCTCACACTTACCCAAATCTCTTTCTCTGATTTTTTTACTTTCATTCCAATCCACATATTGTTAGTTTTTTATTCCCCTTCAAAGACAAGGGAGCCCTTCCATAGAAGCTGTAATACTTTGCATAGATCAACAGCACATCCTAACGACATGTGTTCAAACCGTCTATCCTAAATGTTGAAAGAAAATGTATGCAACTAAGCAACTTCAGAAGATTTGGTCATCAAGAATGCACATAGGAAGCTACACCATACCATAATTAATCCACAAACAAGCTGCAGCAGACTTTTGCGCAAAGGTGCATGTGCATACAGAGATTTGCGCACCCAGAGTTAGAAAGAAGCATGGGGGAAGTCCCAATGAGATTTTTCTGGATTGGGATGGCTTTATTCATTAAACAAGGCCCACAATTGCCTAGGGAATGCACAATGAGTGTGGTCACAATTTCCCTAATTTGCATTAGACCTACAGCCTATAGGAAAACATTCTGGGGGTATTTTACCAAGCTGTTCTTAAGCTAAAAATGACTTCATGCATGACTGGTGACCCCTTCTTGTGCTAAATGAGATACCCCAATTTGTTCCTGTCTTGTTATAGTGGAAGTTAATTTCCAACAATCCTAATCAAATTTGACAAATCCTTAACATTGTATTCCAAGGCTTATTAAGAAAAATAATTTTAATTTACAAAGATCAGATTTGAACTTAAGCTGATGGGAAACAAAATCATTGAGAATCTCATTTAGCAGAAGGGGTCACCAGTCGTGCGTAAGAACAGCTTGGTGAAACACCCCCAGGAATGTCTTTTATATGCACTTCTAAACATAGTAACAGGAAAACAAAAAGACAAATTTGGAAGACACCTGTGTTTCAATAAAAAAAACTCGGACCCTAGTCCAAGTCATCATTAAACATACAGTGATTGTCTATAATCCAGCTTTTTACTTTCCATAATGTACACATATTGTCTTTTTAGTGGCAGAACTATATGAGCAAATTTTGGATGAAACTGATTTACTTTGAAAGAGCATACACACAGAAATCAGTGAGAGGTATGGAGAAGGTATATCAAGGTTTGTAAATGTATGCAATCAATTGCTGAACAAACAAGCGTCTTTAGAAATTCTACCAATTCCAACATTTGTTTACGAATGTTAATTGTATAGATGCAAAAATTCCAACTTTATGTACATGAAAAAGACCCATTAAAGCTTATATAAACAAACAGTAGGCATTTTGTATTCTGTTACTGCTAATTCTTTTCATTGCAAATACACTGCATTGGACAGTTAATCCTTAGCATGAAACCTTCATATACCTCTCTCCTCACCGCAATGAGCATAGCAACAAGAAGGGTAGGATACTTACTATTTTGCTGAATCTGTGAGCTGGTATTCTCTCCTCCTGTCGTAGCACTCTTGAATTCCTGAATCATTCCATATACTATCTACGAAACCTATGTATGGCTCTGTAAACGTCGTTACTGTTTCGTGGTCTATTAATCTGACCTCCTGAGCTTTTTTCTGAAAAATACAAGATAAAAGATAAAGACAAAGAAATTGTGATTAGTTATAAACAATGACATCATGAACAAATACTTTGCCATTCATCATAAATAAAACGCATCAGAATATTTGTCAGTCAACAATGTACATACACTGTAAACAAATAAACACTGATGACAGAGTAGTTGTTTTAAACAATATGATAACTTACTTTGTGTACATAATGCCAATAACTATATTCAATTATATCAGAAAAACTGATGATGCATACAAAAAGCTGCACTGTAGTCTGGGCAATATTAGACATCACATTGTACACATCACTCAAACTCTCCCTGGACTAGTTTTTGTGTATGTTCAATAGTTAAACATACTTGTTGGCACAAAAAGGGCTGAATTGCATGCACCTATGTATGATATGTGCACACAAGTTAATGTTACTAAAAAGTTTGCATGTGGTACTTTTTTGTACCCCCAAAATCCACAACATAATGTGAAATTATTAACACCAGAGCCTTTCTCACACTGTCCTTGTCCGTATCTCATAGAAAAACTATTTCTTAAAAAGGTGTGCAAATTACATATAGCATAATAACCTGCTCTAGTTTACCAGGTTGATGATTAGTTAAGAAAGGATAATGCCCATGTGAAAACAAAAATCCTCAAAGGGTATAATGCAAAACATGCGTCTCATACCATCTTGTTTAGAAATTATTCAGAGAATCATTTTCGAATGATTACTTCTCCCCTAGCAAATACCAAAAGGTTAACAAGATGGTGTGAGATACATGTACCAGCATCCAGATATTCCATATCAAACTGCATATAATCTAACGACTGACTGTGTTACACAAATGGAATATTGCTGTCACAGGACAAGACCATCTTTTGGTCAATACAAACTTGTACGCTTACAAAGGAAGGACCAGCAGAAAACCGTAATGGCCCATGACAGTAAAACACATGTAGTCAGGTGGTTTACAGCCGTTTTATATTCAGAAGAGTCAAAGTCTATCATGCATGTATGCAGTGTATGTGCATATTTGTTAGGCTATGTTCATTTATAGAAAAGAAACTTAGACATCAATCTATGGCTACGTGTACATGTACATGTACACTCATGTTGATAATGCAGTGGTCATAACCCCAAGTGCATGTTTTGCACTGCGTGATTTATCTTGTGTCGGCTATGGGCTATTCCCTGCCATTCCTTGCATTTCAGCATGACTTGAAACGGTCACCATGCAGGCAACAATGGGTGCACATATCACGTGCTTCCATCAAAAAACATTGAAAAACAACAAACATGCAATGTCAAATAGCCTACTGTATCCTCCTGCATGCCTGAAAATGTACAAGTACTATACATGTATGTGCACCTCCCTGTGTCCTTTGCAAGGAATAGACCAGTTCGTAGTTACACGATGGTTGGACAATTCACTGAATAAATACTACAAGAATGCAGACTGGGATCTGTTCATTAAGGCGGATGGGATGATGGATGTGAATACATTTTACAATGTGCCCAAAACAACAATACAAACAGGTGCGCATGGTGGAATGTTCTTTTACTGCCTTTCAAAGCTGAATGATTGTTGTCATATCTGCATGATAATGAAGAGAAACCTGGTTGAGTATCTAATGAATTTTAAATTTACTCTGTGAGTTGTTCAATTGACCCGAGGTTATTCGTACCAGCAACAATCTGCTCATGCGCACATTGTAATTACGAACTCGCTTATTAATGCAAACTTTGATGCAGACAAGACACAGATAGGTGTATCATGTATGACCGGTTGTGACTACGGTATCAGACTAGTAAATGCAATATTTCTTGCAATATTTTCAAATGTATGTTTTTTCACTCTAATATGTTTTTAATGTCATATCATAATTGTTATCACGCCTATCATTGAGTAAAACCCAATCAGTATCAATACAGATTTTCTATCCAATCACACACAAGCAAGGGATTTCCAACAAAACATGCTTCCATCAACGTTATTATGTTGAGTCAATGCAGTGTAAATCATTAAATACCATACCATATAAACTTGGGAAAATTATCAATTGAACTAAGAAATCTGTTTATAAATGTTTAATTTTGTAATTTCATAATTTATGTTTTAGTGAAACACTACAAGATAAGTAATCTCAGACATTTTTTAGTTTTTGTGTGACATGCATTACTGTGTACAACTGATATTTAGCTGTTGCTATCTTCATAAGATAGCACTGTGGAAAGTGATTGGCCAAGGATTTGGTCATGTCCATTTGGTAACTGGTTAACAGTTAGCTTGCACAGTAGATGAGAACAATTATGCCTACTAAATATTGATCACTTCATTCACAAATAAAACTTAACATACAAAACTGGTGAGTACATCCTTTGAACACAATGCTACACATATCTTATGGAGATAGTAGCAGCGGCCAGGATATCATTCACACTCGAATGTAGCATACATCTTCTGGTATGCACGTGACACCATGGATTGGACACTCATTTCACATTACAGGTGAATCTCATACTCTTGATAGGTTACTCAAAATTATTTTCTGAGATTTGCACATACATGTATACAGAGTACTTGAGAGTATGTACATACAGTGCATATTATTTCTAAATGACCATACATTTATGAAAATTTTGTTAAAAACAAAAAACAGCATGCCCTCTGGCACCTTCATTGAGATAGAAAGAGAGTTTGATAACAGTTTCAGCAAACTTTTCCTATTTTACTGCTTTCAGCATGACATGGACTCCCTTTTGATATGACATGGAGAACTAGACATATGTGACACACCCTAAATTTTGCATGTACCTTTACAAAAAACTATTCATGTAGGAAACATTTTATACACAGCAGAGGTTCAGTTTAAATACAGTTTGCCCATGAATGTACTTGTAGATGCACTTTGCATGCAGTCATATACCTCCTAAAAGGGCATATAGCTCATGACAACCTGTTCTGAATCCAGACATCGGCAATAAAGTACCAGCAAAAAATACTTTGTGAAACATTACTAAGCCTAACAAGTTGCTAAAGTGCATTCACAGCTACATGCATTTTTAACAACTTTCTGCACTAAATGGGTTTCATGAATACGGTCCTTGATCATACCTGCATAGCTGCACTGTGGTATCGTAACACACAAACACCTGTGCGAGTATCGGATCACTTACAAATATGAGAACAAAGATGTGTCACATGCCAACATTCCTATGTAAACCTTTCTTTCTTTATGTAACTTTGAAAAAAGCAAAATAGTAATAGCCACAGCACTGTTACAAACCTTCGCAGTGAGGTGGTTTCCAGAATGGCACTTTCATTACCTGCACTTAATTACTAGAGTGCACAATCTCTCAACTTGCTCTCTATAAAGCCGAGAGAGAGAGAGAGAGAGTAGATCTATACATAATATATGTGGCTACTCATCAAACAGACAAGCTTCCGGAGTTTTACACAGGTCTTTCTTTTCTATTTCAGCATTAATTTTTTTTTTTTTAAATCAATATCAATGGGTTGTGCATGACAAAGGAAATAGGACATGGGTTATGAGTTCCCTATACCAGAACTACGAACAGAACAATTACCAAAACTACCAAAAAGTGTTGTGATATCCTTCATCTTACTATGGTAAGAACTGATCTTGTCAATATTGTATGAATTTCAATAACGCTAATTAAAAGTACTTGTACAAGTAATTTAGATATTGAAAGGGTGACCTGCATATTTTAGATTAATATCGCGACGGAACTGAATGACTCCTTGAAGCCACCAAGGACAAAGATTTGTTTTATGCTGCACATTTCTATGAGCAATTCTCGCAAACTGCAGTACAACCTTTATATGGTTAGTGTTAATACAATGTTCTTTAGTACAAGTCCAACAGGTAAACCCCCTTGACATTTGCATACAAAATAGTCTCGCCATTGCAACATACACATGTAGCTTGTGTCAATGTCATGCCATTCCTTATACCTTTTTCATCAACAGTTCATGAAATGTGCATGAAATATGTAATAATATCTTCCTTTTCAATATTTTTATGATTTGAGCCTGTCTATAGTAGTGTACAAATTTGCCATAGCATGTTGGTAATGGGACAGATGAGTGTGTTGATAACCTCGTCTGTCCCGTTACCAACGTGCTATGGCAAATTTGTACAGGGCAAATTTTATGAAGCGTACGAAACCTTGTAAAGTGCAAATCAATACATTTCTTTGATAATTTATTATTATTGGCTGGTTTATTTTAAGAGATAAAAAATGGAATCAAGAGATTTATGCAAAATGTTACAGTGAATGTAACAGAAATGTACCCATTACTGTAGACAGGCCCACTTAGTACCCACTAGAAATGTAAGTCTTATAGCTCAATGCGTAATCAGCTCATTTTCATTTTTTTATACTACATATAAGGGCATTTTCACGGTAACTGATGTTACACGGCACAATTTGACACACCTTTCAGGGCTCTACAAACCCACTTGCCCGATTGCCCGGGGCAAGTGAAAATGACGCCCGGGCAAGCATTTCTCAAAGACACTTGCCCGTCCGGGCAAGTGGTTATTTTTCCACCAAAAAATATGAAAATAACATTGTTCTTACGCATATGCGAGAAAATTAATGTGAATGTGTCTCGTATAATGTCAAACCAGGCAAACACAGCCGAAATTGGAGTGAGATCACTGAGATTTTGTCATGAAAATTCGTCTGAAACTGCAATCTTGAACTGAAAAATAAATTCTGCGCATGAGCGATACCTGCATTACCAGAGCACTGGCTTGCGATCGCGAATGCGCGCATGCGCGATGTGAAATTTTTCGTTACAGCTGTCTTTATTTGAGTGTCTCGCGCCCACATACCGTATTTACGTGGATTACTACATATGGGACTGTAATGTGAAAACGTGTGTAAGCGATTGTTGTATGAGTTCAGCACATATACCTGCCGTGGAGCAGCAATGATTTAATTGATTTGCCCATGATTTTGATCGCTACCAGTACACTTGAAACGGCAACATTAGCACATCTACCAAGAACCCTACCCAGAAATATCGGGCTGATTACTCTAAGGTTTTCTGTATACTGGGAGATCATGCCGCTAGTTCATAACTAAGTGTATCCATGACAGCCTACGGCAATGCGGCTAGTCACGGGTAGCTAGCCGCCTAGCCGTTCCGGGGCTATAGTGTCTAAACGGATGCTAATGCAGACCTAGAAATCACTTTTTGGACGAATTCAACAGCAAAGAAGTTGTCTAGGGTTAGTCATTTTACTTTTGAAATGTGACTGTTTATAATCCTGTCAGCGTGCTTACGAGTTACATGTATTATGACAAGCCTTGCCACCTACAAATTACGATGCAATGTGGTGTAGTCAGTGTTATCAATATTTTTTAAATGCCTCTAGTCTTGTGAAAGTGTCCTATACCTGCCTACAAGTAGTGAGCAGAGTCTGCTCCCAACATGCCCAATTATTAAATTAAGGAACGTCAGGCGTATGTGTGCTTCATTTCGAGTGAAAGCAAGAGTACTATAGTTAGTGCTAAACATGATGGACTCAGATGATTAAAAACAAACACTAGTAACTTGTCAAACTCTGTGTAAATACCTATTGTTAAGTTCAGTTGTCCTGTAAAGTATGTTACAATTTGGCAGGATAAGGTATGCCGTTTCTGCAGAAGAATTGGTGAAAAACAAAGGTTATAATAAGAAAAAAACGGGCAAGCAGTTTTTCCTCCAGGGCAAGCAAATATTTTTAGCACTTGCCCGAAAGGGCAAGTGGTAAAATTTTTTTTTGTAGAGCCCTGCCTTTCAATGTGTGTATCTCTCTTGCAACAAACTGATACAGTCAATAAAGTTAACCTTGGTGTATAAACTCATATTGAGATTTTCAATGCAACAGCATTTATTACATTTCAGTGAGCAAAAATGTGTCGGCAATTACATTACACGAAACGGACATGCAATTTAAGGGTGTTCAGTAAAATTGAAATACCTCATGTCCCTGATTGGATAAAGCGATGAGTTCAATGTGTAAATATACCTTTTGTTGCTCGGTTAAAATATGTAAAAATACGTAACGATTTGTTTATGTATTTTGAGGGCTATGATTGTTTTTTTCATGACCATGTTGGTAACTGATGTTACACTTACTTTTGTTGTTCGATTTACATAGACAGCCATGGTTAGTTATCAGTTTTTAGCATCTCAAATCCCACACTTATCAAAATTGATAACATCCAACTGAAAAAACTGCAAAAGAATTGGTAATAACAAAGATTTTCCCATATAATTGAATTTTGGTTATATGTTGTCCCACATATACCATTTTATGGGCTGTTCATATACTCGTTATCAGAAACGTCACAGAAAGAAATACAGGAGGTAAATGGTTAAAGTTCCTGCATAATTCCTGATGCAGTGAACTTTGAAAACAAAATGAGTTTTGAAGTAGATCCATTTGAAAAATGAGAGGGATGTCCATCTGTCCTGAACTTGCCCATAAGTTTGTATGTTTATTTAGTATACTGTGTATTTGATGTCTCAAGCTCACCTATCTTTTTACACAACAGTAGTGACTCTTTGATTTATTCACAAATCTAATCAAATTTAGTAAGGGAAGATGAAAATAACGTCAAAGCCACAAAGTACATACATTACTGAAGACAATGTGCTCTATCTTTACTTGTTAAGTATGCGATAATTTGTTACGCCTCTGAATGACAAATACAGACTTAACACATATTCCCCTTGAATAGAAAAATGGAGGTTTGCCTGGTATAGCATCATCAACTTCTCTATGTTGCGAGAACAATGAAGAGGAAATGTGCAATGATAATGCACTATAAAGTAACTACACATGAACAAGCTTATTGCAATCCTGTAGCATCTGGCCTTTTAAAAGGGCAGGCAACATCCAAAATAAATTCTTTTATGTAGATGCATAAGCAAAAAAATACTTGTACATCAGTGAAATTCTTAGTATAATTGGACAAATGACAACATAGTTACGGCTGTTTAAGGCATCATGATCAATACATGTACATGGGCAATGCTGTCATGTCACAGGCTAGGAAAATGAAGGTTCAACGCTCAGATGTCATGGGTCAATAAACTCTAATCTTGGAAACTCAGGCATACTTCTCTCTCATATCTCAATGAGCGAATTATTTCATGCACATTTTACCTTTTTTGTTAAAAGAAAGGTAATAGGCAGGAAAAGAAAAAGGACAAAGTCAAACGGGTTGGCAGATATGTATACGCACCAGTTTCAAATCAAATCGACTCAGGCTTAGAGAGGATCGAACATGAAGAAATATGTAAGATGATGTGATTGTTTAACTTTTGGGGATTAAAAAATAGGAAAAATTGCATTTTGATTAACTTGTTATCAACTTAATCTTGTCCAAGTTATCACTTGCTTCCCCACATGTCCCCACATGTCATGCGCCGTGTGGCATAAACGTTACGGCAGTAAAAGTGAAACATGCTAGCAAAAATGATGTGAATTTTCGGGTACCCGGTCTCCGCCCGTTTTCCCTGACTCAAACCCGGGTTGAGTAAAACCCGTGATTACCAACAGGAACTACAGAAAATTTGTTACTTGAGTTGTATCAAGACAAGTTATATCAACGAGAGTATGACAGCAGAACTACGGAATTCAAAATAACAGGAACGAATATTGGAGGCAAAAAATTAAAGAGCATTCAGGAAACTAATGTGCACAAAAGTGGACAAAAGCAATTTAGTAATACAGTCAATTTCTTCATCCTTTCCATTTTGAACAGTTATCACAGAGGATTGCCGCAAGATGATCTTTCATGTCCATTTCTGGCAAAAATAGCAGCGCCCATACATATAGCGAGCAGTATTTCTTTGCAATAAGACCCACTGCGTTTCTGATGGGATTGTGAAACGTCGCAACCAACATCACACTATGTTGAATAAATCTGACATTGTTTTGTGCTATAATGTGCACAGCCAAGCCCGCAAGGGTTTGCTAAAATAAGATCCTGTATCAAAGGCCATTACCTGCTATTCTCTTCCAAGCCCCTTAACTTTTTTTTTTATAATACATGCATAGGGGAAACTAATTATTTGTATACATTAGTCTATATTTCACTGAAGGAAATGACTTGATTATCCATTCTTTTACAATAACATGAAAAGTTTTGTATACCGTTGGTAGTTAGGTGGTGGCACTTGTTACTCTGAAAAACATTTCAACTTTCCAATCTTAGAGGCACAATGTATTGGTATAGTTATTAAAGACAGGGAAGCCCTTTAGCAGGTCACAACAAATGTGTAAAAAAAAAAAAACAGCAAATGGAGGAGAATACTGTATGAGAACTTCCCTCCAAATAAAACTACTGGAAACTAACTTTGAGTGGATTTATATTGATTGCTAGATTGCAGGTAGGTTTTGGGCGGGTTGCCCAAAACCTATATAACCTATAATTCCTACAGAGTTTCATTATTTAGGCAAATGGGCTCCCATGTCTTTAAATAGTTACACAAAGCAAACAAAACCATGGAGAGGTGTGGGGCATAGGGAGGCTCGAGTACTGCATATATTTAACCATGCTTACCAGTCGGTAGAACCATGTGTACCAATTAAAAATCTCCCCCTTAGTGCCTGAATTCAGATCTATTTTTGTTTGCTGATGATGATTGTTGTTGTAGCTTTGGTTGTTTTGTGGGGGGAGGGGAGGAAATTGTCACAATACGGAATCAACCCCAGAGCTGTTACTACAGTACCCGTAAAACTTGTTCCAATAATTGCACTTTACAAGCCACACAAAAGTAACATTACCCTTCTTTATACAAGGATGTACGAGATGCTAACTAAAATTCTGGTACACTATCACATGTTATATCGATATGGTTTGGGGATTTCCCTATATCTGCAAGTTCCTGTACATATTGTACCTGTACATTGTACTAGGTATTAAACAAAACATTTTGACACTTTGAAAAATCATTGTCATTTTTCTTAGAAGCAGGTTTTGTGACTTTTCATGTGTCATTTTACTTGTAATAATCCTTTGCAAATTGATAAAATTTTAATTTTTGGTCAAATCTGGACCAGAAATGTGTGCGTATTTGATAATAAATTCAAAACACAACAATGCCCATTGTGCAGCACATGTGTCGACCCACACGGTCTCTTCTGCCAGAAGCACCATGCATTACAAAAAAATAACACTGTGATGGCAGTCGCTAGTGGGTTGACAGGTATGATGCACAATGTGCATTGTTGTGGTCTGATATTATCATCTGATACACACAAATTTAAGTCCAAAGTTGTCCTTCAGTGAAAATCTCATGAAATATTCCAAGAACTTTTACAATCTCTAAAATATCACAAAACCTGCTCCTAAAATACCCTTTAACGTTACATATAAATTTCAGATTGGTTTGAGTTGTAACCTTGTTAACATTATTTTTCAATTTTTAAACACCTAAAGGTAGAACAAAAAACAACAACTAGTATTAAAGAGGGAGAACAACAAAGGGGATCCGGGAAGTAGCAGGGCATATCCATAACACCTGCATGTACCTTGCTACATGTAAAAGTCTAACAACCTTGTAACAAAACCAAGGTCATTTTCGGGGTACAATCCCAAAAGAATTGTATTTATTGAAACTTCATGAATTATAGAGTGACCCAACTAAGGAAGTTGATTATGAGAAAGGTAACTTTATGTACATTTGAAAAAATTCTCCCTCTGTACTCACTGGTCTCCATGATATATCCAAGAGGAGATTCCTTGTCCTGTGGGCCTTTTAAGGCAAGCACTTTGATTTATATGTAACTGTTCAATGATACAGGTATTCATTCTGTTGTCTGTTAGTGCACATGTCACTTGTTGCTAGGTCAGGCATATTGTGTAGCAAGTTTTCTGCTCCTAAAAAAACTTGCATTGCACACAAAAAAAGTGACACAGCGCAAGCCCAAGACTTGTTCCCAGAAGCTACATAAATAGCCCAGGGCTGCCAACCTTTAAAAGTCAAAATTCATATTCTGCACCTCCAAAATTTGTACTTTGCCTTCAAAATTCATATTTTCAAAAGAGGCCCTATTTTTAATTTTAAAATCAAATTCTGAAAGTTCTGTCTTCACGCTGCGTGAATACATACCATACTGTATATGCCAGATGCCAAATTAGAATATGGATGGTCTATCCATTAAACCAAAATCATGCAAACTGCTAAGTTATTTGGGAAATTAACTCAAAACTTTATGGTAACGGTGGTTTGGTTACGTGTTCAATTCTGCTAAAGCAAAAGCGGCGGAGACGGTGGCTCGCTCCAACGGTTCACCGATCAAATTCACAGCCGATGCCCCGATCGTACTTCCGTTCGCCGTTTCTGAAGCACACGCGACAACAATGCACAGTCACACAGCTGCATGGAATGTACGTACCGATAGCCCCAGCATCACGCCGCCGAAACTCTGGCGAGATACACATGAAGATTCGCTGCGCTGGGGAATACTACTGACTCGCACGCAGCTGCTCACGTGAGGGTAACGTGAGAGCGTGCTTTTAGACTAGTTTCTGCGTGCCAGTCGTTTTAGGGGGATCTGCGAAAGGCGCTCAGCTACACGTATAATAATACATGCAAGCGATGTCACAAGTACGATCATGCGACTGGGTGGGTTTCACTATAGATTTCAATCCGGTTTGAGGCAGGTCTTCCAAAACCTAGTCCTTCCTTTAGCCTAGAGACAAGAGACTGCAATACGCAATAGCGCACATTACAGCATTTCGCATCGCAAAAGGAGACTGTAACAAGCAATAGCGTAAATTGTGTCAAGCGGCGCACCGCTGAGCGATACAATGAACATTGCAACACTGTCCATGAATGCAGACCATTGTCGCTACACTTCAAACATATGACATATAAGAGTTAATCCCTTTTCCTGAAAAGATTTGTGAAGGTACAAATGCGAGATTTCATACCCATGATAGTTAGGATATACAGAGTTTCATGATTTTTGCACATCATCTACCCTGTCTTTAACGGTAGGGTTCCATTTTTCCTAAAAATATAAGTGGTGCTATGAGCTTTACTGCAATTACGTTGTTGGTGCACTGAATCACTGGTCAACACCAGCTGTATGATTAATAGCAGTGCAAAGCCTTCGTATCAAACAAAGCTGAGGTATGCCTGGTATATCAGCTATCAGATTTTATTCCTCTTTTGACTGAACAGGTGAAATTTATCATTAGGGTAAAGAGCTGATTCATGTTGATTTTTATGACTTGTGCAAATGGGCCACACTACCTTAAAACTGTTCACACGATAAGGTTTTACACTTTACAGCTGGCTACATGTATACTGGAGCAAACATGAGTCACAATAGGAACAAGACAAATTCACATAACAATATGTTGTGACAAGCCCATATCGCAAAACGCTTGCCCCAATTTTGTAGATACAGTTTATACGATGCACTATCCAAAATATTGCTGTTACGTATTCTTTGGCTTTATGCAACATTGCCGTATATATATTGCCATATATATATGTATATAACACGTTAACATGTACAGGTTTACATTTACATTTCATCTACGCGTTTTTATCGGGGCCTGCCTCAAGACTTCAAGAGAACTCATCCGTTTATACCCAACGGCCTCAGTCAGATCACATCAGGACATGTTCCTCGACCTTTTTACATTCATACCAATCTCTGGCAGGCTTTAGCTTTCTCTTGTTGTCCCATAGTATTTAGAACCTCGCCAATCCTTCAGGTATGTACCATTCATCTCAAAGTCACACAATTCATGCAATTGTTCACCCTAATATCCTGACATAAAGTGAGGTGCGAGGTCTGTACTACATTCTAGGCCAAGTTTCATTAACAAGATTCTATTCACTTAATACAACTCGCAGATCAATACAAATTTATAATTCAATCGCCATGGTATAAATAATTTGGGAATAATTTCAATGTCTGTAAGAAAGAAAAGTACTCTGACATACAAAATGGACGTGTAGAAAGGTTTTCATATTGAAACATATTTACAGTAAGCATCACACATGAATATTTCAATCCTGCATAGTGAGTTACTCTACCTATCGTACTCCTACTTTGTATAAACCCTGGGATATTGATATAGGGAAATTGTTTTGTGAGGAAAACTAGTTGCTACAATGGAGAACTTGAATGTTTTTGATCTACTCTTATATGCTTTTCACACTGGCAAAAATTTCCTTAGCCCCGTACTATAGGTGGGGCTAAGGCCCCCCCTTAGCCCCACCTATAGTACGGGGCTAAGCTTAGACCACTTTCTGTTCACATTGGTTTTTACCAAAGTCGGCTAGCCCCACCAATAATCCGGGATTATTTGGCCCTGCAAAAAAGCAGAGCTAACACCGCAATTGCAGGGCCAAGCCAAATAGTCCGGGGCTAAGAGCGCCAGTGTGAAAAGAAACGAAAAATAGTACGGGGCTAAGGGAATGCCGTGTCAGCTGGCAAGGCCGAGACGCCGAGACCAATCAGATAAGGCCCGACGGGCGAGTGACCTTGATGCGGAGTGGTAAAGAGCCGATGTGCAAGACGTACACTCATGAATATTCATAAGCTGTCGAGAAAGTCCGGGGCTAACGATTTCGAGTGAGAACAGTGTGAAAAGCTAGTCGGGTTTAAGAAATAGTACGGGGCTAAGAAATGCCAGTGTGAAAAGCTTCAAAAAATAGTACGGGGTTAGGGATAGTACGGGGCTAAGGATAGTACGGGGCTAATTTTTGCCAGTGTGAAAAGCATATTACACAACTCAATAATTTCTTCTCGACTTAAAAAAACAGTTCACTGAAAACAGACTCTCTGAGCTATAACTGCGTTTGTTGTCATAAGTATCACCCCATGGTAAGAACCTTAGGAACGCAACCCAACTTGATGATTATATCAGTCTAAAATGACAGCAATAGTACAGACAGTACCCAGGATTTCCTCGTCACATGAATGTTACCATCTTCAAGGTCCAGAATGCTAATTTGCTTGTTGTATTAAGGGGATAAAAAGTGATAAACTTCGATAATGGTAGGATTAAGATTTTTAAGGACTTTATCATAAGCTTCTTTTTCATTGTTTAGACTGATAGCTCAGACAAGCAAAGCAAATTACATATTCAAGGTATTCACTGAACAACTGTCTTGTAATGATGCTAGCCAAAGAAACTATGACAGATTTACATGGGGTTCTGGGTGCATTAGCCCAAGCCCTCACAAAGCAAGAAAGAACTTATTTCATAGTACAATGGACAAATAGGGTTCTAGGTGTTTCAAGATAAAAATCTTGAAAAGATTCCCTACCCTTCCCCCTATTTCCCCCATTCAGAATAATCCATTACAATTTGTGTAGAGCCTAAAGACCACTGAAGTTGCCCATATCACTGGTTTCTTCCAGAACTTTTTGCTCTTGAAAACAATCAACTTATAAAAAAACAACAAAAAAAAACATTAAGGATGAAACAAAATGGGCACAACATACAAACAGAATATCAAAATAAAAATCTGGGAAAATATTACCACATCAACCAAATGTACCGAGCGTGTGCTGTATTTACCTCGTTTGTTGGGACGCCGTAGGCAATCTTGAGCGTGTCCATGGCTCTGATCATTGCATTGATGGCCATGAAAATGTTTTGGTATACAAGCTTGGTGAATGTCTTCCTGTCTTCTTCTGTGTAACCTGCCCCATGGATAATTCTCATCTGCTTGATGAATGTGCTTTTACCGCTCTCCCCCGTACCTGTCATGTGAAAGTGAAGAGAATAGAAACATTATTTAACATTTTATGTGACAAAATTAAATTATTACAACAAACCACCATGAGTAAGCTGTTTTCATAACAAATTAAAACCTAACTAAGTAGTATTACATTCATGTGTACTTCATGATTTGGACAAACTTCGCACAGGCTTTGGGGCTGCCATTAGTAACAGATCTGCACACATTACGACAATGGTTTATTCTTACTGATTTAGCCGAACACATCCCACTGCAAAGATGAATGTATTTGCCTTCCCATGGTCGGACATTGATGATGCTGCTGTACAATAGATCATTTTTGTTATGTATGTTAATTTTATGCAGATTGTTCAAATTATAATGCTAGACCCAAAGCTTGTCAGTAGTTTGTTAACAAGCAAATTACATATTCTGAGTACATTCTATCCATTGATTCTGAATCATGAGACACATGGGAATGTAATATGTTAATGCACAGCAACATATTTAGGAGAGAAGCTTTGAATACGTTACGAAATAGTGTATTTACATAATTCATGCCCACATGTATATTTCACACAGGTGAGGGGCACACATAAAAGTAATTACACCAAATCATAGGCGCATACGACAAATCGCAAAGGGAATGCCTGACATATCAAGCAAGCACAGCTGTGATAAACCCCTTTTTCTCAAACATGTATAGTGTAGATATAGATACACTTCTGATACATACACATAGTACCTGTATGAAACTTTCCCATCATAAACATTGTGGCTTGCCAGATACTTGCCTTATACTTTGCATACATGTTAATTTTAAAATGATAAAATTCTGGCTCAAATCTGACTTGCACCAGTTCAGACCAGCACCTGGCAAGCGCTTATGATATGATACCCTGTCTATGCGTACACATCATACAGGTACATATATGTACATGTATAATGCGAAATGTTTACTATACATAGATTTACTGTAACATTTAATGATTTTTACAACCAGTGTTGTAAACATTTTTCAAGTTATATTACAGCTTACAAAGTTTGCCAAGCACAACCAATTTTATATTCTGTTTCAGCCTTTATATTGAAAGAACGAAAGTACATTATAGGTTTTCACCATTCACTCAATTTCAGCACTTTGCCACAAAAAAAATTAAAAACTTGCATTATGCAGGACTACAGGTACATGTATCGAATTGCATGCATGTAATACAATCAGGACGCATCCATGATAATTTCAGCCATATCAGGCTCAATCTTCCTACACAGGTATGATTCTAATCCTTCACTTGGTATCACAACAGAATTATCATTCTTCCACTGAAGGTCGCGAGTGGGGAGTGGCATATAACACAATTAGCTTTGGCCTCTGCAATTTATGAATCAATCAAAGACAAGCTGAATAGATGTCATACACAGCCAATATCACATCTCTCTCTCTCTCTCTCTCTCTCTCTCTCTCTCTCTCTCTCTCTCTCTCTCACTCTCTCTATCTTCCTTTCTCTATGTGTACGTGTGCATGTCCAGATGCAGGTATGTACACAACAGCTCAAAAGAATTGGCATAGGGAAAGGGAAAGGGAAGAAAGGGAAGGAGCCACAGTTTTGAGCTGCGGTATATTTTGTCCAGTTCCGCATGAAACATGATGCTTTAGCCTAAAAATCATCATGTTTCCTGCTGAACTGGACAAAATATACTGCGGTTTAAAACTGCGGCTCCTTCCCTTTCCCTTTCCCTATGCCAATTCCTTTGAGCTGTAGTGTATGCTTGTCTCTCTCTGCTTCTCTTTCTCCCTCTCTCCACAAGTATATATTATACCTACATATACAATGTACATTATACAGGTCTAGACAACAAATCTTGCTCTCTCTATAGCAGTACTGACCTACCTACAGATGTACCTCTCTTTTCTATCTTCCTCTCTCTCAATCTATCTGGAGCTCTCTTTCTCCCTCTACCTACATGTACGGTCAGTATATCTGTCGCTCTGTCTCTCTCTCTCACTCTGTACAAACTTTCAGTCACACAATGGTGTGATTGATGTGGACAGACATAGTAGCACTACAGACTACAGGCCATGTGCTATAGGTACAAGGCACAGTAACATTGACTCACAACAGTATGCAATTTGTTGCATTGTTTTGTTAAATGAAAGGTAAATCACATAATTGCATTGCTTAAACGTCTATAAAGCAATGTGGGCATAGCATTCAATATACATGTGTTATCTGGTCTATGGGGCAAAAAGCACAAGAACCTTCATAACAAGTTGATTTGTAAGAAGGCAGACATGTCAAGCCAGATTGAAGACAGTTTGAGGATAATCAAAAAATCTTTCAAATTAAAGCTGTGATTGGCTTCGCATGGTAGAGAAGACTTAGCAAGAAATGGTTGATTTGCATGCAGCAGATATTTGCACACATGTGTATGCAGTCTGGGGATGGGTCATTTTAGTAAATGATGGAAGTGCAGCTTCAGGTATCAAGACATAAATGTTGATACATGTAGCTGGTCATGTCAGCAGTCCAACAAAAAAAAAAACTAAGCGATGAGCGATTGCGCTCTCCTATCCTTTCAAACCACTCTGGTAACTTTAATTTCGAGAGCGAAAATTGTGGAAGATAAAATAAGAAGTTGTTCCCGTGTGTAATACCCAACCACATTGAAATTTTGCTCACAACAAATTCTGCTGATCACTAAAGATACATATATTTGTAATGTGAAATACAATGGTTAAAATTAATAAACTACCCCTAAGCATCGCAGAATACTTCAGCCAGTCACGTAGCTTTTTCTGTAACGGCTAACTGCCGAATGCACTGCCGACATTCAATCCATTGGCCATACATTTAGCAAAATGACCCCTCACAACCACCAATACTTGTACCCTTATAAGATAATGAACTAGGCCTGCCTGCCAGGCAAAGATTGCAGAGTTTAAAAAAATTGCAAAATTTGCCAATAATTACTGCAAGATCTATAGGAAGAAATTCTCCTATCGCATAAAGCTGACATCACCTCGCGATACCGATATCTGATCGATTGCTCTTGGGACGTATACTTCCGGTAAGAGTTTCGTATGTACGTATTCAGGCACTAGTTCATAAGTGTATTCATATACTTTGGCACTTATTTTATGAATTTGAACCCTAACCTAACCCTGACCCTAACCCTAAACAACTTCTTTGCCAGTTGAATTTTTCCAAAAAAGGGATTTCTAAGTCTGCATTAGCACCCGTTAACTTTAGCTAGGCCCTAGCCTAGCCGGCATAGCCCCGGGACTGCCACGCGGCTAGCTACCCCTGCCTAGTCACGTAGGCTGCCGTGGATACACCTACGACCTAGCGCCTAACAGAATCTGTAATTACGACCCTTGTAAACCTCGTAATATAAAAATGGAAGGGTTGTTACATGGACGAAGGACTAGAAAAAAATACCACCAATCACTCACGGCGATGTTTTTGCCTACCTCAACATTGATTGTGGATGGACTAATGAAAGAATGAAAACAGACAAGCAAGACGATGGCTATAGAATGTTCGTGCAGCACAGCAGTACTGTGTTCGTAAACCGGAAGTTCATATCAAAAGAATTAAAGGTAAAAAAAATTAGAGCGCCACACACGTTCAGATTCGGAGAGCTATATGTGATAGGGAGAATTGAAAGCTGGAATGAAAGTGTATGACACTTGAATAACATTTATAGTGCATTATGATCATGTTCAGGTTCCACATTATTTGAAGAGAAAAAAACGAAATTTATGACTCTTTTAACCCCTACATTTTCATGTAGGCGAGTTTTCCCCAGAACTCTACGGAAAGGAAAGCTAGGCTTATGCTGGTGCACTGTGGGGGTTGATATTGCTTCTGCTATGCCCAACTTAGCCTAGTCAGTGTTGAGTCAGCAGTTCACCAGTCGGCAATTCAGTAGATTTATTTAGTATTCGGTTTAACCGGATAATATCAGGCTTAGACTTGCTACCTTCATGTTATTGTTGTTCGCCCAACAAAAAAACAATATTCAATATTCGATATTCATGTCAGTATGTAAATATGTTCATTCAAAGGAAATGTTATGTAACAATTTCTCTGAAAATATAGGAAGTGAAAATGTCAGCTTAGTGCAATTATATGTACATTGCCTGTAACATTTCTAATGAGCCATTATCATAACATATTCACAATTTTCGCCCCAACTGTACAGTAACGCCGTATAACATTCAACTGTATGTTGTGATTCAGTTTCAATGGTCGAACACACTCTGAATGTATTGGTTGTTTACTGGGACATACAGACAAGCTTGGGTTGGGGTTACTATTAGCAACGTATTGTTTGAACGATGTGAATAAAATTTGCATTAACAAAAATGGTCTTTTGAGTTGGAAAGTATTGTTGGTCATTTATTAGTATAAAGTCTAGTAGTGGGGGGTACCTATGTACATGTGTACTAAATACTACAAACTTTATCTTGAATATCACAATCTAAGTTACTCAATCACATTATGCCCACGCGATTTTTCTGGTCAAATTTGTGATAAAACTGGTCATGTCATTAATTTCATAGAAAGTAGCCAAGCCTTAGAGTCAAACAACAGAGAAGTATGCTTTTCAAGGATTATTTGAATCTTACATCTGTTTTATTCAGGGTCCACAAATTGGACGCATTAGTTCTCATGTGTTATGCTTTATTTACAGACTTTTTTAAGGAGTTCAAAATGGAGACACCATCTTAAAACTAATCCTCTTGATTCAAACGTGTACTGTGTCAATGCTAAGGAACAGGGTTGATGAATTTCTTTTTAAAAGCTTTCCAATTATATGAATTTAATCATAACTGAACAAATCATACATTTTCTAAGAAAAAAAATCAACCATACAATTTGCATAAATTGCATTTGAACCACAGACATTTCTACATTTTTTTCACCATGTTAGTGATTGTTAAAGTAAATAAAAATCACATTTGTTGTAAATATATTGAATCCAAATTCGATAGCCTCTCAGCAATTACTCATGAAGTATGGAAACATCAAATTAATATACCTGGAGTTCACATTGAAAACAAGAAGAAACCAAGTCCTCCTCTCTTTGTTGTAAGTATCTTGAAATCTCTATTAAAAGCACTAACCATGAAACTTACAGTGGTCTGTTAACCCTTCTTCAACATGAAACTGCTAATTTATTTAAATCTATGCCACTCTTTCCAAGGTGCAAAACGTAGGGACAAACAAAAATGTCATGAAAATGAGCAAAACTAAACATCTCACCCTTTATTGCAGTACATGTACTAGTTACTATAATTGATCAACTTTTTGTTGCCCCTGTATCTGTATTGCAAGGACTGAAGAAAACAAATGTTTGTTGTTAAAACCTTGAAAACTGTTTTTTTTTCTTTCTTGTAATCTTGAATGTTTTAATACTGGCGATGCCCTTTTCATCACTCCAAGTCTCACCTGCCTAGTCTATGATACATCAGGCTTGTCAGAAACATTTGTATCTTTTGTTATTCATAAAAAAAAATCAGAAAATTCCACTGGCCTCCATCTTTGCATGTAAAAATCATTGTTTGTGTAAAACTTTCCTACATGTATGGCAATATTCAGAGGGGAAAGTGCAAAATATGAGGATCAATATTGGTAATTGTTGCATATTGTACACCAGAGTGTACCTATACGGGGTTCTAATTATATAATCAGTCCACACACATAGTTTTGAATGGGCTTGATGAATGGGGTGTATGCACGAGTATGCATGTGTTTGTGTGAGGTGGGAAGGGGAAGGGGGCTGATATGATATACAGTGTATACTTTTCAGTCACTGGGTGTCCGAAGTGAGGGGGGGGGGGGGGGAGGGGGGAGAAACCCAGTTTCATATTCTTTATTCTAAAAGAAGAGAGTTTCTCTGAAACTCAGATCCCTAATATTACATTATCATCAATTATTCAAAGTATCAAAACTATGGATGCTTCATTTTGAATGAATCACCGAGTCATTTCAGCTATATTCTTTGAACCATGTTACTGAAAAATATTTCCTCAAGAGTTCTGAAACAGGTGACAAGTGAATGCTTTCCAAGCATCATACATGATACCAGGAAGGTGTTAGAACTGGAGTCGGAACGAAGAGTAATTTATTCATACACCAGTCGCGATCATTGATACCACAATAGAATATTTTACGCGTTTGGTTCTTTGATCCAGTGATGACCGCCGCCAAATATGCAAGACAAATTTTGGATGCATTTAGAGGAATATACAATCTGCATGCGCAGAAGATTTCAGAACCACTTCATGTACTGAAGTACATGTGCAGTAGTAGTACATCTTATAATGATACGAATCTGTGAATTTCAGATTATATTGTTGCGTCGTTTTTGTGATAAATCAAGAATACGGTAGAAAACATGTCAGAAAAATGCCTCAATATCGCACATTGGGCAATCATATTTTCTTACAAATATCTTGTAAATCGTTTATTGAGTGTTTCACCTTCCATGGAAACAACGTCGATTTCGTGTCCGGAGATGTCCGAAAACGTTACGGACCAAATTCTTTCTACAATTTTATCAAAATTTCCCTTCGCTCACCTCCAAACTAATTCCCAGTGTGTGTAATAAGATCAGCTATGAACTCCCAGCGAAGGCTGAACGGTTGACATATTTCTCAAAACAGATTTTCTTTTGTTATTCAGAGGAAGGCACTGCCTCATTAGAAATACAGCGTATTGTTTAAAACACCTGAATGTCTTGAATTTTTATGAGGCGGTGGTCATCATAGATCAAAGGAAGTCTATCCGAGCGCAGTCCATCCATGATAGGTCCATGATGATACACTGTCTACAAGTGTGACATTCCAAAATTATCAGCATTTTTTATCTCAAGTACTAGCACACAGGATGACTTTGAAGAAATATGATTAATGCAACTGCTATGTAAATCAATCATAATCAACAAAGCAATTTGAGGCTACTCTCTAGAAGTCGATCATTTACCCCTTCTTTGTCAATGAATTCCCAAACCAGGAAACAAAAAGCAGTCAAGCAGTCAAAAGTAACTCTTTGTTATACACTGCTAACACCAGGTACTGCTTCATTGAGACAATAGATAGTCCGGCCTGTTAGTAAAGGAATGTGACTGGCCACTCCCATACAGCGGAGAGGAGGAAGATTACATGTAGTTAGTACTGTTTCACATGAAAACTTAATATTAAATAGGGTCCTTTATATCCATACTACCAGTAATCTAAGTGGAATCATTTTGTCAACTATCAGATTTAATTAATATTACCAATTAGGAAAATACATGTTTAGACACATACAGGTAATCAATGAATGAATAGTACTAATTAGGAAAATACATAAAATGAGATACATATGGGTCATAAAAAAATATAAAAATAGAATCATAATACATACATTAAGACAAGACACCTGAATAACACACTTCTTTGTAATGTACAATAGTAGTATCAGTTGATGACCATCATATAAATATGGTAGGCATATCTACTCAACACAAATAAAAAAACACTCACTCTGGTGAATCAATACATGTTTTATTTCACAATGAAACAAATTACATTAAATTCACATAATACATCAAACAAATCATTCAAGAAAAATCCCCAAACTGTAGTACAACCACATTATACCAATGGGCCACCAATTGACTAAATCTTTCTTGATATTTCACAGTAGTAGCTGCTTCTTATTATGCCAACAAGTTTTGAATGTGTCTTTCCATGGCAAAGTCACCATGTGTAATGTGACATTTGATTGGGTGGCTTACATTATCTCTGTACATTAAGTATCCTTTGAACATTCACAATGTGCTAGTAAACAAAAATGCCTTCGCTGGTAGATTCCCGTAATATTTATAAACAAATACTCTTATCATGCATTGAACTTGGGACTGTACTCTCTGCAGGATTGTTTTTCCACGTGGTTAAAAAAAAGTGATGTTTACCCACTAGGGAATGATGGTTGCACACATAAATGTATCTTCGGGGTTACACTTTATAAGACTGCGTCTCATAAGCAATAGTGGCAAGTGGCCTGGTCGCTCTGCACAAAATTTAACACTTAGATGAGGGATTAATGCTGTTAACTATCTAGTGCATTTGGTACAACTTGATACCTAAAAATATGTTTCCACGGTACGTGGTATTGAAGGGGCCTGGGACTTTACACAATTTGGGCATAATACAAATTAAATGAATATTGAAATTAATTAGCATGCGGCATACAGTCAGCATTGCCAGCTACCATGCAATAATGACATGATTCAGGGTATTTTTTGCATAGCGCTGTACAGGCAGAATGCATTTCTCTATGTTGGTGTAGTGGCTCAGTTTGTCAGAATCAATTTGGTCTATATTACCACTCTAATCATAACTCACCCTCATGAAATATTGCAATGTCCATACAATGCAATCGATTTACCCATTTTTAATGGAATTGATATTGAAAAGTCCAGTATATTTCATCTAGACCCATTATTTTGCCTTATTTTGCGCACTAGCACTAAACAGAAAATTACACTTTAATGAGAGAAGGATGCACAATGCATACGTGGGACTAAGATACTGTATTCTTTGAACAGTCGAACGAGATACGTCGTCCAAACGTCCATAAAATCAATTAAAAATAATAGTATTAATAATTTCGAAGTATTTACTCAAATGACTGGTATGTACTTCACAATACAAGGTTGTTTTCAAACGTTTTGACAGTCGTTGTCGACCATAAGAGAGCAGCGAACTTACTGCACACAATTAGGTCGCACATGTAAGCGGACGGCGGAGTCAGAAAGCGTCGCAAATTTATCCAAATTACAGTGATTTTAATCTGAAATTTGAATTCCAGGCCATGAAATGGGATTATATAAGATATTCTCGTTCTTTTGAGGTATTGAACATTAAGTGTAATAATCTAGGTGTCTTGGAAGTTGGAATCATCAAGAAAACCGAAATAAGCGCAAAATATGGTCACCCTATCTTACTTTGTAGAAAGTGAATTTAGTAAAACTGGTCAACATCAATTAGCGACTACCTACTGCAACATCTCTTTTCTATTATTTTGTAATATTTTGCTGAATTGATTTGATGGATAGAGTTGTGGTGTATTGCTTGAAACATATTTAAGTTGGCTTTACCATTCAAAAGGTAGGGCCTACAAATGGCTACTTACATGATGAGATGCTACAGACAGTGCAGTGTGTAGTATACCAGTGTGGCATACAGTTATGTGGTCATGCTGCACATTCGTAATGCATGCCGAATGATGGGCAGTGACTTTGCTGTGCAAAGCAAATGGCAATGTTTTCTGTATACCGATACATCACTAGAAATAGGCATAAAGGCGTACTCAGGCCAATATAATCGAACTTTGGGTTCTGCGGCGTGGCATACTCACCCAACAACAGTAACTTGAGCTCCCTTCGTGCATCTCGTTTGTCTTTTCGTAGCTGTTTCTCTATTTCTTGATTGATTCTCTTCTGTTCTTTCGCTTCTTCGCTCAGACAACACGCCATGTTGGCTGTGTAATGTGTGCAAGTATATGTGGTGTGTATGCTAGCACAGTACACAGCGCCTATGCAAAGCTATGCTATCAAGCTTAGAACTGAAAATGAACGTCACCAAGTACGCAATTATGGCGGTTTTCTGACAGGTCAGCCATCCACTAAATTGTCCAATTCTTGCCAAAATTATCCCGTAGAGTGCGAAGAAGGCAGGGGTGTCCGGTCGGGGCCCCCTAAGCGTAATGTAGCACCCTGAATGACCCGGTAATTCCCTTTACAAATCCGCTGCCAGGAGAACCGAAAGGGACCTACAACGTTGGGTGTGGTGATGGGAAACATTGATTCCCCTCCGGAAATACAACACTTTTACACTTTTTGTTGAAATCATAGAATAAATCTCACTTTTTTACATAAATTCATTCTTAAATGCAATCATATCATTATCTTTATAGTAACAGTACTGATATTAGACTAAAGCAATATTAAACTAGAAGAGTCTGCCTCCAATTTATGTGGAAACGCCAATTGATGGAACAGCCAAAAAGGAAGCAGGATGGGATGGCCAATTCGTACAACGGTATACGATCTTTCCATGGGCATGCGCTACTACACCGCACAGGCACAGATTTCCCCATTCAGTCATTCTTTTCAAATCAAATGAAAGAAATTTGTCTTTTATTGCAAAAAGCACATTTCAATTAAACTTATGTGATTACGAGCGAACTGCGGGTTATACTCATGTTAAATGAAACAAACGGAAGAAAATGTCATTTAATCAAATATGAAACGATCCGGATTTTTTTCTTAAGGCAAACTTTTCGCAAATGTTTTGCCTAACAATACACATATTTCAAAGGAAATCATGGAATAATCACTGTAGCGCACAATTTTTAAATAAAGAGCAAAGTAATCACTGTTGTGCACACTGCTACATTATAAATAAAATGAAAACGAGAAAAAGTGGATTAACTGCAAACCTGAATTGAATATACATGTACTTTTGTTAAATTTCTTTCGATTTCATATCTCATCACGGTTTGCTTTGATAACTGATATAATATACGCACCATTTAACAATGAGGGATATCATGAAGAACAAAGGCGAAAAAAGAGAGAATATTGTAATATATTGGGATATCATATTGACCTATTCTACATGTCAAAGAGAACTTTGAGTAACTATATATTTCTGTTTCAGACAGCGTATCGGTGTCTACAACAAGACTAACTTAAGACTAAAGCTTAGAAGAAGAAAGAGTTTACATGAAAATATCCCCCTCCCCCCCCCCCCCCCCGAAAAAATGGAAAGTGATAATGCAAAATGAAATATTCTGCCACAAAAATTAAGAGCATTTTCTTTTACTAAAAAAAGAACATTTCCAATCGGCCCAAACTGTCAAGTTTGTTTAAGTTCAAGAAAAGAATTTGAGATGGATAATTTTATGAGTATTCATTCAGAAATATAATTCTAAATATATTCAAATGTATGATATAATAAAAAGTAGAAAGGCGTGAGATTTTTTAAAATCACATAAATAGATGCCTTGTGTTTACACCACGATGAATTAGAACGACTGAGTTATTCAGCACAAACATGCAAAGGTAGTGACTTCATGAAGTAGTCGAACTTCTTCAAAACGAGCAAAACTCGTAAGTTTTTTTTTTTTTTTTTTTTTATCAACGAGCCAACAAGAACATGAGGGAGCGAAACATGTGCGCGCACAGTGACAGCAAGGTCTGTACTAGGGTGACATCGCCCCCTCCCCCTGTCAATTAATGTCAAATACCAATTACCACCCAATTAACACTCTTCTTAGCACCCCTCGCACCGATCTCTACCACCACTCAAGCGGTTTACCCGCGCGCGCGCCACACGATCACTCAAGGCACCGCCCATTGTCACGTGACAGTCATTGCAAGACTTATTTATAGCATGCCCAGGCCAACGCCAGGCGCGGCTCCACTAGTCTACCAAAACGAGCCCGGTTAGGGCAAAATGTCGGCAACTAGGCGTTAGGTCATGTAGTTTCTGTTTGTCCTGCGATAATAATAAGCGCCATTCAATGTATTGCAGCTTAATATTCAACAGCATGAATACCGAAATATTCGTGATACAATACGTATCATTTCGCGGATAGTAACGACAACGTACAGACAGGTAGCCACGCAGCCCGCTGGGCCCTGGCCAGTCCGTGGTTCCAGTGGGCACACTACCAAGGGCTACGGTCCCTGTTGGATAATGGGAGAAGGGGGTGGGGGTGAGAGGGGGGGGGGGGGGGGTAAAGGCATCCCGTAAACTTTTGATGAGGATGGTAGAAGGGGTGGGAAGTTGTGTTTACAATCGAACGCATACCCCCATAATTATCACCACCACCATTTTCGGCTTCAAACTAGAGGGGGAAAGTACCATGCAGCACAATAAAGTGACGCTATTTTGCTGATAATTGTAATAAATTAAGTGTATGTATGTGTGTAGTTGGTAGGGGGGTGTACTCCAGAGAATAGCTTCAGATACTATGCGCACCGTCGAACACACAGAGATGCATGCATTATCATTGACACCCCTCCCCCCCCCCCCCCCCCCCTCCGAGAGATAATGATTTGTCTCCGTATCAACAATGATTATAGGCCCTTTAAGGAAAAAAAACTATTTAAAAAAAATACTCTTTCTTTTACAACGTGTCTGAATAAAATAAGATGAATGAAAACGGGAGGGGATACACACGTGCCTGTATACAATCTCCGTCCCACAGTTAGTATTCGAATGACCTTTTTTTTACATCTTTCCACATCTTACCCAGGTTACGGTATATAGGACCCAACAAAATCTTCCAGCTTAAATTCTGATGCCCCTAGCTGCCTCATTCTGTAATGCAATGATTAAAACTTTCATTCCATGCTTCAACGTGCAACGTTTTCCTCCCCAGAAAAGCCCGCTCCTTCCCAGACCCCCACCCACCCACCCACCCACTTCCCGGACCCTTGTAGTTATCTTGCTACGATCTATCTGTGCTGGCCCGGATATTGTGATTGAAGCACACAATGTTTACATGAGATAGAAGGGACACAGTCCCAAAGTAGGCCCATGACAGGGCCCAGCCATATATTAATGAGTGGCCTTTACATCCAATAAAAAAAAACATCATTACGGAGCCCAGTCCTATTATGGCCCTATAAATGCCCATTAGGGCCCATATGAGTTCCATTGTGGGCCTATTCACATCCCACGAAAGTCCATCATGACAGGCCGAGTCCCGCATGCGTCAAAAATAATGTGGGCACACTCCCATCAGAGCCTCTCATGACGGGGCGCGGTCCCATCCGATTGTAGGCCCATTGCATCTCGCGAAAACCCATAGTCACCAGTGGCTGTCACCAAGTGTTTTGCAATTATTTTATGTATCAGAAATATTGCCTTCAAAAAGTTTATCATAATAATAAGGAAAAAAGTACCAAAACAAATTCTATCATTATTTTGCATCGACCAACTTTACTGCTTTATCCTCAATTGTTTCTTCAATCAGTTTTTCACTAGTATTCTTTTTTGTTGTCATTTTGTTTTCTGAATGTTTCTTTGTACTTGTCAAATATCATGATAATAAGCCAAATATTTAAATCATTATGCACCAACTTTACTGTGATGCTTGTTCTCAAATCATATTACTACTGGAAGTTATACAATTAAGCTGTGCTTTTAATTCTAGGTTCCGCCACACTGTCTTGTTTTAGCTCCGACAAGAATTCACCTTGTCAACAGCTTAATGACTATTGATATTAACGAGTAGGAAAGAAATGTATTCGAAAGTGAATTAATATTTGTATAACTCTTGCTCATTTACTCCTATCGGCATTTTATTGTTTATTATAATGTTTTATTGCAAACATGATTTCAAAATACATTGTCTGAAATCATTAATTGAAAATAAACACATACAAAATATAAGAGCTACAAAACAATATAGTTTAAGTGTGAGATAGACAATGAGAAGAAAATTTGTAAGAAGCAGCGGAAATGGAAAGATAAAAAAGAGAGTGTATTAAAAGAAAAAGAAAGAGTGGCAAAGGGAAATAGGAATATGGAAATTCTGCATTTAAAATCGCTGATTATGCATGATAATTGATACGTCAATCAGAAAATATACAACATTATACAGCGAAGAGTGCAAAGGAAATTGCAGATGGAATTTTAACCGGAAAATGTGATAATAAATGGAGACACCGGGAAAAGGTTGTGACAGAAAGAAAAAAGGAGAGATGAGAAGGTTTTGGTATTGCAACACAGGACTAATTTCTTTCAATGATTTATAAAACAGGGCGTATCACTCACGATGTTTTGGGTATTATGCTCTTTCTCCGTCAGGATCCCCCAACCCCCCGCCCTCTCCTCCTTTTGTGTTTTTACCATGTGTCCTCTAATGCAGCGCAACATTGCATCATAAAGAAAAAGAGAAGAGAAAGGATGCAAATCTATGACACAGGTGGATTAATACAAAAGTCATTACGATTTGTTGGTGTTTGTTTTGCAGCGCGGCAACTAAATCTAAAGGGTCTGGCGATCGAGACTACTGATTGGTAGTCGCACGCGCCGAGCCGACCCCTGCGTTGTTGGGTGTCTATTGGCCATACTCACCTGGTATCGCTTATACCAGTTTCAAGGTTATACCAAAGAGGTATAAAACTGGAAGCTTCATGGTGGTGTATCATCTAGCTCGCTCTTGTAACCAACTCCCTGGTTATACCTAACCATCGCCATGGATGGGTGACAATATCATCTCTTTGTGTACATAATCGTGTCTGTATGGCCCCGTTCCCGATCAGCCGCCCACAACGTCATATATTACATTGTAGTTCTCGTGAAATGATGCGACAATGTTGTATAGTAGGGATATATCTTATTCTTGGCAAAAATAATGTGTGTGTTTTCGCCTCTGTGTGTTGTGTGTTGTGTGAGTGTATGTGTATGGGTGCCATTATATGTTTTTTTGTGTCTGTCTGTCTGTCTGTCTGGCAGTCTGTCTTTGTGTCTGAGCATGGGTGTGTGTATGTATTTTTGCATGGCTCAACACGTGCACTCAACATAAATTTTTAATAGGGTTAAATTTTTGAATTATTTCATTTGCTTTTAATTTCAAATAAATCACAAACCTGCTGTTATTTATTTGAATTGCCATTTTGAATCCTTCTCATGTTCTAGTTATTGTAATTGTATTACGATTGATTCACATATATCTTTTAGGGGTATGGTATAATGATTATAATGATGAGGGGGAGGACGGGGACGATGATGATATTGGTGATGAATACGATGAAGATAAGCATAATGACAATGGAGGACCATCATTTTGTTGAAGATCACTTCATCGTTCTTCATTTTTAAATGAATCTTTAATATCAAGTTAGTTGTTGTTTTGATGAAAATAAGGTGAATAATATATAAACACAAGAAACATTATTGAGTGCCTCGGAATTGCTTGGTACCTGTAATATTCAACCTGTACAGACATTCAAGACTGATTTCCTAGGGTTTCTACATGTCACGTCATTGACTGCATATCATTATTACATATAACCATATATGGCCTTAAACATTGTAGATTTTACTCTGATACGATGTGCAGAGGGTGAAGTAAAATAAATTGTGAATAACAATTATATACACGCCAGCAATGTTTCGTACGTCATCGTGTACAATGTATAAAGGGGATTCGAATAACCACGGTATTGGCGAGTCGAAATTATAACTGATCGTTCCCACTGCCATTGTAGCACTATCTGTGCCATTGCCCACCCATAGCCGACTCGCGAATTGACACTTGGTGTTTATGTGATTTATGTGCAACTATCGAAAGTGGAAACGGGCTTTCGCATATAGGGGCGTTGTCCATTCATTTGCGCATTGGTACTGTAGCGATGCATGGAAAGCATGCGAGAGAGAGAGAGAGAGAGACCGAAGAGAGACAGTGGTGTGTGAATCGTGTGATCATGGTGATATGTGACTTTATACGCGAAGCCTATATTTTGACAAGGGGGGGGGGGGGGGGGGCGTCCATACCCCCCCCCCCCCCCTACATCGTCTCTTTCTTTCTTTCGTTTTTTCTCTCTCTCTATTATATTGTATATTTCTGTCATTTCTGTATTATATTGTATATATCTGTCATTTCGTTGACATGATGTACTCCAGTGCGGACGGATGGGGGAAGGGGGGGGGGGGGGGGCGATGTACCGATGTAAAGTCACCCTTATTTTTCGGTCTTTATCTTTATGTTCATGCTACACCAGTTAAAAGCAGACATACATTTCACATTGTTACACATTTGCCCATCGTCATGAGCAATTGAAATTATGTGTCTCCTTTTCCCTCCTGAATTAAGAAAGAATATAATCATATACCTAGTTAAGCTTTCCACACCACTGATTCCTGTTCGCACGATGCACACAACTCTAGATAGAGCAGTAGTTTAGCTGGCACACTGAGGGTTAAGCTGCCCCTTGTAACTCTTGATGAGCCACTTGTGCATGTTGACACGAGTGATACAGAGAAATCCCATAGAGCAGCATTCTGACAGGCACACAGACGGGTAAACAATGAAATATTAGTTAGGATAGCAGCAAAGGTTATGCAGTTCCTTTTACCTAAAGATTCAGCTAAATATTATCTTATTAGATTAAATTCCCTCACAATGCCGTGCTAAAATAAATGTTTGAGAATTAAAAGTGAAATCTACTTCAAGTGTGGTGTCGCACATTTGAAGACATTTGTTAATACCTGTTCAAATCATTGATTGATTTCATGTTGAGATATTGGGGGTTATTAATTTATATTCTTAGGTGATAATGCGCTTATCCTTTCTTTATTCATATTTATATTAATTAGTTTACTTGGTTAGTTGGTTGATTTGTTTTTATGCTATCATGGAATAGAATTTGGGGTATGCAGGTGTGTCGTCATTAAAGATTCATCGATTCACTCATACATTTTATTCATTGATTTATCATTTCATCGATTATTGATTATTTGATTGATTCACCTGTTACTTATCTGTCATATTTCAACGTTAACAATCATGCCGACTTAAAACAAATGGACGTGTATTTGTTCATAAAAGAATGAAGGCCTACATGCATATTCATCCGTGTGGCCTGATCCTCATAAAACTCCAGTTCCCACGAACTCTCCGGTCATCTTTCTGCCGTGTCCTGCCGACCTACACCAGTATCAATAACCGGAACTCTTCCATGGACAGGTACCGATAAGAAGGAAGTCACTCATGATACCGATCACAACATTTAACCATGACTCTTTATTGCAAGAGCGATCGAGTGAAACTTGTCCTTCTTGCAGGTTCTTTTGACGGAGAGAAACTGCCTATTTTGAAATATCATACGCATACCCGGATTTGATTAAGCATGAGTTCGCAAAACCTACATGATATGCCGTGAAAATGTATCATTGGTGTTGGATTTGCAAGGGGAACCCCCGAGAGGTTGTTCGTATCCTGTCTGATGCTCTTTCCCACCAGTAAGACAAAACGTTTCGAGACAGCGGGGGACAAAGGGGGATGTTGGAAAAAACCATAACAGCGGTTGCCTTACATCACTACATGTATAATCATAATGAACCTCTCTCTCTCTCTCTCTCTCTCTCTCTCTCTCTCTCTCTCTCTCTCTCTCTCTCAGGCTCCAACTCCAATTTTCAGTAATCTCTCATCTTCTCTCTAAATCCCTGTGTTTCCCTCTCTTCCTCATCCCCCCCCCCCCCCTCTCTCTCTCTCTCCCTATTCCGCATTTTTTTTAATGTTGTCGCATCTCCTTTATCTCTCTCTCTCTCTCTCTCTCTCTCTCTCTCTCTCTCTCTCTTATTCTCTCTGGCTCTCTCTGTCTATGACAATATTCATTTTCCCTTCCTCTCTTTAGTGTCTCTTTCCCCCTCACCCTCCCTTTCTATTTCACACAGTATACAGCAACAAATCAATTATTTCACAGGGAAATATTAGCACAGTAATTACATTCACATCCGAGTCCTAACTTTAAGTGTCATGATCACCCTTAGAGCAGAGCCATCTCTACACAGAGATTGGCCAACACGGTTTCAATGGGTAACATCAAGGCGCATATCATTTTGTTATCTGCTTGCCCAACAAAGCAACACGCGCCATATTGTTATCTGTTTAAAACATGTTAGCCTAAGTGTGTTTCGATGGCTCTGTCTCAGATCAGAGCCATCTATAAACAGAGTTTGGCCAATTCGATTTCGATATGACACAACATGGTGCGTGGTGCTTTGTTGGGCAAGTAAATAACAAAAGAATATATGCGCCATCCGAATGGAACCGAGTTGGTCAAACTCTGTATATATATGGATTTGCCTCAGCGCTATACATAGCACCATCTAGTGGCGCGATGCTCGCTTGACAGATTTTAGTTGTGAATGCCTAAAGTTCCATTGTTACTTTCTAATGCTTATGTTGCATGAGTTAACTGGTTACGTGAGTATTCGCTTATATAATACCACCCTTTCCTTCTTCATCTAGAATGAAACCTGATGAATAAATTATACGAGGGCTTGAGGAAATGGCTTGTATCATCTTCCTTAAAAGAGAAAAAAAAAACCTAACCCCTATATAAAGTATGGCCTACATAATGAGTGAGACATGCACAAAAATTAGCTCGCTGAAGATCATCAAGAAGCATCGGAAGAGAGAAAAAGAGATAATCGCATTATTAAGCAAATATCAAAAGCACGCCTTCTGTATATTGTTCAGGAAATAAAAGGATATACATGGATTTAGTGATACAAAATCCAATTCTCGGCCTAAATGATTGTTGGTATTGTCACGATAGATGGCGCTAGACGAGAAACACACTTTCCACATAATCTCCATCTTGATGGACATCGCTGTCGGGTTTCGAATATTCTATGAAGCGTGTGATTTTGGCAGGTCGAAAAGGCGGCAAGAAAGTGGCAGAGTAGAAAGAGCAAAAGAGTCACGTTTGAAAGTGAAGAGAGAGGGGTAGAGATATAAAGGGAGGGAGAGAGAGAAAACAGAGAGGAAGAGATAGAAAGATAGAAATTGGTGCATACGATATGACTCCAGTTATTGGATGTTGTTTTTGGTGTTTTTGCTGGTGGTGATTGTCTTTTTTAGATTTTATTTAATGGAGTTTTAATTAATGGTCGCAACAAAGTAGAAAGAAGGCCATTGATATTGTTTGTCGAAAGGCTGCCCTTCGGATTAAATGATCGGAACAAAAAGTCCAGTCAACCAAATCCTTGATTCCAACCTATGATCCAACATCATGGTTGGATGATAAGCACAATATTATGAAAGAAGAAGGATGGGGAGAGGGCGGGTCTGGGTATAATCTGCAAAGCCATATTCACACAAAGTTTGGCCAACTCGCTTTCAAATGAAAGCAACATGGCGCGTGTTTTTTTTGTTGGGCAGGCAGAAATCTATGGATTGTCAACAGGTTTTTAAAAATCAATTGAATTGTTAAAACATATTAATTGTTTTTCTATGTTCTTTCATATTTGAAAAATAATTATATAGGTATATTTCATTCCGGATTTACAAAAGACAAAGGCCTTTACTTTTGCAATTTGAGAGACAAGGCAACTTTCAC
>OZ022576.1:8679942-9087442 GCA_963669155.1 Arbacia lixula
ATTGACATATCCAGTCACAATGATATATCATTGTTCCATTGTAACAAAAAGATAAACCAAAATTTATATCACGAGTACACACGGACGCACATACCTTTAAAAGGCGAGGTCACACCATGCAACGAGTTTTTAAATTGTATATCTTTTAGGGAAAAAGGCATTATCAAGAGTTGGCTGCCTTTTCACAAAAGAGCCTGTCCCTTTGTGTACCTTAGTGTGTGGACATGAGACAAAAATTCTCCGGCTAATAATTGTCTATAGACGATGCACGATGTACCATGGAGAGTGCGGGTCCTTAAAAAGTTGCAGAGAAGGGTTTTGATTAACAAACTTACTCGTAGTTTGGTGGTTCGGTGCTTAAAACACTACAGGACAAAATAAAAAATGACCGATGGTTTGCCTTCTTAAATGATACTGCATCAGTGCATCAATGGACTGAACATGTGATAGGAGGCCTGTGTCTGCACATGCCCCTGTTTTAAATTACTCAACGAGTTTGAAATGGTGACGAGTTTCAAAACCAGACGATTTGCATGATCGAATGTATCGGTGAATATATCGGCGGCAGAACGATCAGAAATGCTTTTTCGTCAGTACAGACAGTTGACATTACGTTGACTCCGCGTGTTCATCAGAGATCGTTGGCAAAAGGAATGTGGCGTAAAGGTATGTATGAGATTTGTTTTATTCATCAACTAATTATTTGATTCTTCTTTTATTGTCAGTGTCATCGCGGAACCATCAGGAGATTGAAAACTGTATGGTTTGTCGCCGTGAGCCTTGGGTTTTGTTATTACATACAACAAACATAGCAAAGGAGAATCGATCTTTTTCTCCCACATGATAGCTATTAACTCCTTCTCTGCCAAACTCCATACTGCGCGTATTACCAGTGCAAACATGATTTGATGATGCATAAAGGGTTTATGTTCAGTCACTCTGTATCGGCATCACATCATTTTGTTTCAGCTTCATTGATAGTAATAGTTCACAACATTGACGCAGAGTTGTTGTAATACAACAACTACAACAAATGATAGGTCCAATTTGATGTCATATGAAACTTAAGAATGAAAAAAAAACATGCTATTTTTAGTTCGTCTCTCAGGTGCACCTTCAAATTGAAAGTAAAGTTTCAGTGATTTGTGTAATAATCTGAGGAAACGATATTTTTGTTTTCATACTGTGGTATGACAAAACTGTATATTCAAGCCTGCATAATGCAAACGCTACGTTGGCTTTCCATCCCTGTGTTTTTGCACTTATGGGAATGTATGTATGTTATGTCGTTTCTCCTATTGTTGTTCAGAACAAAAAAAATTGTATCAGAGCGTAGAGTAGTTGTGTGGGTGTATGTCTGTGTGTCTATGAATGAAGATTTTTTTACAAACGTATTAGCAATCATAATGAGTATTTCCACCTGGTACCGACCGTTACAGAAGAAGGGAAAGTTGAGGAAGAGGTTAAGACAGGATCGGTAAGACACAGGCTAAGTTTTGGGATTGTACAAAAAATACCTAAGAAGAGATATCAGCATAGACTTGAAGATCGGACTCCTGAAGCGCTATACTCAGTGGTTGCTTATGGGTGCGAGGCTTGGCATTTCAACAACTCCGTCATGAAAAAATTTGCAATTATTTGAGACGTGGTGTGGAGAATTATGAGAAGGAGCTGGAAAGAGAGGGTGACTAACATCGAGGTGCTTCACTGAGCAGAAACTGAAGGAACTCATGCAGCGGAAGATGCGCTACGCAGACCATGTTCTTCGTGGCAGTGCAGGGACATTTGCAAATACACTTCTGGAAGACACAATATTTTTTGAAGGAAAGAGAGTAAGAGGAAAAAAGAGAACCAAATGGAGCGACGACATCAAGAAATGGAGCAACTTTATACGTTGAAGCAAATAGAGCTGCAGGAAAAGTGGAGAGCCATGGTGGCCATCCTTCACGTCGAAGATGATATTACATAATGATGATGACGATGATGATGACGATGATGATGAGCGACCTTTTGTATCATATCATGCATTAGATAAGAGGCGTACGCCAAAGCGCAAAGTTTAGTTGGGTTAAAGGGAATATACTGTTCTAGGAAGACAAAAAAACCTCCAAACAGGTGATTGTGAGTAATCGTCTTACCAATGGTCTTAAATTACTGTATTGTCCATTTTAGAAGCTTGCTGAATGTTATTTGCCCTCAAATGATCCACATTTGGAGAAATTAATGATTTAGTCATAAATTCTCAAAATGTTTGGCCCGAACATGTTGAAGATTTGTGATTTAATCACTAATTACTCCAAATGTGGATCATTTGAGGGCAAATAACTGTCAGCAAGTTTCTAAAATGGACAATACATGAATTTAAGACCATTGGTAAGAAGACTGTTCAGATACAGTATATTCCCTTTAAGGTAATACGTCGAGTAACAGAATTATGGCGCGGAGCGAATTCAGACCTGTAACCCTGTAACCCCCCCCCCCCCCCCCCGATTTTCCAGAAAGAATGTAAGACTGTGTTGTCTGCATTAACTCTTTTGCGTGCCACTTGTGACTTTTCCCCATAATGCACACACCATTTCCATGGAGCAGCTGTGTATCCGGTTCACAAAGAGTTAAGGCATGGTGCGAGGACAAGAAGCGGATTACGAGAATGCTGAGGATAATAGCCAATAACAAAGGATGATGAGACTGGATGAGCGATTACGTACGCACCACGGCACACTGGAGTTTTATCATTGAGAGTGCTAGTCTAGTAAAGGCTACATCCATGTTTTTGTCAATTCTAAGGGGGGAAAACTGGGGTGGCTTTATAGCCTCGTTGCCCATCCTACCAAGGAACCGCGAGGCATAAATACCTTGATTCGCAATGGTGCTTAACCCCTTTGTTTGTGTTTCTTCCCGATTAATACATACAATCCTATAGAGTGCCACATCGTATGGCGGACAGAGGGTTAACCATAGAAGCCCTTATCCTCAAAGTCTTCGTTGAGAGTTCTTTTCTTTCCTCCACCCATGCATGTGAAAAGGAGACGTCTTTGTACATTCTACGCTAGTTTATTAAATGTGATTTTCATAGAAAATCCCTAAATATGAAGATATTCATCTACAGCAAGCTTATAAGCCGTACGATGAGCTTGGATGTCATTCAAACAATATATCACTTCCGAAAAAGCGAAATTAGGGTGAAAACAATCACCCTATTCTCTGGGACAAATTTGCCCTACTGTCATCCGAAACGGCATATACTGTACTGGGATGGCAAAAAAGCCTTCAAAATGTAATTGTTAGCAATCTTCTTGCCAGTGGTCTTAAATTCATGTATTGTCTATTTTAGAAGCTTGCTGAAAGTTATTTGCCCTCAAATGATCCGCATATGGAGTAATTAATGATTAATAATTAAATCCTCAAAATGTTCGGCCCGAACAATTTGAGGATTTGTGATTTAGTCACTCATTACTCCAAATGTAGATCATATGAGGGCAAATAACTTTTAGCAAGCTTCTAAGATAGTTTTGTATTTTGGCAAGTTCACGACAGATGGACGTCCCATTCATTTTTCAAACGGATCTACAGTCTGTACTTCAAAACTTATTTTGTTTTCAAAGTTCACTGCATCAGGAATTATGCAGGAACTATAAGACTACCATTTACCACCTGTATCTCTTTCTGTGACGTTTCTGATAACGAGTATATGAAAATCTTAATCATTACCAATTCTTTTGCAGTTTTTTTTCAGTTGGATGTTATTGGGAAATTAAAGATCTTACAAACTGATAGCTAATCATGACTGTCTATGTAAATCGAACGACAAAAGTAAGAGTAACTTCAGTTACCAACATGATCAAGAAAAAAATAATCATAGCCCTCAAAATACAAAAACAAATCATTTAATATCTTGAAATATTTTAACCTAGTAACAAAGGTATATTTAGACATTGAACTCATCGCTCTATCCAATCAGGGACATGAGGTATTTCAATTTTGACTGAACACCCTAAAATTGCATGTCCTTTTCGCGTAACGTCAGTTACCGACACATTTTTGCTCACTGAAGTGTAAGGTTAACTTTATTGACTATATCAAAACAAACTCCACTTATTTGTAGAAAGAGAGATACACACATTGAAAGGTGTGTGAAATTATGCCGTGTGATGTCAGTTACCGTGAAAAGGCCCATTTGTTACTGTTATGAACTCATTATAAGAATACTTTTTTACGTGAAATAGTAACTTTCCAACCATGAAGTACCGGTACATGAATTACAGGGAAAATCGGTTTTGTTCATAGATTAGCATATTGATTAACAAAGAACGGAATTTAATCATAATGAAAATATACTTATACAAACTTAAAGATTACATAGCGTGTGTCGTACGTGCCAAAATGTTTGGTCGTCGTTCATTCTGGTACCGAGATCTGAGAAAGACTCCAAGTATCCCGGCCTCATTGGCTGATTAGCGTGAACCAAAGGCGTACTAAACCGATGATAACTTTATGGGGCGGCACAAAATTCACCCGATCTGTTACAAATATTGATTTTGCCCACGTGATCACAAAATTATGTGAATTAACTCATTTTACTCACTATACACAGTATGGGGACTGACCAAATACGGAAGTGATGCCGAGGACGTAATCATTGATGTCGTGACAGAACCGGCGTTATGTCGCGCCCTGCTAAATCAGTCCACTTGTACGCGTACTTACGGCCCGGTCCCAGTGAGATTTAGGATGGATTGCGCATAAATTGCGGATAAAATTTGATTACAGACGCTAAACATCCGCAATATTCGCAAAGTATGCTGTTTTAAGACGGTTATTTTCCGCACATGTCCGTAATCATCCGCAAAAGCACATTTTTCCGTTCAAGGGAGTTTTGGGCTGCCCAAAACTCCTGGGAGCGGAAATCATCCGGTTTATATGCGCAATGCATACGCAATGCATACTCAATATATGCGCTGAATTTTCGCAGTTATCCTGTGATATCCGCAACGGACATGGGATTGCGGATAAGTAGCGGACTGGGAAAGAATGCGAAACGAATGCATAGCGTGCCTAATACGACTTTATACCAAGCTATAATAATTTATAAAGAATGCTTACAGACTGGTCACGAATAGTGCGTTTGTATTACGACTGTTTCGCGAACAATTTGCTAGTACACAACAAACATTCATCGTAAACCCAGATTAGGATGTTGCCATGGATCATCACGGACATTTGATAGTTGCAGCCATCCAACAACATAAAAATCTCGGATTTCAATGCCAATTTGCCCCTGCCACTTTAATTGTATTTTTGTTAATAAAAGTATAACCCAACACCCCCCCCCCCGTGTGTCGCCAGATAGAATATGACACTTATACCATGGACGTACCTAATTTCAGATAGTGCAGAGCTATAATAATCATAGCTTATCACCTCAACGAGATTTTACAAGAGGTTGGAATTATTTTCAGGTATTCGTTGACAGACGGACACACACACACACACACACACACACACACACATACAAACATGCACACACGGACACTTATGGAATGTGCCCATACACTTCATTACACATACATACTCCTTTCATATTAATCATACATCATTGTTTCATGTGGAAGAGGTAAATTGAGCCAAAGGCTCGATTTATGTTTGTATCCCTTCTTAAACCCCATCAATAACCTCATATTCTTTTGAGAATTGCTATTCGATGTGAAGGTACATTTTGAATTTAATTTTATGAAGAAAAATCTTTTGTAGTATAGTATTTTATAACGTTTTATGTGTTAACAAGTGATTAACAGTGGAAAATAAATTTTCATGATCGGAAAACACATAAGCTGATAAAACAAAAATAAGTGTTAAATCTCAATACCTTCTTTTATTTTGTTCAAAATCAACATTTTCAAAAACCAAAAACATGTATAAAATTGTAACATTGTATGTAAAACATCAAATAAACAAGTGTTTTTTAAGTAAGGCAGATAAATAAGACATAAAACATCTAAAAAAAAACATTTTTTATTGTCTTTTTTCATTGATACTTAATAAAGATCAAGGTAATATGGTTCTATTTCTGAACTAGCCCATTCATTCATGTGGTCTTAAAAAAAAAACATTCACGAACTTTCCATGGAATGAAAACAACAAGTTTTTAAAAATATTATTTTCTGTTCATCTTCTCTGAAGAGTGGAGTGCTCTTCTTTTATATGGTCTCGATTCAAATGTATCACATTCGCAATGCGACCGTTGTTTCCGCACCACGTGCGCATTGCATTCTCTATGCATACGTAATACTTCCGCAATAATCGTTTAGCATCCTATTTTTGTCCGCAATACATGTGTTATACTTCCGCATTACTTTCGTTACATTTTCGCAATGTCTGCATTACATTCCACAATTTTACAAGCAATATCCCTCGTAAAATAGCATTCGCAAGGTAATTCGTTTTTATTCGTGATATTTCCGCTTGTAATCGTAATTTGTTCGCTGTACGTATTTTATGTATCCGCAATTTTAAAGTGGATTTAATTTTTTTGGGCCAAATTTAATGCTGATGACAATGAATGACCGAAATTTGTATTCGCAATTCATGCGTAATTCAACTTCCCCCCAGTGGGACCGGGCCTTTAATAACCACTGTTTTGAGAATACGGGCCTGGAGGCACGTTCACAACCTCCAATATCAGGTACTCTACCACGATCAGAAAAAACACGTTATTTTGTCCGCTTGAAAACAAAGTTTTACTATTATCCCGATAGATACCAGTAAACTAGGAGGCTTTTTGTCAGAACTTTTCTCCAAGATTGCGGGGATATTTTGTAGTGTGAGAGTAAGTTACGAGAACTTCTATCCTAACGAACAATAACATTCACAACTACGAGAACTCAGCCACTTTGTGGAGGTGTGAATCGAGGATTCCATAGCCTGAATCTGATGTTGTAAACGGGGAATTGTGAACGAGCCTTGAACATGTCGAGATGCTTATCAACTTTTCTTTTCATCGACAACACATCACTGACGATTGCATTTCTAATGAAGAACTGGTAACTATTATACTTGTCTAGGTGAGCTAAGGGATTACAACTTTCGTGACGTCATCACTACTGGTTTTGAACTTCTAGCATCTGGTCACTGATCCTTCAACACCGTTGCCATGGAGATTGTGGGTGATGCGGTTTCCAACATCACGACCGGTATCCATGCGCGAGAAACTCTGGTAAGGCAATCGTTATTTCCGTATCCGGACAGCTACCCCCGGACAACTACCCCCGGACAACTACCTCCCGGACTACTACCCCCTGGACAACTACCCCCTTAGGACAACTACCCCCTTAGGACAACTACCCCCAGGACAATTACCCCCAGGACAATTACCCCCAGGATAAGTACCATCCAGGACAACTCCCCCCCCCCCCCCCCGGACAACTACCCTCAGGACAACTACCCCCTAGGACAACTTTCCCATCCCCAGAAACAACTACCCCTATAATTCATAAGAAATCTAAATGATTTAAATAAACAAATTAAAAATATATATATATATCCCAAGCAGAGAGTACTATGAAATTATGGTAACAACATTTAGTAGTTGTCCTGGGGGTAGTTGTCCTGGAGGGTAGTTGCCCGGGGGTAGTTGTCCTTGGGGGGTAGTTTCCCGGGGGTAGTTGTCCTAGAATCGTTATTTCCGAGTTCCCCTCTTTCTGTCTGTCTGTCTGTCAGTCTGTCTGTCTTACTCTCTCTGTTTACATAATGCCATTGCCTTCCTGCCTCTTGCTTTGTTCCTGTCCCTCACTTCGCAATTTTTCTCACATTTCAGTTTCCACCAACCCCTCTTTTTCTACCCTCTCTTTCTTTATCTTACATTTTTTTTATATACATGTTGTACCTTCTTTTGTCTTCCCCATCCTCACTCTCTTTGTATTCTTTTCTCTGGGTATTTGTTTAACTTCTTGGTTTGTTTTCCTTCCCCCCTCGGGTGTCCCCATGACATTTGCTGTTTCTGTACTTCTCTTACATTCCCGAAGTCCACATGCCTACCACTCTTTCATACCCCATTGGCCTTCCGCCTCGGCTCCATCTCTCTCTCTCTCTGAACTGTAGGATTCGTTTTCTTAATACTCACGTCATATGTTAATGCTTCCTTCCTCTCCACGACCAGTACGATGCCCAATCCATCATCTTCATCACCAACACGGTGGCCACGGCCGTGGCGATGTTCGGCCTGGGCTGCAACGTCAAGCTGGAAGACCTCTCTGGCAAGAACCAGTTCATGATGTCGAGCGTCGTGATCGGGTTCGTGCTAACCATCTTCATCCAACCGCTGATCGGCTACGCGATTGCCTCCTCCATGCTGGGCCTGCAGACCGGGAGCGCGCTGACGCTGCTTGCCCTGGCCTGCTGCCCCTGCTCGCCCTACAGCACCGTGCTCATCTACTACAGCGACGGGCTGGTCGCCACCGGGTAGGTTCCGCGGTGATCGTGGTCACCGTGACGTGGCAGACGCCACCCACGGGTATACGAACTGAGTTTGAATTTGAATTGAATTGAAAGGTTTTATTTGATCAAACTTCGCAGCCCGAAGTCCGAATTGCGTGCTACGTACATTAATGACATGATTAATAATTTCTAGATAATGGTGACGCTCAATGTAAAGACAAAATAATTTAACAGCTATTAAAGATGCTTGACTCTAGTAAAATACTTGCACTATGCCAATTTATGTCACATACATCATTTACATTTTCCTTACAGATATCTATACACCAAACGCTTATGTTAATCTGAAGTATTGCAACAAAACCAATATTCCAATTCTTAATTTTTGATTAAAATAAGTACATATAAATACATATAAGACATTGCACTTAGACACTAAGAACTCTACACGTTGGGAATATGCTATGAATATTTGATGTTTTATTCTAAAAGGGATTAAATAAAAAAAAAAATCTGTTTAGCAAAATGCATTTTCCCTGACAGAAGAGTATATTATGATCGTACGGACACAGTCTCTCTCTCAATAAATGCCCTAAAACCCACGCTTAAAAATAAAATAACGATTCCCATGGTTTCCCTACAGCCTGATGACCAGCTTGTTCTCGACTGCGCTGGCCGTGGGCATCATCCCCTTCATGTTCGGCGGCTACGTGTCGACGTGGTCGGAGAGCTACTACGCCATCCCTTCGACCGCCGATATCGCCCTGGTCGAGGCCCTCATCTTCTTCCCCGCCGCTGTGGGGCAGCTCTTCAAGCACCTAGCCGGAGTGAAGCCAGCCAGAGTCGCAAGCAGAGTATGTCTCTTGGTTAATCAAGCAATTATGATAATTTCATTTCATATTTACCACCCCTTGATCATAAACAATACAATATTGATAAATATAGAGACACCAATTACATATTCGTCAAGCATGATACACATAATACAAAAAGTCACAGAAATGCACAAGTGTGGAGGGAGAAGCAAATTGCATTAACCTGTTTGAGGGTTTTCCCCAGTATTTAAAATCATTTAGTAAAGGTAGTATCTTTAAAAACCTACCATTTGAACGAATAGTAACACATCAGAAGTCAATAGTGACCTAAACAAAATATATATATCAGTTAGCTACTTGAAAACGAAGCTAATAATAAATTATGTGAGCTTAGAATTAGGCAGTTGAGATTTGGAGTCACACAATTCGTGAAGGTGGCGCTTGAAAAAGTTGGCCTAGACGGAGAATGAAGATGGGGAAAGAAGCAGGGGGAAGGAGGCAGATTACTTGGCTAATAAGCCTGACTGACTGGTTAGTAGTAGGGTTGTTTCCCATGACGTCGAGCTGATACATAGAACTCAGAACAGAGAGCTGTGGCACTCCATGATCGCCTACGTCACAGGATATGACACTTACAGAAGCTAGATTGACAGTGCAAACTGCAACTTACAATTTATGAAGATCACTCAAAGGAGACGAAAAATGTGGTCTTTATGAGCAGGTGGTCTTTATATGGTGAATATTTTTCAAGGGATACTAAAAAGATGATCTTTAGGTGGTCTTTCTGCTGAAATGGTTGAGATTTTTATGATTTACTAACAGAGTTGACCTTTAAAAACTCGCACTCATTATAATTGTATAGCCTTTTAATTACAAAACACTTGTTGGTTTATCATTATCATGTTTTATCAGAATGCGAAAAAAAATCATGCGATTTCATATAAAATATAAAAGTAAATATTTGCATATTATCTTACAATTTTTATGCATGAGCCCCAATGGTAGATACATCATAAACATCAAAAAATGATTTAACAATTACATCTTTCTTTAGCTTTGATATCATAAGCCCTTGCAGTAGAATAAACAAAGGAATATAAGAAGTAAGCCATTTTCTTAAAAAGCAGATAATCATGGTGATAGATCATCATTAAGATGATAATCACATTCATCTCAATTATAACCATCACCATAACCATCATCGTCTTCATCATCATCATCATCACAACCATCATCAACATCATCATTATCATTACTGTCATCATCACTATCATCTCTCAAACCAATATCACTCTCATCAATATCACTCTTTATCATTTTCATGGCTCATCTCCCTCCTCCTCCTCCTCCTCCTCATCACCATCTTCATCATCATCACCGTCATCATCCTCAATGTCATCATGATGAGGTATATGATCATTATATTCTTGTATCTCAGACGGTGACATATTGACACCTGGCGTGTAGAAACATAACTGGATCATTGGTTCTGCGCGCCTTTTCCCTTCCTCCATGCAGCTTTGCAGCCTCTCCTTCCTAGTCGCCTTTGCATACAGCACGTACGTAGGGACCACGGAGCCCAATAACCTCCGCGCTCTGCGCAACTGGCGCTTCTGGACCGGTGCGTGCGGGCTCTCACTCAGCGGTCTGCTCAGCGGTCTCTTACTGTCGGTCGCCACCAACCTCCCCCACGACGTCGGCGTGGCAGCCTCGTTCGTGACCGGCTCGCCCAACTGGTTGATCGCCGCGCACCTCGCGCGATTCATCTTCTCCGACGACATTGACAATCTGGAGAATGCCACCCAGATGGCGTTCGTGTGCAGCGTGGCTGTGCCCACAGTCGGCCTCCTATGGGTCCTCCTCAACAACGCCTACGTCTATCTAAGCGTTCTCATACCTAACACGGGACGGAAGAAGACCGGTACAAATTACAACGACGACGGGGATGAATATGCGAAGAAGAATGACACGAGCCTGTTGATGTAATTATTCTCTGCAACATGATTATCGAACTCAAAGCGAGCTAGTTTTATTATGGTGGGCGTCTAGGCAGATTAGCCGCATACTGCTTAAATTCCGGTACAGTTCTTTTAAATTCCCTCTTTAAGTAAATTAATTTCACCTTTGCTACAGGCAACGGCGAACCCAAAACAATTATTTTGTACAGATTACCAAATTGCTTATGTTACTTAGCATGGATGATAATGCAGTCATCATTATGTATAAACATTGCAGGACAAGCAACAAGAAACGATCCAATTTCGGCGTCGCCTCTTATGATTATTTAAGAAGGGATTTATCATACATGTATCACCAAAGCCTATACGATGAGGGGCTCGAACACCTTGGCTGCTCATCCCATATAATGGGCATTAAATAAACGGTATAACTTATCAAAAGGAAAATGGAAATGTATATCATCGTTATACTTAGACCTTAATAGATGGTCTTTATTTAAAAATGTGTATGCATTATCCTTTCAAACTACTATATTTGGTATTTTACAAATATTGATGGTGTAATAACATACATTCCTCCACTAGTACGATAAGAATGGTAAATGTGTGATGTTCTGGATCGCACGACGACTTAGGACCTATTCAGACAGTTCCTGCCTACTGTCAGTGGAGTAACCAGGGTCATTATTTTCTCACACGGACGAAGTACGATATCTGTGTTATCTCAGTAGCGTGATAAATGGCCAGTGTTAATTATTTCATGTTTAAAACAGACGATGTGGTAATGACAATGGTCATCGGCAAATTCATTTTGCTACATTTGCTCTGTCATTTAATCTTATGGCATGTATGGAGATGGTGAATATAACATATATCATGTATATGGTAATGGTGATAGACAACTCAAGTTTTTGTCATTTAATTTGATGGAGACGGTGCCTTATAACAAATTATATACATATATTTGTATTTAATGGATGAAATACTTGCTTTCAGATAAAAAAAAATCATATTTTTATTTATTCTACTGACTTGGAGAGGATCTACAGCCATAGCATATGTACTCCAATATTATACATTTAGTATTTCATTGTGACTTTCTACTGCACGTATAGCTCTGATCCCTTGTACGGGAATCTGACAATCTTGTCATTGTTGATTTTATGAAAAGTGAAGATAAATACAGTTCATTTACATCAAATTATATCTGTAACTATTGTTTGTGGATCATGGATTTTTCGTAATATTATAGACCGTGTATACGTTTATATGAAGAACATTACTGTACTGGCAGTTAAAAAAATGCCCCGCCCCTCCCCCCATGTTACCCCCCATTGCCCGATGTGCTCTCTGCATAATTATGAACTAGTAGTTCTATTGAAGGAAAACAAAATGATGATAAAAATGTATGGGTACGTAACGAGGATGAAATGCGCAATAATACTGTCAGAAAAGGGGATTATCTCAAGCCATCTGACCGGGACGCAAATATTTTTTTACACGAGAGTTCTGCCATACTCGCGATAAAATTAAAAAAAACTGGTGGTGGATGAGTCTAACTCGCGCCGCCGCGGCAAATTTAGATTGCTGAGCTAGGTGAGCCTGCTATGCATGCTGACTGCTAGCTATATGCCTGAGCTTAGAATTAGGTTTATGGTTAGGGTCAGGGTTGTGTTTAGGGTTCAAATTCATTAAATTAGTGGGATATCAACGTGCGTAAGCATCTTACGGGCGTATAAAGGCTGTGTACGTGAGCGCTGACTCATTTACCACCGGTTTTCTTGACTGTGTACTCGTTAGCTATGTTACGTATGGATTTTAGCATAAGCCACTACTTGCTTTCTTCCTAATAACGTCAGCATATGCTCTTGCCATGAGAGTCTTTCATCTAAAACAACACCAAGATGTTTACACGTGTTTACTGTAGTTGAATGTAAATCATCTATTTGAACATGGACCCTCAGGTCCATGTTTTGAATATGCGAGTTTCTATTGCCGATCAGTGCTATAAGCGTTGCCGTATTCCAAATGAATTATATCATATCAATAAACACGTGCATATTTGCTGTCAGCTGTATTTGGATGATGTAAATTATACCTAGAAAATAAGACAGAACTACCAGACGATACCTCTCTCCAATGTACGCTTCCATTCACTATTCGGCGATAATATAGTGTAGTTTGTCACCTAGTTTGTCGAAAGGCCTGGAGTTTTTGATTATAGATACAATTAATAAATGATACCTCACGGTACAAGTTGTTAAGTAGAATAGTCCTAAAATCATGCACATTGAAGTCGTGATGAACAGGATTAACCTTTGATGAAATGATAATGTATTATACATAAGATTTATTTATTTAAAAAAATGCTGGTATCTTTATGTAAAAAAAAAAAAAAAAAAAAAAGTGTGTGTGTGTGTGTATGTGTGTGTGTATGTGTGTGTGTGTGTGTGTGTGTGTGTGTGTGTGTGTGTGTGTGTGTGTGTGTGTGTGTTGGGGGGGTAGCATGTGAGACAATTTGAACGAGTAAGGGAGAGAGATAAGGGTGAAGACTGGATGTATGGCGTAATACACTAGACCAATCATCAACCCAGGACGAATTGGAAACCTGATTCAACGGATGAGTGAAGTACTGGGCCCTGTTTTATAAAGCATTGTGATTGATCGTAGCTCTGTATATACATGATGGGGCATTCGATTTGTGATTGATTGAGAGCATTCGCAAGTCTTTATAAGACGGAGTTCATGGAATGTCTCGCAGAGGTTGGGGGACAGGAGAAATGGCGGGATCAAGAACGACGAGGGACGAGAGAAAATGGAAGTGGATGAGCTGAGGAGTAACTAGACATGACTAACCGTTGCATTTGCGGTCTTTCTTTTCTATATTTTCTATTTTCTATTTTTTTCTACTTCTATTATTTTCTATTATATTTTATTTTTCTATATATTTTTTTAAGAGGAGCCAGATGCAATTCGAGCGGATTCAACGGCAAACCAGAGACTGATTTGTCGGTCTCGGGAGCAACCAGGTGAGAAGCATGACTGCACTGACATGGCCATGCGATGAGGAGAGAACATGGAGATGACGTCGGAGAAAAAGCCACCGTGGAGGTGGGTGTGATGTCAGGGAAGACGTGCAAACGATGGGAATAGGAGTATTCGACATGAGCGAAGAGAACCAAGAGAGGGCGACATTGAGAAAACAAAATCGGTACCGAGCTTATCGAGTGAGAATAGTACAGGTCGCCAGAGGCGGGAATAACCGTCTCATTTGGGTCACTCTTTTGTCGAAATGTCGTGTTTTATGTTGATATACCACCGCCCCTTCCTCCAGTTTAGGGCATTCAGAGGAGCTAGATGCAATCTCAGTGGATTCCATGATATAACAGAGTCTGAGGTATAGGTCTAATTAAAGTCGCACACGCCTTATTTACTGGAGAAGTAAAAGAATAAGTACAAAGCGACCCATTATTATAATAATGACGAATGGATCATAAGTGTAGAAATATGATAATTAATAGCATCATGCAGGTACGGAAAGACCGATTACGATCAATGAATTTCTGATTGTAAAACATATAGCGTTGTATCTGAATATTGCTTATTGACATCCATCTCAATGCCTTTCATTCAAGGCAAAAGAATTTAATCAAATCATGATCAAAACGCTCTCATTTGAAGAACTAAACGGAACATTGCATAAGTATTTGAACGCACTGTGCTCGTGGACGTATAAAAAGGTAATCAAACTTGTTTCATGTCATTGATATAACATGAATGTTAAGTTCATACACGTCTCGGGGCCTGTCGGCACGTTACTTTAACCATTTGTGTCCCATATCAGGGAAGTGTTATAGGAAGGAGTAGAAACTGGAGCATAATACATTCAAACATCTGTATGGGTTCTAAAGCGTGCTCATGAATGTCAAAAGAATTCCATAATCATGACAATACTTTGATGTTCCATGTGCCGAGCCGACATTTAGCTGATGTCAACTTGAAGAGAACTTTCTTTCATTTCCCATTTGTTTGTAGACGTTTTGTTTTTGACAAATTCGTTTGCAAACTATAAGGAAGTTAACGGCAGATAATTACAGATCCTAATACTCTGCTTTTGTTTCGAAAAGTATTGAGGAATCATTAAAAATCGGACATATTAGCTATTTGTATGAATTACAAAATTGATCAATTTCTCCACTTTCCGACAACTTGCGCATTTGGGAGATTCAACCACCCTCAAAATGATATATTAAGCTGTGTGTTATCATTAACGGCGTTTGTGTGTGTTTGCGTGAAGCAGAGATATTTTACTTGAAAAAAAAACTTGTTTATTTGTGTTTGCTGATACTTGTTGTGCTCATGGAAGTATTAACGTCATTAAGAACGGGACAAGCGAAATGAGACTGTACATTTCTTTTGTTCTCTCTGAGAAACCGTTGCCACACAATCATGTTCATAATTGTTCAAACACCTGAACAGCACCTGTTGAGAACACCATAACTTTTCAGCGGCTTGGCACATGGGTTCAGAGAAAGAAAGTTGCTTCCTATCCTTCCATAACACATCCCTGCCCATATTAACCGCTGCTGTACGGGATTTGTGTGTATTACTATTGTGCAAAAGGTCCTCTATGGTACTTACTAGATAATTGGTAACTTGTATTTAGCACTTCAAAACCTGGTTAAAACACTCGTTCGTTCTGTCGGCGTGAGTTTAACTAAATAACCTTCAGACGGCAGAGTGTGTGTGTAACTTTGTGTACTCTTTATAATGTACATCCTTGTCGACTGATATAAAGTAACTTCGTGTTAACACAAAACGTATATCGGTTTTGACTCAAGTTCATTCTTTGACTACAAGAATTATACTCATGAAGAAATACAACACAATATTTACCTTTAGACAGCCATGGCATGTTGAATGTCCGTTATCGAAAATAGCACGTCATCATTTATACACAGACTATTAAATTGTTTCTCCTTAACGACTTATAATTCGATACCAAAAGGTAAGTAGACTGTACATATACTCTACCCCGCATCATCATGAGCCAGCTGATGTCTTGCTCACTCTTTATAATCCTTGTAGTTTATCCTTAACATTACCATGCCTTAAAAACCGTATTGACTTACAACACATGTTCATGGTTATGAGAGAGTTAAAGTACAAATGTGCAGAAAGTGCTTGACAAAATTCAATTGATCAGATTCCAGTATTGATATAATCCCCTTCTCCCTTTTCACAACTACACAATAGTATGGGAACTATTACTGATGAAAAAGCTCTAGCTGCCGAGTTTGATTCTGTGGGAAAAGATATGCGCACATAAGAAGTTTTAAACTACAGGCGGCGCTCTTTCAAATACAAAACTGAGTCTGAGAGCGAGGCGTAGACGTCCTCGCAGTATAACATGGTTGGAGCAGGCAGATGTGAGTTTTGTAAATCTTCCTGGTTGAAGAAAGGGGTTTATTACATGTATGTTGTGAATAGCTTAAGAGCTGCTTAGAAATTGGAGTGAGAGGGGACAGAGATGATATAGCATACAAGATATATAGACAGAGAAGATTAAAATGATTAGCAACAACTGCTCCATTCTTGATTCACCCCCTCCCCCCCTCTCTCTCTTTTCCCTCTTTCCCTCCGGCGAACTCGATTTCCCAACAGGTGAGAGGTCGTCAAAAGTGCTCCACAATTTCTACTCAATACACATTTAAGAGGTTCGTTACTATTTTACGTTGAAAAAGTGAAATGGATATGGTGACAATAATTAAGAGGACAGTAACGTGTATGTGCGTGTGTATGTGTTAGAGAGAGAGAGAGAGAGAGAGAGAGAAAGAGAGAGAGAGGGGGGGGGGGAGAGTCGGACACACACACACACACACACACACACACACACACACACACAATTAATGGATACCTACCAGCATGATAGGATGGGTTGGCAAACACCCACATCAAATTGCGGTGACAGTTTTGTTTTACTTTATATAGGCCTATATGCCTCGTACTACCTGCAAAAGCAATCGCAGCGATGAGGCCTACTTATCTTCCGTTTGACTTTGGAGTACAGCATGACACACAACATACTCAGTGATTTGCCTTTACGCAAGTCGTATAGGATGACTTGAGATCTCCATCGACAATAAGTATTGTCTTTTCAGCCATGTCCGCAAATCGGACTAAAAGTAATCCACCTTCCCTCTCCAAACCACCCTTCTCACTACCCCAAAACTCGACTCGATTGGACTTGTCGATCAAAAACGAATGAGAAGGGGCTAAGGATTAATGAAGCGATAGGATGGGTATAGGGCTTACATCTTTCAGTCCGATGCATTTGACGGTCAGGGGTCAAACATAAAGGGTTTAATCACAGTTCTGTGGCATTAATGCACGTGTGGCGTCTTTGAAATAAACGATTAAAAGGTTAATTCTCATCATTCCCTCCTTGAAAGGATATAAGCTGTTGTTGTTGTTGTTGTTGTTGTTGACAGTGAAAATCACAGCAAACAATGTTCAGCTTTGGAATAAAATAACGACGAGCTCACGCAATCACGTTTAAGCCGGGAGGTTTGCGTTTTCGTTACGCATGGATGGTACCATCATACTCAAGAAGACGCCACGTATTACTGGTATACTCACTCCCTCATAGGATTGGTGCAGCTCATGTGGCAAGACAGCCAATGCGTGTATCCTTCTCATTCTTTTCCCGGTCATTCAAGTGCAACGCGTTCAGCCCATCGGGTCTACATTACCAGGGGAGCAGGCCGCCAGAGCTGGCGCGCGGGATATGCACGCAGCAGCACACCCTACCACCTGAGGTCGCCGAGGATTAACTTGAAAACGATTCATTAATCAGAGCATTTTGTTCAGCTTAATCATTTTTGTATTACAACATTCACCATTGTGGGTGGTCTGTCTCTGTGAAGGAGCGATTCTGCATTTGAGGACAATTCTTTGCTCGGCGCGATTCGACGTAGTCTCGAAAACCAAGGTAATGAAACAATCCTGGAAAATAATGTTTGTTTTTCTTCAAATAACCGATTGTAACTTTAAATAGATGCAGTAAATTTACATATGTTTCAGTGTAAGTTGAATACATGTTTTTCTCCTCACTTGTACATAGTGTCTTTAAGATTGCATGAAAGATTTGGCAATCATGCATTGTAGCGGGTTTTATCATTGCCCAATCGTCGGACCTCAAATTTTTGCGTGAGAAAGTTAGGCGCTGATGTGGATAAGCAACGAATATATCATATCATTAAAGAAGATCCGCTTAAGTGCATCTTTGCCAAAGATTCGAAAAAGCACTAAGTGTATGCTCCATCCTGTAAATGAATGAAAAACCAGTCAGACATTTAGAGGATAGAGCACGCTGTCTTTAGGATTAGTACTACCGGGTGTATGCCCGTTTCTCTTGAAAATTTGAAATGATCCCAGGGAGTCCTTTCACTAAAATCGAAGTTGCTGATGTTAACTTTGGGGATTTCACATAAATAACAACACACACACACACACACACACACACACACACACACACACACACACACACACACACACACACACACGAAAGAAACATCTATCTATCTAACGGCCGCAGCCGAGATGCAGTTCACCATGTAGCGCCAAATGTCCCTGTTTGTCATTAAGTTGGTAATGTCAGATGGATCCTGCTGGATGTCTCAAGCAATCATCAATGCAGTTAAGTGGACGACGACCCCTTTTTTGGCACGGTAACTTCCAACATGTGACGTCTGAGACTACTCGATCGATCGCACGATGACAGTAACCAGCAAATCGTGCACGGCGTTGGGCAACAGGAGATGAAATTGGAGGAATAACTCCATATATCTGTGCTTTGGACTTGTGCTCACGCCAGGATATGTTTTGAACTCGCATACAAAGCTTGGTGTAGGTGTCTTCCAGTCTATCCTGTAGTTCTTTCTTCATGGTCCAGCTCTCAGATCCATATAGCAGGATACTCTATACACAGGCTCCAAAGAATTTCAGCTTGGTTGAATTGGAGATACCAGATTGCCATAAGTGGTGTAAATTATTGCAGACATCCCAAGCTTGTTCTTTTCGTGACAAGGAGTCTTTTTCGCTGTTGGCAACATATGATCCTAGATGCTTAAAGTCCTTGACCTCTTTGAGTTGGCTACCGTCTGTAGTGCAGATAGGTTAATGATCAACTTCCTCGTTGACGGTCATATATATTCTGTCTTCTTGGCAAATAGTTGTAGGCTGACTTTGTCTGCAGCATTCTCGAGTGCTGTTAGTAGATCTTGTGCACCACATATCAGATCAGCTGTTAGAGCTAGATCATCTGCATAGTCAAGGTCTGTGAGATACTGACTTTGCTGACGTCTAGAACGCTTGGGTTTTATGGTGAGTCCTTTGTCGTTCATGATGTCAAGACTCTGTGTACATTTTTTTCTCGAAAATGTGCATTTTCTAAAAAAAACCCAATATGCATCTTGTACCTGTGCATTTGATACATCATCAGAATACTTTTTTTTTACCTGTATGCAAAAATCATTCCTTTTTTAAAAACAGTAAAAATTTCAAAATCTAATAACTTTCTTTTTCTTTGACCGATTTTCGTCAAACCTTCACTAATATGTTTCTTTCATGTCCCTGCTTTTATTGAAACCAACTTATCTCTAGTGTGAACTATCCCTTTAATGTTTGATAAGTTCCAAGCGACCTAAACTTTCATAGTTTCCCCGCCCTCCACGACGCCAACGTTATCCTTTTGATGACAGCAATTTTATATGGATATATTTTATATATACTCTCGGATTGTATTGTGATTGAATGTAAATAGTTGTGTACACATTCAATGAGATACTATTGAGTTAGTCTGAATATATATATCCTCAATGCCTAAGTCTCCGAACTCCTCGGCTGTTTCGCTATCCCTTCTCACTCCCTCCGAAAGCAGCATAACGACCCTCATGGATCTTACAAGTTCGCAAGGGAGAGACAGAGAGAGAGAGAGAGAGAGAGAGAGAGGGAGAGAGATGAGTGAATGAGATAGGGGGAGGGTTGGGGAGAAAATAAAACAATATCATTGATCTGAGACAACCCCTCACTCACTCCACCCGTAAAACAACAATCTAGAGATGACATCGTTCAAAAAGTAGAGGAATAGTTATGAGTATGTTGTTACACTTGATTAATATCTTCTGAAAGTAGTGAATAAACTGGGTCAAACGTGTCATATGGGTATTCTAGGTGAAGGCCGTTTGCTAAAACTCTGACGTAATAATGCTTTTGAGTTTGGGCAACCACATCCTGCTCAAAAGTACCTCGTCTTTCATTTAAAAAATCCCAAGTTCAAGCTAAAGGGATAGTTCACCCTGAAGATGAGTTGGTTTCAATTAAAGCAGAAACGTGAAATAAGCATATTAGTACAGGTCTTACGAAAACCGGTCAAAGAAAAAGAAATTTATAAGATTTTGAAATGTCAATTTTGTGACGTCACGTGCGAGGTACTCTCTCTCTTGCTCTTTTTCCGTTTTTGACGGCATTATTTTTTTCCATTCAGGTATGAGTGTAAACACGTATTTCTGATGATGTGTCAAATGCGCAGGTAAAATGATGCATATATATATTTATATAATGTTTTTGATTATTTTAGAAAATGCACATTTTCGAGAAAAAAATGTCTACAACATAATGGGAGAGCACCTCGCACGTGACGTCACAAAATCAACATTTTAAAAGATCACAGCTTTCCTATCCTTTAGCGGATTTTCATCAAACTTTCACTAGCATGTTTCTTTCATGTGTCTGCTTTTATTGAAACAAGGAGGGGGAGGGGGGAGGGGGGATGAATGACGGAGAGAGGGGCGGATGGGGGAGAAAAGGGAACATTGTATTGAATGACCAACCAGTCCACGAGTTCTCCATTGATTATACAACGGACCAATTCATAATACACTTTCGAGGACACGTTTGTATGCCAAACATGCTGAAGAATCCGTCAAATAAATGCAAAAGAGCTTGTATTTGTTTGTTTATAGTTCATAGTACAGTGAGGAGCGTCTTCCAAAGTACACCGAACAAAAAAATCCGAAGGCAAGCTGTTTCAACAATTCATATAGCTGGAATATGGCTATCGAGAGTCGAGACCCATCTATCAGAATAGATGCATGGCTGTGACTATTAGCGGCTACAACCACTGCGCTGTAGCCCATGTCCTATATTGTGAATCGCAAATGATTGATATGACACAGACACATTGTCTTAATTTTCATACCTGTAATATAATCTTTGAAATAAAAATATATGATGGTATGTTCCGATTATGCGGGCGTACTACATGCACACTGTGGGTGAGAATTGATACACGGATTGCATTAGACAAGAAGTACTTCTGCGTTACCTTCGTCGAGGCAGGGATATATTATGGAAGGATATGAAACAACATTCTTTCTTTGAGCCCATGCGTGGCACCGCCGAAAAATTATGTGGTCTCAGCATGTGCTTTTTACGTGTTTTAACAATAACGAAAAAGATTGCCTAGCAACGGTTTCTCAGAGAGAACAACAGAAATGTAGAGTCTTATTTCGCTTGTCCACTTATGTTGTATTGCATCAATACTTTTGTGAGGAAAAGAGATATCAGCGAACAAAAATAAACAATTTTTTAGTAAAATATCTCAGCTGCACGCAAATTCACGCAAACTCTGTTAATGAAAATAAACAGCTTAATATATAATTTTGATAATGACATTTCCGGAAATCTCCGGAAAGTGAAGAAATTTGTTGATTATTTAAGTAAGAATATTATCTTATATCTCCGTTTGTGCATCATTCGACAATTCTTTAGAAGAAAAACGAATACAGGATCTTTAGTGGTGTTACCCTTAACTTTCTTGAAAATTACAAAATAATGTGATAAGAAACACAGCTTCGAGAAACAAAACAGGAAATTAAAGACATTGCTTTCCAAGTTGACGGCAGCAAAATGACGGTGCCGCGCATGGGACTTCAATGCATCGCAGTGATTGTGGAATGCTTTTGACATTCATTAGCACGCTTTAGTATCCATACAGATGTTTGAATATATTATGCTTGAGTTGTCTCTCCTTCCTAACACATCCCTGGTCGAGGTAAAGCCATCGTATGGTAGACTTAGAATGATGTGTTTCTTTGTGGACATTAACCAAGCTGTGGATATGGTGCTCTGAAGCACTATCCCCACCATTACTGACCACCCTACCCTCATCTCCACCATCAACAACCCCGCCTCCCCAACAGCAACAACAAAAACAGCACTACCACCAACAACAACAACGTCAACACTAAATACCATCAATACCAATACCATCCCACTTAATCCAGCAGTTTGGCACTTAACGTGGTTTTTGCGCCCCCACAACGTTCTCTTTGCGGATTTTATATCTTTGAGGTGTGCTGATTTAGAATCCGGATGATGCCAGCTTGGCACCCTTGGGCATTTTGCGTGATATGCAAATTAGGGCGGCCATTACTGAAATTTCTTAATTTGACCGTAACTTTCTTATTTGAAAAGATAAACGGATGAATTTTGGGTCCATCCCAAGGTTTTCAGGGTCTCTGATTTAAATAAGGGCAAAGCCATGACGATTTACTCATTTGCTTATTCATAACATGCAAATTTTGATGGTCATTATTGAAAAATGATTATTTGACTACAACCTCAAATGTATGATTTTTGTGTCTACCCCCAGGTTTTCAGGGTCCCTGATTCAGATAAGGCCAATGGCAAAATGATTTGCTCATTTGCATATTCATGATATGCAAATTAGGGCGTTCATTACTGAAATTTCATTATTTGACAACAACCTCCTCGTTACAAAAGATAAATGTATAATTGTTGTGTGTACCCCCAGGTTTTCAGGGTGTCTGATTCAGATAAGGCCAAAGCCAAAATGATTTGCTCACAATATGCAAATTAGGGCGGCCATTACTGAAATTTCATTCGACCACAACTTTCTTATTTAAAAACATAAACATATTTTTTTAGTGTCTACCCCAGGTTTTCAGGGTCAAGGTCACAAAGATCAAAGGAAGTTCATTATATTAAAGTCGTCAGTCCGAAACGTTTGATTTGAAAAAGTACGGTGTTCAAATTAAGAAAAAATGTTAACGTAATACAACTTTTCGACAATTAAAAATCAGTTTCAACACTTATCAAGCAGAAATTGTCACATAATAAAGTCATGGGATGTCACATTTTTTGAGACAGGTTTTGTGACATTTCATCGATTATTTTTCTTGTAATAATTCTTGAAATATTTAATGAGATTGTTACTTTTAGACAAATTTGGATCTAGAAACTACTTGTGTGTCAGATAATAGATTCAGAAAAAACAATGGTCGTTGTGCATCAAACATGCCAAACCACAATTTCTTTTCTGCCAGATCTTGCATTATTAATGACACTGTGATGGAAGTTGCTAGTCATTGCTAGTGGATGAACAGATGGGATAGACAATGGTCATTGTTGTGTTCTGAATGAATTATTTCATACACACACATTTTGAGGTTTAAAAATTGCCCAAATGTCAAAAACTCTTTAAATATTTTAAGGATTATTACAAGAAAAGTAATGGATAAAATGTCACAAAACATGTCCCAGCAGGAAAGTGTTAGAACTGGAGTCGGCACGAAGGGTAATCTATTCCTACACCAGCTGCGTTCATTAATAGCACAATAGAATATTTGACGAGTTTGGTTCTGTGATCCAGTGACGACCACCGTCAAATATTATGTTAGACAAATTTTGGATGCATTTAGAGAAATATATATTCTGTATGCGCAGAAGATTTCATATACTGAAGTGCATGTGCGGTAGCAGTACATCTTATAAAGATACGATTCTGTGAATTTCAAATTATATTGTTGCTTCGTTTTTGTGATAAATTGAGAATACTGTAGAAAACATGTGAGATAAATGTTTCCATATCGCACATTGGGCAGTCATATTTCCTTACAAATATCTTGTAAATCGTTTTATTGAGTTTCCACCTTCCATGGAAACAACCTCATTATGAATATGCATATGAGTAGATCGTTTTAGTTCTGGCCTATTCTGATTCAGAGACCCTCAAAACCTGGGGGTAGACACACAAATCGTACATTTACCTTTTCAAATAAGCAAGTTATGGTCAAATTAAGACATTTCAGGAATGGCCGCCCTAATTTGCATATTACGCAAAATGACCAAGGGTGCCAAGCTGGCATCATGCAGATTCTTAATCTGCACCGTTTAAAGATACGATTTCTTCCAAAACCACGTTCACCCAAAATAGAGTTTTTCACAACTGGACTAACCACCAACAATACCATCACTACCATCAACAACAATATCAACACCAATAACATCACTACAACCAACACCACCACCCACACTACCACCACTATGAACAACAACAAGAGCGATATCATCACTTCTTCCACCACTACCAACAATAATAGAAACAACAGTCCTATAACTACGACCAACATTACCTTCACTACCACCACTATACCACCAACAACGAGAGCCACAACAGTACCACCACTACAACACCATTACTATCACCATCATTAATAACAATAACAACACCAACAGCAACAGGAGAAACAAACAATAACACCACCACTACCACCAGCAAGAACAACACAAATACCATCACTACCACCACCATCACAACCACCAACAGCAATAACAACAACAATACAACCGCTTCTACCACCACTATCACTGTCACCAACAACATGAACAACAAAAATTCCACAACTACCACCATCACTACCAACAACAACAAGAACAAACTATCACTACCCCCACAACCAACACCAAGAGCCCCAACAACACCAACACCAACAACACCACCAACAACACCACCACTAACACCAACAACAACAATTGCAAGAACAACAACAATACCAACATGTAAACATATTCCGAGGATGGAAACTGGTTCTAAATTATCTGCGTAACAAAGCATTTTTTTTGTAAAATGACACTTACGTCTGTGCTTAGAATAAGGAGCACCATTTTAAATTAGCTTTTAGCTGGAGTTTGTAATATAAGAGACCACCCATAACTTTTAATTCAGAGCTGTCACTGTACCAAAATGCTGGCAATTTGAATATTTTCTCATTAAAACAAAACAATTGCAAAGATATAACATAATTACACAATAATAGGAAAGGGAATTGTTTAATTGCCCTATCAATTGATGTTCTTTTACCACTGTTAAGACCAGATAAACAGCCGTTGCCCAAGAACCACATCATTTGGGACACAGGCCACTCCCTCTAACATCCCACCCAACCGCTTCAACACTTTCTAAAAATATTGATCAGTTTGTATTTCTTTTCATGTTCATTGATTCGTACAAATTCAATTATTTACACTGAAATAACGGGTAACGGGCTTAATATGGCTTAAAAATGGAAAATTATCTACGTACTGTTTGATGTAATGTAATATGTCTAATACACTTTGATATGTCGTAAAGTATATAATATATGTAATAAAATGTATTGTATTATAAATAATGGTTTTAACCCCGACCCGACTCCCTCGTTCAGAAACGGGTATACATAACAGTGTATGAATGAATGCACTTCCAGAACGCCCAGCCACCCCCTCTCTCTACTACCCCCTCTCGCCACCGCGACCCTTTGGGGCTTTATATACTCGTTGGATTTGCATATTTTTCAACCGACATAGAAAGAGAGATGATTAAACTTTACACAATAAACAACGCAAATAACACCCACCCACTTTTAGATGGTAAAATAAGACGACAATGGCGTTGATATAACCCACCTAATCCACAATCCACGAGAATTCAAATAAAAATTATATTCGTCTTTCTGATAATGAGGTCATTGGATTTTCATAGCGTCCTTTCTTCGTCATTTTCTCTCAGCAGTTCATAATAGACCATTTCGTAATTACACCATGGTCGGACAATGCACTGAATAAATACTACTAGATTGCTCACTGGGATTGTTTTCATGAAGTTGTGTTGGATGGTGGATGTAAAGACATTTTACAGTGTGCCCGGAACAACAACAGAAGCAGATGCACATGGTGGAATGTTCTTTCACTAACTTCTCAGAGCTGAATAGCTGTTGCCATTTTGCATGATAATAGATTGAAATGTGGTCGATTATCTAATGAATTCCCAATTTACTCTGTGAGCTTGGAAAATGACCTGAGGTCATTTACTGAAAGCAATAATCTGCTCATGCGCAATTGCAATTACAAAATGGTTTATTGAATTGCGGTAATGACAATGTGTATGTATAAGTGAGTGTGTGTTTTGTTTTAAAAATGTACCAATCCGCCTGCAGCAACACCAGAAAGACGTGGCCCGATTTGACTTGTTGCCTTTCATGCCTTTACGATATCCATGCCTTCACAGCGAGGTTCGATTCCGGACCTTATTATTCTTGACCGACAGCTGCTCCATATCGTTTTCTATTTGGACATTTAACAATTTCACAAAATGATTGCATAGGTTCGGGCGCACTTATCATTTACATGTAAGTAATTGTATTGAGCCAATTTTTATAGCGCCATGACTCATAAAAATACTACATATAGTTTGCGCGCAGCTCTGTACGTTTCATATGTTACCTAGATCTGAAAGGATAATTTTTTTAAATGCAATTTGACGAGGAACAAAGTGAAATCGATGCTTTTCTAGAGTAATTTTGTTAAACATTTCATTTTTCGATGAAATCATCACGGATGCATTGTAAGTATTACATCATATCACGTCGAGTGCATCTATTACTTGTTTATACTTAATTCCTCCATCTCCCACAACAAAAAACAATTGTCTGCGCATCATATTTGGATAAAATGAAATGGAAAAAAAGAAGTAATGAATCATTACAGACCTGCTCTGCTGTCGTCTGCTGGGTTTTGATTTTATGTTGCTCGATAACGTGCAAAATTCGGCACTAAGCACTTTCGTATTCCAATAATGCATGCAACAGTGCCATGCCGAGTTTTCGTCGGCTGGAAAGTGACCTATAAATCACTTTATTGGGAGAATTTAACTACGAAAATTAGTCTTGGGTCAGGTTAAGTCAGGATCAGGATTAGGATAAGTTTTAGGGTTGGGGTCAGAGTAAGGGTTAGGTTTAACGTTTAAGATTTAATTCATACAAATTTTGGGATACATTTACATATGTATATCAATATACCACAGGCAAATGCTGTGATATATTGTGTGTTTTATCGTATATGCTTGCGCTCAGCGCAGCGAACTGATATCGTACTGGCTGTACTAGAAGCAGACTATATACAGTTCCATGACTTCTTATTCTGTTTCCTCTACAACACTACAAGCTCTAGACACCAGCAGCATGGCTTCTAGCGAGGGCAGACGAAGCTGTAGAGTGGTATAAGCATCTCGCAAGACAATGAAACATCGGTGTCTTGTTGGCCCTCTCCATGAATAATGCGTGTCTTGAATGGTCTTTCTCCCATCCCGCCCCCCCCCCCCCACCCTTTCCCCTTATCCCGTCGTTCTGCACAAAGCAGGTTTCAATCAAGCCTCTGAAAACCTTGCTCAACATAACTCACTTCAAACAGACGGTGAACAATCGGAAACCAGTGCCTTACATTGGTGCTGAAATCTTCAAGGCGTCTTGCTGTATAAGAATAGAGCATGGATGTGTACGGGGATTACAATCAACTCCCTGAGTCCCTGGTAAAATCAAAGCGCTTTACGACAAGTAGGGGAGCAAACACTGAGAGCAGTCCTAATAACGAGTGAAAAGCCACGTACCTGGTTCACTCACCAAGCCCAATCCAATCTAAAAAAACGTTGAAGCCAGGGCGAATGACACATTTACATGAAAGAAAATAAGCATTCCTGAATTTGATGCATGTAGTAAACACTCTTATTATAATAACTGGTTTATCAATTGATTGATTCAGCTATTTAATCATTCATTCATTCGTCACTGAAATTGTCTGATAGGGTGAAGTCTTTTTTGCTCCGGAGAGCTTTTCGTCGTCTCACGATGAGGGTACATTATTGGACGATGGAGACATGGAATAAGATGCTTCATTCTCTATCGTGATTAGTACATCATTATTGTTATGATGTTACATGCGTCGATTTGCTAGAAAATGGTCTATCATTTCAGTTTTGGATACGGGAATTGCCTTCAAGTTTTTGCTTTGTTATAACACATTACCCCTTGTATTTAGAGGCGTATAATACTCATTGTAGACAAATACCGGGGAGAAATAATTCGTCACAATATTCAGCGTTGGTTTGTCCATCCAACAGTTTCCTCTCTGTTTATAGTAATTTTAGTTCGGACTCTATCAATTAAAGTGTTACCAACAAATGTTACCAACCCACATATGACGCAATTATGTTTATGCTTAATTTTGATAGCAGTGCATGTCGACGCATTCCACAGCCTAGTACATCATTCAATTACAAGTTGAGAATTGCACGATAATTCCCCGTCCCATCCTACCTATAAGAGACACCTCCCCAATCATCGCAAATATAATGTCTACATGAGAAAAGAGCTATAGGCTCTCATTTCATAATTATACCCCCATAAAATTATCTCGATACAATATGTAAGAATGTCACTGTTCCACTGCAGTTACCACGCCTGTACGTTGCTGTCACCATTGCACATTGTATTAAGTACATAGACGTTGTCCTACCAGCATAATTATATTCCTCTCAGAATGAAGTTATATTTTATGGCAGGATTGTGAAATGAGCTGGGGTGAGGAAGGGTGCGTGGGGGGGGGGGGGATTGATCGACGTAAGTTTCATTTCTCTCGGTTGTGCCACGGCATACACCAGGAGGTTTTACAGTCGGCCTAGTTCACCGGCATTTAAACCATTTTCGACAACTGTCTTTAACTTGCGTCCCATTCATGTTAGTATATAAACTCGGAAAAGTCCTCATTTCGTGTACTCTTATCATTAGGCGTAATATGATATTGCTCATAATAACGATTGACGGTAAAATAGGATGTAATATACAGTCAAACCTGCCTACAAAGACCAGAACTAGAAAAAAAACAAGCGGTCTTTATATATAGCAGCTGCAATATTACAAAAAATTGCTGCGCTGGATGTATTCTTTGTGGACAGTGGTTGTTGTAGGCAGATTTTTGTTTGTGTTGGTATTTATTTCATTTTATTGCATTGGATTGCATTGGATACCAACAGATCTGTTCTGACACACCTATTCAAGTCATGTAATAGAGTACCAAGGTGATGTCGTCACATCCATTGTTATGTATATTTGTTGTTCTAAACAACGTCACTCAAGAGACAGATATACTGGTCCGACATAGAGTATCGAAGTGGTGTCGTCATATGGTCATATCCATCGTCATGCAGGTTGCTGGCTCTAAACAACATCGCTCAAGTGAGGGTTTCACTGGTTCATCACTGGGTAACAGACCATTTTCGTTATGTATGCAAATTGTATTCACGTCGTTCTGGCAAAACGTTACTAATGGTAACCCAAAGCTTGTCTGAAGTTTGTCCATGTAGCAACAACTAATAGCTTCAGAGTGTGTTCCAACCATTCAAGCTGAATCACAAATTACAGGTGGATGTAATAACATCGCTAGGCAGTAAGGGGGAAAGTTGTGAACACATTACGAAAATGGATTATTCCAGGAGGTCATCACTCATACAGCTCAGCGTTTTCCACATGCTGTTTCTCTTCTGTGGTTGTTCTGTCGAACTAGCCTAGGGGTTGCCATGGTTAACCGACTGAATAAAACAGGTACGCATTACATCTCTTATGTAAACATTTGTTTCGTTTCACATTCTACCTTGATTAGCATTCTTCAATGTAATCACACTTCCGAGCTAATTACACTCTAGGTATACGACCTTGCGTGATATATTAATTACATACCAGTAGATTTCCACTCTCTTTCGTATTTAATTCAATGTATGGACAGGCTGCCGCAGCAAATTGTGACATGAATACCAGTTAATGTAAGCAGGAACAATGTTGGGCATTTTTCATGTGGTACTCTATCCTCCACGGGCATGACAAGCAACACTACTCTATTCTTGATTCCCTTTGGTTCTAGTGTTGGTCTCAATCCAAGATGGCTCTCCATACTCGACAGCATTACATTGATGTTAGGTGTCCGGTCAGTCCCGTGTCTTCCAGTAGCACTTCAAGATGCGCCGGGGCAGGTCTGCCTGATCTCATTCCCTCATTGTAGAGAGCTTCTTAAGATCGAGAGGAACACCCCACCCGGGCCAATTCATTTCAATTCAATTCAACATAATATCCACTTTGCCCAACACAATCAAATAATTTTACATTTCATATACAAAACAAATGTACATAGTAGTGTGGCGGGGACTTGAAAGGCATAAGCTTGTATGGAATATACCTCGTACATTATCATATCATTACATACACGTGATGACTACTATGTATATTACATACTATAAATTCATACCCGAGGTCGTTTACTAGGACCGATTCTACTGTTTCACTCTTCGTATAAAAACACTTACAACCTCATAACATCAATATCAAGCCAGTCTATAACTCTCGCTTCCGTGACAAGTGACGTTCGTATTCAAGGAGACATATCATAACTTCTGATAGCAATCATTCTGACAGTAAGAACCATACGCATATTGGTGACTAGCCATCTGCGGAAAAAAAACGTAATATGACACGTTACTTATTCATTCTTTTCTCCTTTTAATTTTACAACCATAACAAAAACATGATAGAAATTGCAAATATTATTACATTATTACAACAACGATATGTAAAACAATAGAATGGAGGTAATGGACAAGAGGGAACCTAAAAATTTGAAGCAAAGCTTGTTGAAATACATGTATATTCGATTGTAAAATTTGAGTCACGTACATGCAATGGATGGTGAGAGTAAAATGCATTTTGTGATGTGTAGGACTGTGTTATATAATGACAGGATGGAAACTAAATATTACAGATACATTGTGGTGAAGGGAAGCGTTTGTTTTGACCAATGATAACTGAATTTACAACTTCTATGAATTCCTCTGAAATGTGCAAACATTTCCCTCTACTATTGTGATATTCACATGATTCAGATGGACTACATACTACAACCCGGACCGTGACGTGACGGGTTGTGGGTAATTTGGAGCACGTTACTTTGCTCATGAGGATTTGACGTACAAGTTTTGATAAAGTTTTGATAAAGTTTTGATTCGATGACTCGGGTGCTTGGTGTCGTGATTTGTGAGCATGGTGAGTAAACCATACCGATGCTGAGATGGTGTTCTTTGTGGTATAATCTGGATCAAGGTGACACAAAAACGTGATATATTTTTCCGTCTTCCTTCTTCATTATGCCTGAATGAATATCAAAAGAGAGCGTCCATCAATGCAGCCAGTCGCAATTGCTCTGACCAGACATTTGTAACTATAGTACAAACGGTGGTGCGTGAAGGAGTTGAACACGAAATGGCGAAGATTATTGCTAGACTTGAAAAGGCAGAGGCAGAGATAAAGGACCCAGAAACCTCCATGAATGCCGAATTTCGAGAAGGGCAACGAATTAGCTGACCCCAAACTCCATTCAAACACTTCAAAATACGGTCAATGCACGAGGACAATACTCATGGAGGAATTGTTTACGATTTGGGTGGATCAAGCCATTTTCGTAACATATTCGCAAGTTTCTTCCTAAGTTCGTAGTGACGAGGTATTACAATCACATGTATGTAGTCATTCAGGTTCAATGGGTGGACTGTGAATCCATTATTTGTTGCTACTCGGACAAACCTCGGACAAGCTTTACGGTTTCCATTAGTATCATTATTTGAACGAAGTGCATAAAATTTGCATACATAACGGAAATTGTTTATAGAGTACCGAAGTGCGACGTCGATATGAGCATGTCGTCAAGACAACTGGTTCTTAACTATATAAGTACATGTAGTAACACCGGTGATCACAGCGGGGACTCTCATTGGGAGTACCCGATACTGACCCTCTATGTCGACCAGCGAAACTCTCACTTAAGCGATGTTGTTTAGAACCAGCAACCTTCATAACGATGACCAGCAACCTGCATAACAATATGCCGTCTTCGTGGTGAATGTCGGCTGCCATAGTCCTCCAGGCTTCTAGGTCTTGTGCTATCCTAGCGGGCGCTCCATACTGTTTGACATTTGCCCACACTTTATGTTGGTCAACCAGATTATTGGTTGTCTTCCCATGCTTCTCCTACATTCATGTCATCCTTCTAACAGCTTCCTCGGGATATCACTCTTTCTCAAAATGTGGCCGCTGTAGATGACTTTTCTCTTCCTCACGGTTTTGCATATCCATGGAGATGTTTGAGTCCCTAGAACTCTGGTGTTCGATATTCAATCTTTCCAGGAGATCTTCAGTATCTTGTTGTAGGCTCACTATTCAAATACAGAGAGCATCTTAAAGCTCATCTTGGAAATTGTCCAGGTCTCACACCAATATAATCATGTAGACCATATATAACAATTGAATACTCTGAATCTTGTTGGCAAATTGACACTTCTGTTGGTCCATGTCTAAGATTGATAATGCGTTTTTGCAATACCTATTCTCCTGCGGATTTCAGCATCACGTTTCCCGTCTGCCTTGACTAATTGTCCAAGATGATATTGAAGTGCTGGACTTGTTTCACATCTTGCCCGTCAATGTTTATTGCGGTTGCGGTCCTGCAGATTTCTTGACACTAGCATGCTCTTTGTCTTCCTAGCATTTATCTTCATGCCATACTCTTTTCCTCCGTCATTTACCTCGTCGAGGATGTCTTAAAGATCTGCATGCCTCAGATATTACAGGATATTTTTAAGGAAATATGATTGACCAATGTGCGATACGGAGACACTTCTGTGACATGTTCTCTACAGTATTCTGCATTTATATCTGAAACGAAGCAATTGTAAATTCACAGATACGTGTCATTATGAGACGTATTAATTACTACTGCATATGAAGTGGTTCTGAAATCTTCTGCGCATACAAAATGTATAGTCCTCAAAATGCAGCCAATTTGCCATGCCTGTTTGGCGCTTTTTTACGGATCAAAGAGCCAATTAAACGCGTGGAATATTCCATTGTGGTAACAATGAACGCGACTGCTAAAGAAATACACTGTACGTTACTCCTTTTTTTGTGTGTGTATGTTTTATAAAGGAATCAAAACCGAGGCTAAAAGGGGAACAATTTATGAGAGGCCACGTCACTAGACGACTAAAACTAGACGACGAAACCGCAAGCGCTAAGCCATTTCGTAGTGTATTCACAACTTTCTCCCGAACTGCGTGTAGTATCGAGTTGTGATATTCACCTGTAGGCCCTATCTCGTGATTCAGTTTCAACTGATGGAATGCACTCTGAATATATAAGTTGTTGCTACTCAACAAACCTCGGACAAGCTTTGGGGTTACTATCAGTAACGAAGTGTGTACAATTTGCATACATAATTAAAGTGTCTATTAGGCCGATACAAACATTTATGTAGTACTACCGGAAAAAAACAGAGGTTATCACAAAAATCGTCGAAGATTAACGAGTACCAAACACGCTATCGATCGAGAAGGACCAACGCCGAGTTACCCTGTCCTGCAAGGAAATAACTACACTTTAAGTAATCGAGACATTGCCGCCGGAGTGGAAATTATAGTGCTGATACCATCTCGTCCAGAAACAACAGAACGAAACGCAACATCAAATGTGACCATGATCTGGACTTAAAATGAATACATCTGTGAAAATAGAATACATGGTTGAAGGACATTTTTGCATATCAAGCTTTCCATTTATGACAAATCGAAAAAATGGAAATAAAAAAAATCAGAAATCCACACACACAAAAGAAAAAGGTATGAAGAAGAAAAAAAAGACAAAATAATGGAGTAGAAGGAGAAACAGGAGTGGAGAGAAAAAATAAAACTATCATTTTGATTGATTTCAGTGGCTACAGAAACAATGTCTCTTTTATGTTGGGAATGCTCGTTTATTGGTTCTTGACAGAAGACTTCCAAGTAAACTTATTTGTTGCGAGAAGAAAAGGAAAGCCACTCAATTTGTGTATTTTTCTTCTCTTAGCAGGTCCCATTTGAGCTCGTCAAAAAGTGGAGAACTAGCTAGACATGGCTGCCGCTGTGAATGGCAGCGCCCAGAATGGCAGCAGCTTATTGGACGTGCTGACGACGACAATGATGAATGCGTCAGCTGCTGTGGATGTCGTGAAGAGAGAAGATCATCCGGAGGTAATCTTTATCTCCTTGTATGCTACAGTTGCATTTCAGCGCCGGAAAAAGAACAGAGATAATATACAGTGGCGTTTTCTGGTGTGTTTAACCAAGGATGTTTAGTACATGGATATCCATCACTTTGAACAAGGTTTGATTCCGCCACTTAACATTCATGACTATCAGCTGCTCTTAACAATGAGATGCATATGCCATTGTGTCACGTTCACCTGGATTTTATAATAGGTCATACACATTCCTATACATGCATACATTTCAGCTTTCGCTGCTGAACTTTTTATTTTATCACTAAGTGCTTGTTATGTACTGCTATGTTAAGACAAGCGAATACAAAATTTGATACTTTTGAGATGAAAACTCTAGCTTGGGCGCAGCTGGGCACGTTTCTCGCGTTACTTGTCCGAAAGGAAAATATCTGAAAGTAACGTTTCAAGCAATTTTTTTAATGGAATATGATGAGGAACATTGTGAAATTGAGGCTTGATATCACGTTTAGACCCTTTTTACCATATTATTGTAACAATATTCCTCGATTGAATTTTATAGATGCATCATAGGCATTACATGTCGCAACTGCGCAAGTATATGGGGTGAGGGTATTTCCCCAAATTATTCTGCGCATCCAATTTTGTTTATACGTCAAATCCAGGCAAAAATCATCCAGAGAATCGGCGGATTCGAACATGGGAGATCAAAGAAATCTTCTAAAGCGTTCTTTTGTGACTAGAAGCAGATTACAATGAATCTGCGTTAATTAAACGACTGCTGGCACTCCATGTGCTTAAACATCCCTGGTTTAACCCTAACCATAACTCAGCTGGCAGATTGCTGACTTAGGGTTAGGGATAGGGTTATTCATTTCAAGAAGTGACGTCATGAATGCAGGTAGCCTATATAGGGCTTACAGACAGTCATCTTGTATATGGTATGCACGTTGAGGCACTCAGTACCCAAATTTGAATATAAAACGTAAAGATCAATGCAGAAAGTGTATATCGACACCACTGCGGTATATGTCAATGTGGGAATCTTGCGTTTAGGACACCACTGCATACATGCATTAATACACGTACCACGGGCGTGCATGCATAAATCAATTCAATTCAATTCAATTCAATTCTTTATGAACAATGAATACAAAGGTATCACCAGAAAGCCGATGGCTTGTGAGGTGTCATGGCCTTTAATATGTGTTTCAAGTCACATGAAATATATCGTGTATTTTTTAAATGACAGACAGTAAAATAAACCAAAGTACGCAAATGACATAAAAATATGTACTTTAAAAAAGACATCTAACATATAAATATAACGCGTACACTAATATTCACGTACCAACTAACGCTGCTATTTTGAAAGTAATCTAGATATCATGAAGGAATTGCACTGCACAAATAAGGCCTAAGTTTAGGGTTATAAAGTGACCACGTTTAGGGTTAGGATCAGGCCTAAGTTGTGCAATCATATTTGATAATATGCGTGGGATACGTAAGCAGATTTTCGAGAAATGTTATGCACTATCGTATTGGTTCATAATAAAAGTACAGCATGGTGGTGCCCGCAAAAGCTAAGGATTTCTCTTTTCGTGCGTTGGGGACACCACAAAGGTGATCCCACAATGATACCGACATCAACTGTCAATGATAAAGCCCGTACAGTCTTATTCAAGTTTTAGTGTTCAGCAAAATGTCTGTCGGATAATGTATGGATGACGAATTCACGCTACTTGGAATTGTTGCCCGTAGACAACGTATCATTATTTTGTTGTGAACATTTTTAATCATTTAGAATGAATGAAGAAAGTAGGAATAGAAAGAAGAAGAATACTAAAGGAATAAGTTCATCTTAACAACGGAAATTCATGGTTAATGATGATGAGAAAATGGGTATTACGGAATGTTTTTACAAATTAGTGAAAGAGGGGAGTGAGAATGTAAGTTGGCGTAACAGGAATGTTTAATGGTATCTACACCGATATCCCATCACTTCCATTGATTTAACATGTTTTCGCTCCCGCCCGCTCTTTCTCTCTTTTTACCTCTCCCCTTTCACTGTCTTCCTCTTGACACATATCTCTACTCCCTCCATTTCCTTTGCGTCCCTCTTCTCACCCCTCTCTTCTTCCCATCTATCTATTCATCTTTCTTTCTCCTTCTCGACCCTCGCTCACGACCCACCCCTTTACACTCTCTCTCTCTCTACTGTTCCTCCCTCTCTCTCCCTCCCTCCCCCCACTCCCTCTCTCTCTCTCTCTCTCTCTCTCTCTCTCTCTCCCCCCTCTCTCTCTCTCTCTCTCTCCCTCTCTCTCTCTCTCTCACTCTCTCTCTCTCTCCCTTTCTCTCTCCCTTTCCCTCCGCTCTCCACCTCACTGGGCATCCTTCACTCCCCCCCCCCCCCTCCGCGTCCCGTGACGGCAGGTGAACACGGTGAACCAGCCGGTCACCGTGGTAACGGACCTCGTCGGGTACGTGGGAATAGGCGTGGCGTTGTTCGGCATGGGTTGCGTCATCTCGATCAAGGACTTCTCCCGTAAAGAGATGCACCTACCGCAGAGCGTGGTCATCGGTCTGGCCGTCCAGTATCTCATGCAGCCCCTCATCGGCTACCTCATCGCAGTCATCTTCAAGATGAATGTCTACAACGCCCTCGCCATGGTCATGCTGTCCTGCTGCCCGGTGTCGCCCTATTGTGCCGTGCTCGTCTACTACGGCAACGGTTTTGTAATCGTCGGGTATGCATGTCTAATGCTATCGTCGCTGAGCAAAATGAACTTTCTGAATAACTTGCACATTAATCGTCTCCAATTGTTCATGACTTTGCTATCAAGTTTGGTATACTTGAAGTACATTGAGACATCGCTTTTCACCGGCATATCAAGGCCGGCCGTATTAAACCATTTCGCTTTATGTCTGTAGCGACTATTGTATACTTCTTTAAGTTTTGCAAGTTTTCTCTGAGGAAGAACGCGTTGAAGTCCTCGAAATGAATTAGATGCATGAGTGTTGTAAGAGGGCATAGATGGCAATATATAGCCATATTCCAGCCAGCACGGACAGACAGGGATGGGTTCAATTCACTTCAATTCACTGAACTTACCCTGCCTGGTCGTATTAATCGTTGATAATGCTTTATCAATCGTACTGTATGTTAATGGTAACATGATATTGTTGTGGGAATACGTATTTATACGTATCATGTACGTCATGCTGTGATTGTGTTTACCATAACGTACAACGCTACCACCATTCCTCTTATTCTACCCGACAGACTGTGTCTTGCCATGTTCTCGTCAGCACTGGCGATCGGCCTCATCCCTTTCTGGTTCTCCTTCTACTCGAGCACGTGGACGGAAAGCTATTACGTAATAGGTATCCCCCTCGACATCGGATACGCCGAAGCCTTAATTCTCATCCCCACTCTGCTGGGCGTTATCTTCAAGAGGTACGCGGGCCATCGCCGGGCAAGGGTGGTGGCTAGGGTGAGTGTCTGTTTTCATTCTTTAATTAATATTAAAAAAATATTCTCACAGCTAGACAAATCAATAAACAATAACGCGATAAATGAATTAAAAGCAACAAATTAAATCCACTGCAGACGACACGATCCGATCAGTTGTATGACTCTGCGACTGGTGGAATAGCAGGAGCCCGGTCATAGGATTTGTATAATAGGTAACGTCACATTTTCAGTCGTAGGCCCTTATGACTGCAGAATCGTGGCAAAGTCGTGTCGTGTTCAGTGGCCTTTAGTCATGTAAGTAACGAAGACTGATGGTATCGGCAGTCACTGCGGGATCCCCAATGATAGATTTTCGATGTAGCGGACAATACTGCGGTTTACCCAATGAGAGATTCTTACGTTGCAGGTCACTTCCATTCCAGTTCATATGAAGGTTCGTTCCTCAGAAAATGGAAAAAGGTTCGTTAATTTGGAAATGAAATATTGTTCTTAATCCGGAAATTTCTTTAACTAAAATTTAGAGTATCATTTTTTTGGTAAAAGAACCCTAATTCGTTTTAAGATTATATTTCACTTACGTTTACGATCCTTCGAATAACGAACCTCCAGAGATTTCGAACCTTTGGCACAACAACCCTTTTGGACTAACTTGCTGTAACCATCGTGCCTTTTGTGTCTTCTTCTTCTTCTCCCAGATATGTAGCTGCGCCTTCCTCCTCTCTGCCTCGATAGTCCCCATCCTCAGCGCCATCGACCACCCCGAGCTCTTCCAGGGTGACTGGCAGCTGTGGATGGGCGGCATTACCCTGCCATTCGTGGGCTTCGTCATCGGGTTCATCCTTGCCTACGCCCTAAAGCTGCCTTACGAGGTGTGCAGCGCTGTCTCGCTGGCGGTTGGGACGCCCAACTGGTATTTTGCATCGAGCATGGCGTGGAGGTTTTTTGCAGACGACGCGCACGCGCTCCACGAGGTGCTCGTTCTCGTCTCCGTCTTCAGTATCACCATGCCCATCGAGGGCCTCGTCTGGTCCATCATGTTCCGCGCCATCGAGAGCTTTCTCCTCAAGATATACCCCAAGTGCTGCGCGTTTGACGACGACGACGACGACGATGAGTACGACGACGATTATGACCGCAAAGTGAAGAAGAAATTGAAAATGGCTGATGTCGTTATGGAGGGGAAGTCGAACCATGCCATGATAATTTTGGGACAGGTTCTTGACGACGACGACGAAGAAGAAGAAGAAGAGGAAGACAAAAAGGAGGAGAATGCGAACTACAAATAACCGCCATCCTTCGAAATTAACGCAGCCTCTGGCTGTGAGATGGTGAAGTGTGTATGGAAGCAACAGTTTAACGGCTCCGTTGAGCATTCTGAGTCTGCAAAGACGACAATTGAACAAGTGTTGCTAGCTATAACACTTGTGTTCATGCTATTTTCTCCCTGTATAGTCAAAGCAATCACCATGCATCGTGGTAAAGGCCTGAACGAGATAATAATGCATGCTACATATAGTAACGAACGGCTTAACTTTTTATTATTGCGAGTATTGATAATTGTATCAATCATGTTTACTCCTCCGCAACGAGCGGAGACTTTGTGAAGTTTTGATAATCTGTGATTACCATCTCCTGCAGTTATTTTGTTTGTTTGTTTGTTTGTATGACAGTCATTGTATCGTGTCTGTCCTGGCCCAAACCAAGACATGAATGTATTTAATGAAATGCATCGGAAATGAAATCTTCTTTATCTTCTCATGCAGTTCAATTTGATTACGATAACATATTGTACATGAATACCTGTCTACATATATAGCTTCGCATCAATTGATCGCAATTCAAGAATGACGTGTAAATATACAGTTTGACTGGTCGGTTTGTAAATACTATACATGCATGTAAATCAATGAGGGCACATGGTTTAGCGTTGAGAGCTCTAGACAGTTGCAGAGGGTTCTGGGTTCGAGCCCAGCCCGGTGCGCACATGCTTGTTTCTCTCAACCAAGGTGAAGTGATTTACCCCTGATCTAATACTTTCAACTAGCTTATAGCGCTGAACACCGTTGCTTGGCTAAAGCCACTGTTGATAGTACTTCCTACAAAGAAAGTGTAAAATCCGATTGGGATTATAAGTACATCACCGGTCGTAGTCTTGTCCATGAGGTTAGCGATATGATGGATGATTTGATACCATGATGAAACCTTGTGACCGTTGATTTTGATTTCTGCAACACATTTCAACTGTCATCCCAGCTTTGTTCTATTTTTGTTAACACCTCACTAATGCCGTATGCGGCACTCTTGTAAAATTTACGAAGGGCGAATGGAAACTGTCATGTTTCATTCGATGCTGAAGCTGAGCCTCAGGGTCAAAATACGAAGACGTATGTTTTTCATGCATTTTTTGAATTATGCATCACTGTTTAATTATGCCTACCACACACTTGCTTTATACACTGCCCTAGTGGTTCGTGAACAGTTTGGAGTAACTTTATCCTGTGTGTAAAAAGGGATACACTACCTTTTAAAGTTACCCCCCCCCCCCCCCCCCCCCATGCAGTCAGAGTGGAGTGTCTCAGCTGTCATCTTGTCCAGCATGAATTTTCGTTCTCTTTGCTTGCCGTATAAATTCTGTAAGAAGACAGCTCAAAATGTACGGGGCAAGAAGCCAGTGTGATGGAGAGAAGAAAATCCCCCCACGCCCCGTGGATTGACGCATGAATGTTTTAAATGATGTCATAATACATGTAATGCATTAACTTTCATGCTGTTATTTGCACATGAAAATGGGAACGTTGTTTCGTGTTATGGTCTTTGATTTCGCATGTTGTTACCATTTTGTACATCACCTGGGGGGGCATTCCGAAAACGAACTTAGGAAAAATTTTATTGTATCTCAAGGACTTAGGAAAAATTTTATCTTTTGGTATTCCGAAAAGTCAACTTAATGCGAGGTTGACACTTTCACGATTTTCGGTTCCCGCATAGTTCACGCACTGATATTGCGTCATGCGTGCCAATGCGTCGACACTTGCGGGAAGGGGCGGGACGATGCGCGGCAATGCGCAGCAATGCGTGAAGAGCGAAAAATTTTTTTCAACATGTTGAAAATTTTGCCACGCACTTCCCGCATTGCAGCAGTGCGTGAACTGTGCGCAAACTATGCGCAAACAAGTCGTAAAAACAGTGGGTACCCCACCCCCGGGAATGTGGCACGCACTTCACGACTAGTTCACGACATGGTCCCGCATAATCTGCGCAGTGGTTGCGCATCCTTCGCGCACTTTCACGCAAGGACCGCGCATATCAGTCACGTGATGTGTTTTGTCAAAATATTCTTGTTTGAGCCAGCAGCAAAATCATGGCTTCATCCTCCTCATCAGATAATGATGGGACAGAGAACACAGAGCATGAAGAGAAAACTAAGCGAACAAAAAGAGCACGTACATCTAAAAGGGATGTCCCAGCTAGAGTACAAGTGGACCGAAGACGCTGTTCAAGTAATAGCCGATTTTGTGAAGGAAAATTCAGCACTATATGATAAGACCCAGAAAGATTACCATAAAACAAGAGCCCATCAATATGAAATATATATATTTTTTAATGATCTGTACATACGAATCTTGATTTTAAAATAATCACGCTTCATTTGGAGTAAAAACAAAATATTGTACTTCTTATTTGGAGAAACTAGATATACTGAATACTAAAGAAAAAGATCACTATAATAAATACAAACAAATGAGAGCATCTGCTTAGTGTATCATTTCAGATTTGTTAGCAATTGCATGCAGTCTCGCATGGTATTTTGCGCGTAAGCTGCAGAAATAGCAACATGTGTTGATAAAATAAACACCATATAAAAATTCTACGTTATGCTGGTTTAAACAAAGTGGGTTATTATGATAACAACCCGTTTCTGGGGGATGTTAAATATTTGTGTTACCCCGCTCCCGACGTGGGGTGGGGCGTTAAACCTATAAGATTTGAGAAGAGGAAGGAGAACGAAGATCAGTCAGTGTTGGTGTGGTCATCAGCATAGAATGGTTTTTATTCAACACAATGTAAATGTGAAACGACATATTACCAGTACGATTATCCATACACATCAGGTAATACCAATATTTTCTTACATTTACATCCTTTATTCTGAGCAGATTTACCGCTTTGCTATGTTTACACGCTTTTACTTACATAACACAATCTAAATCTAACTCTAAATTCAACTACTCTTTCATGGATAAGGTATCTTCCTTATCTTGCAGCGCAGTAGAATATATAATTGTAGCTTCTGCACTATATAAATTATTATTTATTATTATTATTATTATTATTATTATTATTATTGTCATTATTATCTTAATTAATTGTTAATACGTTCATCTCATGTATATCAGTAACCATTACCTAACCAATCAGATAAAAGGGCACATTTCTGTTCCATAGAAGGGTGACAATTCAATTTTTCAATGCAACAACTATTCTTATAACTTATCAGAAATGTTGTCAATCTAAACATTAACTTTTATCCCTTTAAATTCTGTATTGCGACTGTAAGATCCAATAATGAACTAAAATGTTGAGTATCTATTTATCTCCAGTGGCTATTCTCAAAGTTAGTCTTTTCCTGATCTATAGGAAAACCCTGTGTCGAAGCATTTTAAAAAGGATTGACTGAGAACTCCTCCTTTTCAATGGTATTAAGCACACAAACTAAATACAGCTACTCCTAACACATTTCTCCTCTTTTTACTCCTCTCTATTCACAACTGGTCTCTGTGTTATCTTCCTTGTACATACCACGGGAAGTAAATGGCACATGTATTCTGACTCCCATCTGAGTCATCATCTTAACCCTTTCTGGTACTTTAACGTAATAGTTAAATGGAGGTTAAGCATGTTAATGCACTGAGGTAGTATTCTACCTGGCAATGAAGGGCTTAAACATTTGTAACTGGTTCTGCATTCTTTCCCTCTCTTTCTCTCTTTTCCTCACTTGGCCAGGTTTCACCCTCCAAACTATCAAAAAGTTCTCTTCTCCCCAGAAGTACCTCTCTCTATGCAGAGTCAGTAGGGTTTCTCTCCCCTGACATGTTATGACTTAAAAGAGTGATAAAGACAGGGAGCGGAGAGTTCTGACCACAGCAGATAAACACCCTGACCACAAGTCCTCCCTGCTTCTCCCAAGACGCAATCTCTTTGTCCTAACTTCAAAGGGAGGTGTGTTCGTACTAATCTGTACAGGAACCCTCTTACATGCATGCAGGGAGTGTATATGGTAGTGGTCATACTACACCTGACTTAATCTCGACTAACTTTAATCCACTGCATGAACATCTGCATTTTTCTGTTAAATTAATTCATCTATACAGGCAATTGTGTATATACATGACTAATGTCTACAGTAACATTGTACCCACATTCTCACTTGTAAAATCCTCACTTATTGAAGCTAATTAAGGATAATTATGCTAAACGTTAAGTAGTTAACCTAGGTTAATACAATCATATCAACTAACATAATACATGAAACAGGCATGCAAGGAGTCACACTTGTATGTAATTTAACATTACTCATGTCTTCCTTCAATCTATCTCTTTGCATCTCGTAACATGTATCATGATAACTTATTGATTGTATTATATCAATTATTCTTGCATTTCAACAGTACATATATATATGATAAACAATATTGTATACTGTAACCAACAATAGTACAACATCACACTTCAAACATCCCATATTCATTCTGATCAAGCAAGAAAGTAAGTTTGGACTCACCTATAAGATTTGAGAAGAGGAAGGAGAACGAAGATCAGTCAGTGTTGGTGTGGTCATCAGCATAGAATGGTGACGATCACCCAAAACCACTACTGCCTTTCTCTTGTTCCTCAGCTCATTCTACTCCAGGCATAGGGGTGTGTCAAATTTTAGGGGGGTGGACTTTTGACCAATATTATTCATTTTTGCCAGCGTTGCATTTGTATTCAATGTGCTTGAACTTTTAAAGCAATAGGCACTGAGAATGCAGAAAGAAATGAATACAGAAAGAAAGGGAGACCTACCTGTGAGCCAAAATACCAAACGAGTTTTCCACTACTCGCCTAGCTCGGCTTAGTCTATAACTGAATATGATCTCTTCATGAACTTGGGACCTATATGAGAAGGGCTTCATTAGCCAGGGCTTCATCGCAAATGCATCGTCAGCCACAAAATGGAAAGGTATGGGCATGTCATCATTGGGCATTGGTTCCGGTGGCGGCACCCCTGCTCTTTCCCCTTCAATGGCATCATACAAGTTGCAGTTTTTCCAAGTTCCACCATCTGAAGAGCCACCCTCTGCTCCAACATCCACATACAGAAACTTATATTCTGCATCTGCTACAGCCATGAGAACAATGCTATGGAAACCTTTATAGTTTAAGTACAAGGACCCAGACTTTGGCGGCTTTCTGATTGCCACGTGTTTGCCGTCGACGGCACCAAGGCAATTATGATAATTCCATCTGGAACTAAACTTCTTGGCCACATCCTTCCACCCATCTTCAGTTTTTGGACAGCTTAGTACATGTACTTCCTTTTTATATACTTTAATGAGTGCATTACATACTTCGGGAATAAATCTCGATATGGTGCTTTTCTCAACTCGAAAGCTGTACTGTAATGTAGCATATGAATTTCCTGTTGCCAAGAAACGGAGAGTGACGGCAAGTTTCAGTCCAACTTCTATTGGTTCTCGCATAAACGTTGTTTTCTTCTCCAGATGAGGCGTAAGCTTTTCAACTATTTCCTCAAACAGATCAGGAGTGATTCTCAAGAAATTCTTATAGCTCTTTTGATCCTCCCTATGCAGCTCTGCCAGTAAATGATCAAAATGTCCGTAGATGTGGCGTCTTGACAGCCAATCTCTCACCCACAATGTCCTCCTTTTTCTTTTTAATTTTTTCTCCTGTTCTCGTCTTTCTTCAAGATCTCTTTCTTGTTGATAAACTATTAATGCTCCTGCAGCTACATATAAACACCTTCTCTCTTCTAAATTAGCTTCTTCAGAATTCAACATCTTAATGACGATAGTTATGCTGAATTAATGAAAAACACGAGAGCGAATAGACGTTTGCCTTGTGAAATAGTCGTGAACTATGCGTGAACTATGCGTGAACAATGCGTGAACAATGCGGGAACTATGCATGCCTGTGCGTGTCACTGAAGTGGCACGCACTGTCACGCACTGGCACGCATTCAATGCGGGGCAGTGCGGGACCAAAAATCGTGAAAGTGTCAACAGAGCATTCCAATAAAAGATAAAATTTTTATTCAAATGAGCTAGAGATAAAATTTTTTATGTAAATGAGCCTCCGAGATAAAATTTTTATGCAAATGAGCTAAATCGGTATTCTGAAACACACTTAGGAAAAAAAGTTAGGATAAAAGATAAAACTGCTCCCAAGCAATTTTATCTCCAGACGCACGCGCCTAGGCCCATAGTATTACGTGCAAAAATAATTCGCGCATTCAACTTTTTGCACATGTGCGCATCAAATGCAAAAAGGCGCGCTGATAGACATTGATGCGCAATGTCCCTTTCAGTTTCATGACATCACACCATCAGCTTTAATGTATGCAAAAGGCATGAAAGGACTGGCTGCCTCTGGGATAGGAGCGCATGGCATGCGCTCATTAATATTGGTTAAAATCTTCCTAAAATATTTTTCGGAATACAAAGATAAAATATTTTAAGGACATTGTATCTTAGGGGAGATAAAAATTTTATCTCCGTGGATTTTCGGAATACCGCCCCAGTTTTTCATACATGTATCCTGTAGGTACATGTATGATGCGAGTGCCTCAAACCGGCCCCCTTGTTTTCTTTTGAATATTTTCATTCCAAGATAACCAAATAAAATTCTAAAATTTCACACACAAATCAGCAAAATAATGCTCTTAAAAAAAACATTTTTGGATTGAAGATTGACGATAACATTTCGGAGAAATTGCGCTTCGAATATCGCTCGATAAATCGTCGCACATTCACAGCACTGAACCTTGAAACCGGCCCCTCCCGATAATGTGCGATATCTCCGTCAATCCGACGAGTACAGTGCCGACATTTCACCAGTATTGCGTCTCGATCATGCTCATTCCAGTGCAGTGAAAAAATGACGGGAAAGTTTCGGCGATCGACGAGAAAATCACGGAAGTACGAACGCAAGTTGAAAAACGGAGATGTTTCGAACGAAAATGTGCAATTGCCAAATAAGTGCACATTTTGTCTAATTTTGCTTCGGAAAATCTTGCATTTGGTTTACTAATGCGTAAATACATAATAAATCGCGCATCCAACCTTCGATAACGCGCACTGCGCAGAAATACGCGGGGGCCGGTTTCAAGGGTAGGGGCCGGTTTGTGGACCACTTATGATACTTGTATTATTCAAACGCAGCTTCATATTCACAGGAATGTCTTCCAGAGCATGATCGAACTTGTTTATTCCACAAAATCCCGCAACATGCATGAACTGATATGTACATCAGTTAATATTTTGAGTCAGCAATACACGTTTTTTGTATTGCTGAATATCATAGAAATTAACGGGGTCGCAAAAGTTTTTCAAGTCTGTCGATAAATATAAATGCCATGTATGATGCGGGTGCCTCAAACCGGCCCCCTTGTTTTCTTTTGAATATTTTCATTCCAAGATAACCAAATAAAATTCTAAAATTTCACACACAAATCAGCAAAATAATGCTCTTTCAAAAACTATTTTTGGATTGAAGATTAACGATAAAATTTCGGAGAAATTGCGCTTCGAATATCGCTCGATAAATCGTCGCACATTCACATCACTGAACCTTGAAACCGGCCCCTACCGATAATGAGCGATATCTCCGTCTATCCGACGAGTACAGTGCCGACATTTCACCAGTATTGCGTCTAGATCATGCTCGTTCCAGTGCAGTGAAAAAATGACGGGAAAGTTTCGGCGATCGACGAGAAAATCACGGAAGTACGAACGCAAGTTGAAAAACGGAGATGTTTCGAACGAAAATGTGCAATTGCCAAATAAGTGCACATTTTGTCTAATTTTGCTTCGGAAAATCTTGCATTTGGTTTACTAATGCGTAAATACATAATAAATCGCGCATCCAACCTTCGATAACGCGCACTGCGCAGAAATACGCGGGGGCCGGTTTCAAGGGTAGGGGCCGGTTTGTGGACCACTTATGATACATGTATGGCTAGTGGCCCATTCTCACCGCGGGGCCCTTAATCGACGCACAAGCAAAAATGCGTATTAGAACGAAATGGTAAGCGTATCACGCGTGAGACTATAGAATCTCCGTCGGCACAACAGTTTCTGTCAAGCTACGCAATTACGAGTCAAAAAATGCAAGTTTCATCAAATCATCGTCTTTTGAAATTTTAAGCTACAAAAAATCACATTATTCGGTAAATGTCAAAATTATTTGCCGACCAGAAAATCCGTTTTCTCCGAAATTCCTGCCGCGCACCCGCACCGCGATCGCTTCGGTAGCCGAGCGGAGAAGTCAGTTTGATCGTGATGCGCATGCCTTCGGCACTACATCATGCGCGTTCCGAGAAAATGCGATCGAAATGAAGACTCTCGTATTATTGCAGTCTCTTTTTTTCGGACCTCGTTCCATTTAACATCTAGGGTAGCCTGAAAGAAAATAGAATTCTTCTATCAATAGTCTACTTCAAACGTAAATCACATGAACAAGCAAACTACAAATTTCTTTTTTTTTCTTTTTTATTCAAATCACCAAGTCACCATGAAATCGAACACATAATCGATCAAGAAAAGCCCATTGACAATGCACGTAAACGGTGCGGCGTTTAAGGGCCACAACTTTATCGTCGACAAATATTGACAGGCTCACAGTTTTGCACTGGAAATACAATTATTCGTAAGTGTTTACTCAAAATGTCTCTGTAATATGATTTTGAAAATATAAAGCATGAAAGTAAGTGTGATTTAGTGTAAGAGTATATCGAAAAACGTATTTGTTTTCGTCTCAAATCGTAAGTGCGGCGAGAATGGCCCACCCATCATACTTTGTAAATAAACTAATCTAGGGGATGTGCCTTATGATACAGTACTGAAAATAACGTGGTCGTGACAACAGTGGTAACCGATGATGATGATGGTGAATTTGATGTTGATAGTGATGATGGTACATGTATATTTGGTGTTGATTCTAATGTTGATAATGAAGATGAATTTGTCGATGATAGTAATGGTGATGACGATGATGATGATATGTAATGGTATTGATGTTAATGGTAAATTTGAGGCTTATAGTGGTGGTGTTGATTGTGTGTGATGCTAGTTTTGATGGTGCTGATGAGATGTTGATGAATTATAGAACTGTAATGATTAATTTGATAGTAATGATGATCGATGACGATGATGGTGATGATAAATATGTTAATGATAGTGATGGTGATTAATGATGCATTTGCTGTTGATGATATTGGTGATGACGATTATAATGGTGATAATGGTGTTGATGTTTTGAATTTTCTGTTGATTATAGTAATAGTGACCGACGACGATGATAACAATGGTGATTCTCATGGTAAACTTAATGACGATTATGATAGCGTATGTGATAGCCATATTGGCGTGACACATGACTGTAAATCACAAAATTTAATGTTATGTACATGTACAGCATCCACGACATGAAACATGTATTTAGTTTTTTGTTTATCTTTCGGGAAAGTAAATTCGATGTACAGCATCTTGCAACCTTAATGTGCATGAATGTCTCCAACAGAGAACAAAAACAAAAGGAGAGTGAGGAGAAAAGGAGAAAGGGCTATTACGGAAAAACAAATGTGTTTAGAGGTTAAATTGTTCTGGGATCGAAACAATTCAGATAAATTTCATTAACTTCATTTGTGGGATTTTAAAGAAAATTATTAAAACCTTTTCATCGGTAATTTCTTACCATTGATATTGGTAGACGGACAATACAAGAGGCAACCTTCATGTGTAATTCAAACCAGTCAACATTGGTTCAGACAACAACTCTACACCCATCTTCCATTACAATCAATGATAGGTTGAAAGGTCCACATTGCATTACAGGAAAGAATCAAGTACATGTACTAACTGTTGCATGCAGTTCCATTTGAATAACTCAACTGCCAAATTTCTCCTATACAGTGTAGCAGCTCTCACAAATTCAAACTATCTATCTCTACACATTTACATGGTAAATGGTACAGTCTGGAACATGCAAATTCCACACGAGGAAAACTGTTTATGTATTCACACAGGCGACACTCGCACTACCACACAGATGCCCATACACACACACGCACGCGCGCGCACACACACAAACACACACACACACACAGTAGTGATTGTTAGTGTTTAATAGTGTATGAGAGTCCTTTTGGGAGATTTGATTTCTCCAAATGCATGTAGCAGTTGTCCATGAAAAATACTTTACTGAATTACATAATACATGTACATGTACATGTATCTACCAAAGGGACACACTACCTTTACAACTCTTATCAAGTCAACTCTCCTTTCTTTCACTCATCACATTCGTCTTTCGTCCCTCATGTCTTGCTCTGCTTCATAAAATGGCACATGTCTGAACAAGACAGATTGTTTCTAGGTGTACATTTCTAATATTTCATCTGGTTGATGCCCTGTAGAAATATTAAGATTCAAATCAGATTTAAATAAATACCAGAGAACATGAGATTTCAAGTCATAATCACTCTTTTTAATGTCTTAATAAATTGAGACCACATTTCAAGAGCAGTGTCATTACTGCAATATTCCTCTAATAATGGCAGTACTGCAGTGTTGAACTGTACTACCATACAAGGTATTCACGATGGATTGGGTGTGATGGGAATTGTACAGCAAGTCTACATATACTCTGGTCAGACCACCCCTTCCCTGATATAAAGCACGTTTCACGTTTTCTAGTTAAGAGTGAAGTATCAATAATATTACAAGAATGTCAACGTAGAGAAACTAAAAACACTGACGGCACAGAACAATTCATTTTCAGTGTTGATCCATGCCTTGCTATTCACACAGGCAGTAGCATGGAGCAGCACTCGATGCCTGATTGAGGACGTGTTGGAATCTGTGCAACGATTGGTCAATGAAGCTACGCCTCAGCAACACATTTGCTATATTTTGGGTAAATCATAAAATTCTGGCCAAGAACCAATCCTACAAATTTACACTGAACTCGCATTTTCTGTCAGAATATTCATTAGAACTCTCTTCTCTCCTTTCCCCTAAACCAGCAAGTAAATCACAAGATGGTCTCTAAAATCTTATATACTTTATGAACAATGGGCGTGGTTAAACTGTGTACAACCAATCTATCCACAGTGGGCGTTGCTCACAACGCAAAGAGGATGAGGAAAGCCATCATAAGACAGAAGAGCCCCATGGCTTCTGACAGGGCAAACCCCAGGATGGCGTATGTGAATAGCTGTTGCTTGAGGGAGGGGTTGCGGGCATAGCCGATGATCAAGCTTCCGAAGACCGTTCCGATACCAGCTCCAGAGCCAGCAAGTCCTACCGTGGCAGCTCCTGCGCCGATGAACTTTGCTGCGGCCTCTACATCACGTTGAGTCACAGATGTCTGGAATCCTCGGCTCGCAATCTGAGGAAAGTATCATTAAGTATATGCATGCTCAGTTCACATGCAGCAAGGTTGGACAGATTATAACCACAATATGTATTTCCTTAAACTAGTGGTTATAATAAACTTTTGACACTTTTGACAAATTATTAAAAACAAGTTAGAATTCTAATCGAGCTGACATGACACATTGAGTCAAGGGTTTTGACAAAATTTGGTCTACAAATTTGTATTTATCAGATAATCAATATAGAACATAACAATAGCCATTGTGCATCAAACATGTCAGCCCACATTTTCTTCCAGAAGCACAATGTATCATTAATGCCACTGTGTTGACAGTTGCTAGTGGATGGACAGGTGTGATAAAAATGGTCACGAATGTGTTCTGGATTATCGATACACACAATTTATCAGGCCCACATTTGTACAGAAGTGAAAAACTCAGGAAATATTCAAAGATTAGTACGAAAATGATTGATATGTCACAAAACCTGCTTTGAAACAATCATTGCATCCTGTAATTTGGGTACTTTGTATTGCTAAAATCTTTGATAGTAAAATTTTTTCTAGCGCACGGAAAACTGTCCTTCATGTCATTGTACAAAATTTGATAAAATTTTATTAACCACTTCTCGAGCAATGATAAAAGTTAAATTTTAGAATTTGATCTTGACCAATGATCTTTAAGCAGGAAAAAAATTAGTTCAATTTTTTTTTTTTTTTTTTTTTTTTTTGGGGGGGGCTACTTTTTGAGCACATCGGACACTTTGGCAACAATTTTACATTGTGTCGATGGGAATTTGGGGGGCTCTTAACATTTTCCAGGGCTCTTATAAGCATTTTGGGGCCTAAATCGCCCCGAGCCCCAGTGTATTCTTTTCCCCTGCCTTTTAGATTCACCATATCTGACTGGAAATTTACACATTTAATTGTCCCGTCATATATTATCATTTAACTTTGTGTGGTGAAGTTTGGTCTAACATTTATCTAGTAATCATGTGAAAGGTGAAATTATAAGATTTGACCTTTAGATGTGACTTTTAACCTTTGACCTACATACCCAAAATCTTATCAGATAATTGCCCTGCCATATATAATCTCTGTACCAGTGTGATGGAATTGGGTCAATAATTCTATTAATTATAGCATAAACCAGATCCGGACATCCCGGCGGTCAAACCACACACATGCCATCCGGCAAATTTGTTGCGAAGGCATAAAAATGTGAATACTTACTTGACTAACCACCGTCTCTGGCTTTGTAACAGTCGTTGCACTGCTAAGCCCTGCTAGCCCGGTGTACGAGGATAGTGTCCTGTTTGAGCTGGAAAAAAAAAATATATATCATGCAATGATGGTAAATGTAACTGAATTCATTTTAAACTCATTTTTGTCTTAATTGAACAATACATGATATATGCCTTGGAAAAACATTCATGTCTACCTTATGAATTTCAACAAGGTAATCACCAAATAATTAAAATACAAGCATATCACAACACCATTTCTGAATGTTAGTTTCAGGGAAATACTTTCATTGTTTTTCATATAGCGGACGATTGAATGTCTTGAACAAATTTGTTTTTTTATATTAAATATGTATTTCAACTGAAGGCATAAATATGTATCCTTACTGTAAAAAACATACTAGTTTCATGTTTGCAACAATAAATTAATAATGTTATGCAACTTACGTGACATCTGTGTTGGTTGTGACGGAACTGAGTGGCCTCAGAACTAGTCTTGAATTTCTTGTTACCTGAAAAGTAAAATAAATACAGAATGCTTTTGATTAAAAAGATGCACTCGGGGGAAAAAATAAATAAATGAATTTGTTTGTCCTCAAGGGGGAAGATAGGAGTACTCTCAAAAGTTTATTAGTTTGCATTTAACTTTTGTGAGAAAGAGCTAGCTATCCACAACCTTTCTGGTTGTAAAGTTTGTAACAAAATACCTTAACCAGTCTTAGGGATCTGGTTTTAATACATAGAATTCACTTCGCTACTTGGATAAAAATTGCACAAGCTTTAAAATTGCCACATACACATTTTTACTTCACGCACACATCCGATAATTTACTACACATATTCTAATTTTGTCTCTCAACAGATTTTTTGCAGAGATTGAAAAGATTGGAAGGTCAGGTTGACAATCCTAGCAACTAGTAATGTATGAAGCCTACTTAGGTCAAATGTATGGCAATGTATGAAAGGAATTTCAGGCATTTCTTAGCTTTCAAAGGAACATCCACCATAGGTTGCATCAGGAAAATATTTACTATCCATGCAACCTTTTGTATGGCTAAATATGAAGCTATTGCTAATTAGCATTTCTTTCAATTATTGAAATGTAAATTAGAATTTCCGTAGATGGTGCATTTGTGCACCTGTTTCTATTGTTGCTACTGAGCAATAGACCATTTACATTATGAATGCAGAGATTATTCACATTGTTCAAGCAATAGTTACTTAACAATGGTAACCCCAAAGCTTGTCAAGAGGTTGTGAGTAGCAACAACTAATAGATTCAGTGGATGGTTCCATCCATTGAAACTGAATCATGAAATACAGGTGAATCTAATGACATGTTACCAGCAATTAGGGGGTAAGTTGTGAATACATTATGAAAATTGTGAACTGCCTTTGACATGTACTAACACATGTGCCAACTTTGTGTGCAAATGTCATACCGTCAATGTGCAACGTCGCCTATTCTGCACCTAACATGTCCATACCAGCAAAATTTCAAAATTACCTACTTTGCAGCATTTGAAAGTGTTTCACATTCATGTTCAATACAATCTTGGTATGTAAATGAATATTCAAATGTGTGTAGGTATGGCACAATGGAGCCACATACTTTGACAATGTCACTTCCATGTTGAACACTTAAAACAAATAACACGTTTTCTTGTAAAAAAAAAAAAAAAATAAGTCAAAGACCAGAAAACAAGTAAATTTCCATGAATAAATGTCAACAGCACATGATCTTCAGGAATGAAGCAACACTTTACGGGAAGAAGAACAAGGCCAAATCAGAAGACAAGCTTTACTCATAATGTATTAAGATGTGGGTTCTCTCAAAGCATATTTTGCAAGATGGCACAGCCCATTACATAAAAGTGTCCCCGTGTCCTTTGTTATAGTGAAATTGAAAAGTGATTAAGAATACTAAGTTGAAGTAAAAACCGAGACATAATGGACTAAAACAATCTCTTTCTCTGATAATCTCTCCCTAAACCCATCTCAAACATACTGCCACTTACATTGTGAAAAAGAAATAAATGTGTGCAATCATTTAGCGTATAGTCACCATATTTGGACTCCATTTTGATTTTGAAATCTGAGAATTGATATATTGAGAATGGTGGGAGTTTTCCAATGAAATCTATTTCTGATAGTGGTTGCTCACAATATTTTCATGCTAAATTCACATTTGAACATTTTAAAACAAGAACACCTCCAAATAAACGGTCTTTAATGACAACCAATGACATGTTCTAATTTCTATTAGGGCCTATAAATCTACTTATTGATTGTGTGTGGCATAATACAATTTGTTGAGTTTTGTACAATTTGTGGAAGTCTACAAATCATTTTTTTCAAAGTGAGATCCCTATTGGATATAGAATCCAGTGTCAAACTCTACAAGAATTCAATAAATTGCATTTCAGTTCCACTTAATTAGGCTATCACAAACTTGAGAGACTCTGCAAAACTTGGGCAGACATTTTGGATGTCTCTATCATGTCAAGAATCATGTAAAGAATTACCAAATTGTGCAAAATTAATGCTTGTACTAGGGCAAAGGCCAGAATATCTACCAGTTCTCTTGCAGCACAAATAATGGAGGCAAGATGTCATCAGAAATTCTGATAGACTTTCACATGACCACGGCACTGGGAACAGATTCATTCTGATCCTCCAATGATCATGCAAATTAAGGATAAATCAAATTAAGTTGGTGAGGCGAGAACCAAACTATTTTAAAGCACAAGACTTCAAATCAAGAAACAGTGCATCACCCTGATGCAGTAAACATTCCATTGATTTGAAACTCTTAAGTCACGCGCCTGAATACGTTTTAATGCCGTGCATGGAAACGTGAAATGCAGAGGTCAAAATGGAAGACTTGCCGTATTGGCCAACGTTACATGGAATAAGTGTGCTGAGCGACATTCAATCGACCTGCCGCTGACTGCTCAGTGGAGAACTCTGTGTGAACTATTGCAACAAATCACATAATTATACTTTACACTATTAAATACATTTATACATACCAAAGCTTGTGCAGCAGAGGAACAGATTTTTGCACAGCCGTTCATTTTGGAGAATTTTGTGGTAGGCAGACAGGCCAAGGACTTCAAAAACTGTAGAAAAGAAGAGAGGAGGTGACAATCGACGGTTCAGTTGGATTAGAATGTCAGTATCGGCACTCAAATACCATAAAACACATTACAAGTGATAACAACTTAACATTTACAATCTATACTTAATGATGAATGGTAAATATAGGTAAAATGTGACACGATTACCAAGATTTTGGCTGATTATAGTGAAGGTTGCGGTAATCTCACCTGAGCTCTACCGGCGTTCCTGGATTGCTACGCATGCGCACGACCTTTACCCGAGCAATTTTTCGATACGGCATAATGCTAGTCTTTACGCAAGGTAAAGCTGAACATTTATTAGGTTGCAAATGTTGTTTCACGGTTAATCAACTTGTTAAGTACTTTTCCACTCTGAATTTATAATAAAAATTTAGTCCTGATTCGTAGCATCCTTGCTTTTTAAATGTATGTAAACTGGACAATATAACTATGATCGTGTATTAATGGCTAATTAACCAGAGGCGAGAAAAAAAAAATCTATCAGATATGTTATAGGTGAAGTTATCATAATCATATTAAACATAAACCTAATAACGCAAAGTTTGCCTCTCAAGCTAGTCTTCCTTTCAAATTAAATATACATCTTCCATATATCCATGGGCGGAGCTGATGAGCGGGGGGGGGGGGGGGTAGTGATGGATTTTTTTTTTTTTTTTTTTTTTTTTTTTGGGGGGGGGGTGTTTTTTTTAATCCCGCCCAATCTCTAAAAGTGCTACATGTATCAGTGGGGGCCCGGGGGGAGGGGGGGGGGGCACTAGATCTTGTGGGCGTACAGGGACAAAAAAAAAGTGGGGAGGGGGGTACACGTCCCCCCCCCCCCCCCTTTCCCCCGGGATTTCCACCCATGCATATGTTGGCCTATATATCATATCACAAAGCCTTACAAGAACTATTTCTGAAAGAACATCAGCATGAAAATAAGATCAACACATCGCTAGTGATAATCGTTTGTCTTGCAATGTATGGTCAATAAGGAAACAAATTAACATACAAAGTATATTTAGCATTAAGGTCAACATAACTAAACAGTGTTATTTATGCAACTTCACATTTAAGGCCTGCAAAAGGATAGATATTCTGTTATAATGTTTCTTTAGCCTAGGTGCTAGGCTGTGAGGTGCATTGACACAACCCAGTCTACAGACTACGCCATAATGACGTCATAGCTCATGTGGCTTCTTCCCCTCTCTCAGTGAGGATGGGATTGGGGCATAGTCTGTGTTACCAGACATAGTAGTTAACAGACTGGGATATGTCCATGCACCTCACAGCCTATACCTAGGCTAATGTTTCTCCTGCTACGCTGCTCGGCTTGATTAATTCAGATGCCAATTTAATTTCATTTTTGAAAAATAAACTTGACACACACACAAACACACACACACATACACACACACACATACACACATACACACATACACACACACATACACACATACACGCACACACAAAATAATGCACGAATTTTAAATCGGTTCCCCTTCACTAGGCCTAAAACAACTATTCATAAATACAAATCAATATTTTCCATCATAATTATCTGAGAGCTGTGTTTTCGGCTTTGATCTTGTTGCAAATTTTCAGGTGAGGTAAAACTCTCAAAATGGGGGCTTGCTTGTAAGCCTGAGCATGTCTTTAAACTCACACCCACATATATTTTTTTAATTGCCTCATCAATACCTACGTCAAAACAATAATTTGCGAATTATTTGGTTCAAAATCGACAACTGCCATAATAACATCAATCTTCATCATTTTAGTGTAACCAGCACATTCGTGAACCAAAATGGCCCACCTTGCTTCATTCAAGCTGATACCCCGGCCCCCGGCCCCGGCCATGGAAGATTCCCTTCCCCCTGGGTGTATGCTCATCGAAACCTGGTTCTTCGCGCGTCATATCCAACATATCACGACGACGCCTTGATCGAGACCACAAGTAAATTATTGACCTTTCCGCATGCTCCGCATTCTTTTTACACCACATGTTCGCCCTAATGGAAAACGCAACTCTTGGCATGCTTGGTAAAGAAGGCTGTCTGAATTTCAGACTCATAGCAATTGGTAACGGCAGAAATGTATTTCATAATTAAGTATTATGTAATGATGGCTATGACATCCATCATAATGCCGGTCTTGCCAAATATGCATTTTATTACCACAATATGCTGAAATAAACAGATGACATTATGACTTGCAGAGAAAATGACGAGGTTTGGCCGACCAAAACATACCTAGCTACCAAGAGCTGATGAATGTAATTTTGATAACTACATAGTATCCTAGGCTTGTGTTAAAGGCCTATAGGCCTACGAGTAAATGAAAAAAAAAAACTATTCATGAAGAACGATTTTCCGGAAATAAGCAATGCTATTACATGGAGTTGTTAAAAGGAATGTCAAATTGTCTTAAGTGTGAAAAAAAAAGTTTGTTTTCATTCACCAACTTATATCAGAAACCATATAGAGTATACCTAATATCGCCTAGATATGATGGCGATTATAGGCTAGCATGATGATGATAGTGCTTATAAACACAACAAAAAATAAGCCCCCCCCCCCCAGCCCCTAAGCAAAATAACATAACTTTTTATCGAAGAGATTTTGAGCAACAGAACTTGGCAGGATTGTTCCTTAACTTATTGACTAACTTCCGTGTGAAAATCACATTAATCCCTGATTTAGTTATGCATGAGTGAGCACACATATAAGGCAAAATCGTCACTTTTCAAAAGTCACAAGGGTAATTTTGGGATTCTGCCATATGAATTTTGAATGAATTCCATTCAGTGGTGCATTTCAGTGTCGTTTCATTGTTTATCATCCATCCCTCGACGCACTATCCTCCTGGTTGAGTGAGCACTAGCAGTCTAAAAAAAATACTCATCCCTCTTGATTTTGAAACTTTTAAAAGCCCTTTATTTCAAGTGAAAAAAAAACCTCTGGATATTTTGACAAAGATGTAAAATGACCTATTTTTAACATCAGAAATCATTTTCATGTCATAGTTGAGTGAATACACTTTAAAATCGCACAACAAAAATGCCAAAATGTACTGTTAAAACGGCATGTGAGGGTTAAATAAAAAAAATGTACGATTGTTCACGGCGCCTCAACAAAACAAATACTAACCCTTCCTACTTATTATAGGGAAATTGTGGTCCAAAAAAATGAGCTGCGTTTGATAATAGAAGACAAATCAGAGAAACAGAGCAAGAAAAAATGAACAAGTAGGCTTAGACCTACATCGGCCATAAAGTGGACAACTCTCACTCACAGGAGTGAGAAATGCCAGAACAAAGAGATATACCATAAGTGGTAAGGGGTGACCCTAAAAAAAATTCTTGGCCACTACAGTGAGACCCAATGCCCCCCCCCCCCCCCCGCCCTCCCCTGTCCCCAACCCAGTCTGCTTTTACCTGTACCTCTCAACTTTATGGATGTTCATTTATGCCTACATGCCTAATCATTATGCAAAATCATTAAGTTGGGGTGGTGGTAGTGGGGGGGGGGGGGGGGGGGGTCTATCCCGTCAGCCCTATGTCCCTCAGTCACCCAAATGAAGGGAAAACACGTAACGTGACACTAATTTTATAGTCTAATATTCTTGGATATAGATGAGATATTTACTTAAAGGGATCATAGTCCACTCTGTAATGAAGCTGCATTTAGTAAAATCAGAAACATGCAAGAAACATATTAGTGTAGATTTAATGAAAATCCGTTATAAGAAAGTTACAATTTATTCTTTAAAGTTTTGATTTTGTGACGTCTCGTGCGAGATGCTCTCCCATAATATTGTGTTGTGTACTATTTTTTGTTTTAATGTCCATTTTCTCAATAGGATATGCATTATTTTATCTGTGCATTTCATACATCTTTAGAAACGCGTATTTGCACGCATACCTCTACGAAAAAAAAAATCTTCGTCTAAAAATGGAAAAAGAGCAATAATATTGCTCATTATTATACAGCACACAAGTTATGGGAGAGCACCTCGCACGTGACGTCACAAAAATAAAATGTTGAAAGATCACAACTTCCTTGTCCTTTGATGGATTTTCGTTAAACCTTCACACACTTTCATGTTTCTCCTGTTATAGAAACCAACTTAACTTCAAGGAGGGACTATCCTTTTTAATGGGTCACCGTCACTGTGTGTTATGATTTTATACACACTTGTGTGGTCCTAGTTTTGTCAAGCCGAGTGAAATTCTAATGAAGTATTCACAGGATTATTCACAAGAGTATGTAGGCCCAAAGAAAATTATACGGAACTTGCGCCCCCGAAAATGACATACTTCAGCTTTGTTAACGAATATCTAAAAAAAACTTTAGTTATTATTAATGTATTTGTTTTCTTCGCTTTTCGTCAGGGGGCGTCTTGGAGCAAGGATACTCCACCATTAGGCCTATTAAAGACATACAAAGACATCAAGGTGGACTGTACTTCTTTGGAAGACGAAGAAGAAGAATATTTTGGGCATATTTGCCTTTGTAGTCTACGCCAAACATTTTCTGCTGGTTCTACCGTGACCGCCTTCCCAAGAACTGTACTGGGTTTGGTGTCGCGTACACTTTTTTGAACGAAGTCTGATTACCAGAAAATTATGTGGGAAATGAAATTCTGCTGAGACCGCAGGTCATGTTACGAGGTGCCTGTTTTGCATAGATGATGGCTTTGTTGACCAATGTAAAGCTACGGGAGCTAAATGTAGCCGGGCATATGCACGTCGTCGACGCTGTGCGTGCATTACGTGTGTGTATGTGTGTGTCTGTGTTTCTATACGTGTGACGTGAGTGTGTGTACCGAAAACTACCGATATGTTTTTGTGCTGTACTGCGATGAGCGGAATTCAAGGGAGCGAATACGCCGTATCGTCGGGAGGGTAGTACCGGTGGGCCGTGCCGATGCAGATAGGGCGAACATTAATAACACAGTATTGTACAGCTGGGTTGCTCATGAAGTTCGGTACACTGTCATAATCGTTGAACATTGAAATGAGTCTGACTGCGGCTGGTTTGCAACAGCGACAGGACGGAATCGGACTCCCACTTACGTTAGGGTTGTCCCGCTAATTACGGTTTCCTGGAGAATTTGCGTAACGTTAAACTTTAGTTCTCTCCTGTAGTAATTGTTAATATGTTGGACTTATTCTACTCGGAAGCGGTGGGTGAAAGTGGCCGTGTTCTCTCGCCTACCTTTCCATCGAGCTAGTCCCAACGCAACCCGACTGCGGCCGTGGAATAGTTCCGCATCTGAACAGTCAACAAGCTGCGGAGAAGCGGGCAACTAGCCGGTCGGCCAGTGCTTGATAACACGGGTGTTTCCCTGGTTTTGAACTTAACTGCTTTAATCAATTATTATTCATTATTGGTTAAGGCTCTAATCACCTGGACGCAGTGGATGTAATCATGGAGCATTTTTGGTGCGGGTCGTCGGCGAACTGGCGGAGCAAAATATAGCTCAAGGAGCTCGCTCGTGAGATATCTTTGTTACATGGGTAACAAAGATAATGGCCGTGTTCCTCACGAATGTGTGTAAATTTAGCGACTGCGGCCTTACTTTCCCTTCTCTCCGACAGCTGATTGAACATATAGAAGAGTCACACATTGGTAAGTCAATGTTAGGAATGAAACTTAATGGTGAAATATCGGTTTTAAAGGGCAAGATTAGGGCCCATTGTCAAAGGCAAGCCCCGCTGATCGCATTGTTTTGATGAGGGGAGCCCGCACTTCGAAGCAGGCACTTCCATTGTTTACCACACACAAAAGCCCCCTAGCCAAGGGCCGTGGGCTACTGCGACGCACGCAGCTCGAACGAGAAGGGGAAAGACATACGCTCCATGGCAATAACAATCTGAAGAACAGTTTGAATATAACTGTAGATAACAAACAAAGCTGAAGTGAAGCCATAGAGCTACATTATAGCCCTATGAGTGAAGCTGATTAAAGTTGTTCTTGAAAGGTGAGCGCTTGTCAGAACATTTCAATGAATCAGATGTGATGTGAGATGCTTTATGATACTTGATATAGTACTAGTACTAGCTCTATTACATATACCCTTTTCTCATTGGGTTTTCTTAGCCCCGTTCCATTCTTAGCCCCGGACTACTTTTTGAAGCTTTTCACACTGACATTTCTAAAACCCGACTAAGGAAATCCACACTGTTCTCATTTGAAATCGTTAGTCCTGGGCTTGGACTTTCTTGACAGCTTACGAATATTTATGAGTGTGCGTCTTGCACATGTGCTCTTTTTCACTCCGCGTCAAGGTCACTCGCCCGTTGGGCATTATCTGATTAATCGCGGCGTCTCGGCCTTGTGAGCTGACACCGCATTTCCTTAGCCCCGTATTATTTTTCGTTTCTGTTCTCACTGGCATTCATAGCCCCAGACTATTTGGCTTGGCCCTGCAATTGCGTGGTTAGCCCTGCTTTTTTGCAGGGCCAAATAATCCCGGATTATTGGTGGGGCTAGTCCACTTTGGTAAAAACCAATGGGAACAGAAAGTGGTCTAAGCTTACCCCCATTCTATATAAGACCCCCCCCCCCCCCCCCCCCCCCCCTTAGCCCCACCTATAGTACGGGGCTAAGGAAATTTTTGCCTGTGAAAAAAGGTTTTTACTTAGTTTTGACATCTCAAGTCTTTAATAAAGAGCAGAAAAATATGATATTCTGAAAGAAGATATAAAAAAACATCATATTCATCTAATTGGAATATTTCGGGATTGACACACCAGAATTGAACTAACTTTTCAATATTTTATTGGGTGACATGACGAAACAACCAAACAATGCCATATGCAATTGCACTAATTCCAATCATAATCTAAATAGAATGTACCGGTAATTGACTTATTTCACCAAAAATTGAAAACACAGGCCAACATACATGGGCCATGCGAGAACTCTTTTTGAAATATTATTTCACTTATGATGCTTTGTACCGGTACTTCACATTCCTTGAAAATAATGAGATCAAAATCAATTTGATGGGCTACTAGAAATCCTATATTCTCAGACTCAGAGTACATGCGATCCATTGTACATGTAGGCCTCAAGAATGAATGAGATGGATTGCTATTTCTTATCATTCTAGTACACCTATCTCTGCTTGATAAGAAAATGCTACTGAATCAATTGAATTCTCTGTTATCCATGAACATTATTGTACATTACATTTACCAGTAGTCAGAATTTCTACTGGGCATGTAACAAGTGTGAAAATGTTTTGGTACTATTTACCATAAAATCTCATTGATTAGTTATATATGTTTTTGTATCCACACTATAATATCAGCAAAATAATTTAACAGAAATTACGTCAGGACAGTAAAAAGAAATCAGAAAATACATTATTTTGATTGAGTAATACCGGATGTGTATTTTCTATTGCTGATATCCTTATCTCCTTCATTGCTCTAGTTTCCGACCAAAACATCACAAAATATGGTCATTTTCTTTACTGATTGTGAGAAAACTAATAAGAATACATGTATGTGTAGTAAAGAAGATTTCTACAAAGAATTGCAATATTTGATTTTTTTGTGGGGGGAGGGAGTGATTTGGGTGAAGACTCATTTGAATCTTATCATCTTGCTGCTTGCCATTGAGTAACTGATTAAACCACCAGGCCATTTCTGGTCTTTGATAGATTTACGATCAACTGGAAGTGCTTTATATGTAAAAGTGTTAAATATTCTTTGTTGGCTCCATGCTTCTTCAAAAAAAATATGTTGTTAACCCTATGCAGTATTCTTTTATAAACCCACTTTTGGGTTAAAAAACATGTTAGGTTGCATTAAATTTTAATTAGTGTAATGTTTATTTTCTTTCTTTCTTTGTTTATTTCAGATAATGACCCACAATTCATTGAGAAACAGGAGCTCCAGCAGCCATCTGCTCTGCCTCTGAGCTACGTGATAAAGTGAGTACCCCCTCTATAGCCTAGGCTGTACACATAATGGAACATATACAACGACTCAAGGGAGGCAAGAAATACAATCTGCATACCACACACGGGAGACAAAAAAAAAAGAATCTTTGAATTGCTCACAAGGGATACAAGAAATGCAGTCTTTATAAAGAGGTGGTTGTTATGTACATTGTTTAAATTACTCAAGCAAGACAAGAGATACAGTTTTGATGAGGAAGTGTTTTTTATGTAAAATCATTAAACTACACGTTATGTTCTTTATAAGCAGGTGCTTACTCTATAACAGGTTTGAATGAGAAACTTTGGTCATGGGAAACCAAAATATACAGGTGGTTGCTAACATAGATTCGACTGTACATGTACTTACATACATGTATGTAAAAAGTCAATTAAGTAGCTATTACACTCAATATTCATATTCATGAAGGAAAAGAGTCTGAAGAGGAAAATGGAAGAGGGTTGGACAAGAATACGATATTGAGGGCTTTTATTATAATGTAAAGAAACAGGAGAATGAAACTAGGAAAAGGAGGGAGAAAAAAGAGAAAGACTTCTTTTTCAGTCATTTACACTGTACACTGTACTTAGTGCTAAGTACACTGTACTTAGGACTGGGAGCATGCCTACATTTTTTCCCTAAAAGACAATGTTTCAAAATATCAATATAGTATTGAAACATTCAATATTCATGTATTTTCCCTGTTGTTTCTTTTCTAAAAGACGATACTGCTTTTGAAAATCACTGCACTATTAAAACATTAATTCATGTTCTATCCCTGCTGTGCATGTTTCCCCATTCTGTTTTGTAGATTTTCTTCAAAGTGTATTGCATAGCATGGCTTAGTTTTTATCAGTATCCCCCCCCCCTCCCCCCTAATAGTAAAACATGAATTCATATCTCACCCCTGTTGTGAATGTTCTCCCATCTCGTGTCGCAGGTTCGTGACAGATGCGGCCAAACACCAGACTGAGAAGAAGAAGGCGCGTCTTCACAGCTCCTCTTCCCAGAGCTCCAAGACCATCGCCCAGACACTTGTGGGTAAGCTTGCTCAGCCACAAAGTTTGAAGACACACATCTCAAGAATCAATGTGCAAGGTACGCTGATAGACTAGTGCATGAAGTGCCCAGTGTTTCTTTCTTGTTGGGAGGGGGCATAGGATGAGGAGGATGGCTACCCCCAATGATGACAGGAAGCAGGATGGAAGTAAACATCGCATTGAAGGAGCCACTATTCAAGCCTGACATCATGACGCAAAGACAGTAAACCATGATTTATACTACATCATGTATGCATTATACTCTGTGAGGATTTTTTCCCCCTGTATGATATTCTATATTTCAGGGGCTCTTTGGTTTTCGGGGGCATTCTCTATGTACACAAGATTGGTTACGTGTAAAATGCTTTCTGCGTTTTAAACCAAACAAAAACTGTGGTATTTGTTTAGCTGGGCATTTTTGGGTGTAAACAGGTTAACTTTATTTTAGGTAGTCTGAAATAAGCTCTTCAAAAAAAAAATAGCAGGTATGAATGCTGCTTTAACTGTACTCAGTGTGACAGTATTGGGAACATATCTGCTATCCAAAGCAAGTGTTTTTAAAAGCAGTGAACAAGAGTGAATACATGTTTAACTCCATGTACTTAATATGACAATATTGGGAATGTCCATTACTCTAAAACGATTGTTTTTATCAGCAGTGAATAACAGCGAGTGGGAGTTTGACGATGACCACGACAAGAGCGACTCTGACAGTGACAACTCATGGACGACGCCGGACGAGTTCAGCTATGAGCTGATCCTACGGACGATGGCCACGCAGGTCGGCGACGACAAGCCCTTCGTCTGTCCCGTCCCCGGCTGCAAGAAGCGCTACAAGAACGTCAACGGCATGAAGTACCACGCTAAGAACGGCCACCGCAATGAGAAGAAGGTAGGTGTTATAGTCCTCAGACAATTTCATATTTATTCATTTATTTTGTTTATTTGTTTAATTTCACTTCTATATCCAGGGTAGACCTGTCAGTGAGCCACACTGCAGTAATGGGGTACCCTTTAAAAAAAAAACCTGCCTCAGCCAATGGCAGTTGCTTTGAATGTCCATGTATTTACATTTACAGTGCAGTATTAAATTGTATTGAAGCACATAATTTAAAGCCTAATAAAAAAACATCCTAGAGAGCCCAGGTAGCTGCTGCAGCTTGGAGTTTGTTGCAGTGGGGTTAGATTGTTTGTGCTGTGCCAAATGTAGAAAATTGCTCCAGGAAGTGATTATTTTATATGGAGGCGGTACCTTTGTATATCCCTTTGTGGACTTAATAAACTGTTGCACCTGAATGTAAACAAACTTTCTGAGTCTCAGAGCTAGCTTATATACCTCATAGGCTTACAAAAAATTATGCTGTTCATCAAAGAAGCTTTAGTCATCAAAAGCATTTATCTGCATGTGATGTGCAACATGTATTGATGTGGTTAAATTTGTTTACTCACAAATCTTAATCTTTATTTTTCTTTTATTGGTTCATATAATGAGGACTTTGCTCTGAATATGCATGTTGTAGAAGAACATTATTATAAAGTTCCTGTACTTTTTAGAAGCCTACCAGTTTTTATTTCTTATCGTTCACTGTGTGGATGGATTCATGCCTGGCTCGTACCAGTGTTGATTTCACATGGTATGAACAACAAAAGATTGGGCTATATCTGTTTGTACACAAATATCACACAATACCACCTTGGTATCATCTAGGATTTCATGGTTTTTTTTTATTTCTTCAGGTATTGCAATATGGATATGGATAAATGTGTCTCAGAATGATGCATTGTTTGTGTAGATCACCTTCTTCTACTTCTACATGGAGCATGTTAACCCTCTGTGTGCCAGTTTAACTGCTGCTTTATGAGAATTACGTGTATTTATTGTTACAAAAGTAGCACACAAACAGTTAAACTGGTTGTTCTTTGTCCCTCGTCAGGTAAAGAAGAACTTCAAGTGTCAGTGTGGGAAGAGCTACAAGACAGCACAGGGTCTCCGCCAGCACCGTCAGACAGCACACGCCCCCATGTCCCTGGACACCCCCCTCACCTCTCTTGCCATTCCCAAGCCCATCCCGTCCCCTAATATCATCGCCGGGGGCAGCAGCCTTGCCGCGCCAACCCTCCCACCGGGTGCCGCGCCGCTCCTCGCCGGGCCGCTGGGCGTGTCCCTCGCTAACGGGAGTATCGTGCTGGAGTCCGTCACGCCCATAAACACTGGGGGCGGGGGGCTGATCATGGGTTCCCGGGCCGCTGGGTCGCTGGGCCCCTTAGGCCCTCTCGGCAGCATGACGTCAAGCCACCAGCCTGGCCTGATAGTGACACTGCCCTCAGGGGTTGACCCCACCACCGTCAGTCTTGCCCAAGCATCCCTCGCTGCTGCCAAGAAGGTCAAGTACAAGCAGATCCGCATTCAGGGGGAGTGCAAGGAATGAAACGTGCAATAGAAAGGATGGAAAGCTCACTACCAAGAGAACTCATCTGTAAAGAAATCTGTTTTTTATATATATATATATATATATATATATGTATATATATATACCATGAACACTTTGGGGGATTGAAACAATCAACTCAATTGGTCAACTCTGGAGAAAATTGTTAACCTCCTTAATCTGTCTTTGTCGACAATGACATATCAGAGGTTTACCAATTCTGCCCTGTTTGTACATGAAAATGATTAACTACCAGTAATAACATTGGGTACAATTTGAAGATTTGTAGGAGCTTTTTGAGCAGATCTTAAAATGCTGTTGACTTGCATGTTTATTTTTCTTTAACTTAAAAAAACTTCCAATCATGTGTTCAATTTCTTCCTATCGCTGTGGAAGTTCCATATCATTAGAAATATGATATTTTTGTAGTGTATAGATAGCTTCATGACATCAACTACAGTGGAAAGGTTCAAGTTTGATTTCTACTTTAACTCCCATTTACACAAACTTGTTTTGGGAAAGGAATTTGCTACAATAATTGATATCAGGAAATACCACAGTCTGGTAGTCAAACCTCAGAAGTTTTACAATGTAATGTATAAATATATTTTCATATGTTGATAATTATCTCCATGGCAAAACAGCACAGGTGAGTTATATGCACTATACACTCAAGTGTATATTTTGTATGTTTATGTAGGGAAACTATTTTGAAAAAGCACACAGGAATATACATGTTTACATAGTAAAGTGTACCCCTCTTGCAGACAATATGAAAATCAACTTCTATATTTGCTTGAACCACACGGAAACATATTGGTGTTCTTTGTGAAATATGAAACTTAGCAGTCTTATAAAATTTAAATACTGCATACATATTATGATGTAAGTAGGCTCTCAGGTTCATCTTCTTGTCCGAATTAACCCATTTTTTGCCAGAGAAATTGCTGCACTATGGAAAGTGTGTGTATTAATTGTTAAAAAGAGGCACACAGATAGTTAAATACAATCTCGATTCATCTTTACCTTCATTACGTGCCATATCACAAGTTGACAAGAAACCTCCCTGTCTTCTGTATTGAAGTGGTCATTTCAAAGAAATTTCAAAGAAAGTACTGTGCTGTACTTTTAGATGACCTATCAATACTGGTAGTCAATTTGATGTGTAAGTGTCAATAAAATTCCACTAAAATCTAGTTTCATATTCATAAAACCTTACTAAGCCTAGATAGTTTCTAAAATGCATTCAGCTACATTCAGTTTTAGTTACTAACGGGGCAAGAAATGGTGCATGAAGACGGCTCCAATTCTCTGTTCCAAAATACTGTTTGAGGAAGTTCTTAAACAATTTTTTGTTTTAATTACCAAGGTATTTAGTATTTTTACAACATGTATTGTAGGCCTTCCAAAGGGACACACCATTTAAAATATGTATATATTCTAGGCATATATATTCTAGGCAAAACATATTCTGTCCTCTTTCTTTTAGTTGTCCTAATATTATGCACACATAATGCAATGTAAATTCTTCCAACTTTATACCACAAATGCTCATTAAAGACAGGGTGTCCCATTTGCAAAAGTCGTGAAACTCAGCAGGAATCAGCAGTATATCCTTACAATAACATGCATGAAATCTCAAAAGTCATAGCTTAACAAACATTTTCACAAAAAGTGAATAAACTATCCTTGTTCACATTTGAAATGCAGCAAGCATAGTTTACATTCATAATGGTATTGTTCCTGTCAGCGTGTGATGTGGGCATTGCTTCCGTTGAAAGTATGCACCATGGAACAGACAGATGTTGACCATTGCGCATAGCGGTCTCCGGTCTCTGGGCTTTAGATTTTGGGCGACCAGCCCAAAACCTCAAAATCCTCTGATCGCTATAATTTCGCTTAAAGTCAGTTTTATCATTGGGAGGGAATTTCTAATACACTATCTTCTTCCATTTCCATCGTTTTTAAAAAACCTTATTTTTTAACTGAAAAAGGGACACCCTGTCTTAAAAGACAGAGTACATTCACATGATTGATTTAATCTTGTAGAGCTGCAATATAGCCAAACCATGTCACGTACATTTTTCCGTATATTTGAGGAATTATGGCAGAGCAATAGTGATCATATGTACTGTGATGATCAGTATTTTGTTTTCAAGATTCAATCATTTGAGTATGAATGAGCTTGGAGAGTTGGAAAGGGGGTAAAGGGAAGGGGGGAAGTAGGGGGGGGGGGGGGAGTGGTACCCTCACAATCACTGTGTAAGTTAACAAGCAGGTAACGCATATTCATATTTTGGGAAAATTGCATTTGTTTGATGCATTGTACAAACTGTACATAAGATGAAATTTGGGTACGCTGTCTTTGCAACAACAAGTTTAGCATGTTAGCAGATAGCTACCAGGGAGATGCAACCATTATTCTCAACATGTATGTGTATATTTTGTGGATTCAGGAACCTAAAGGATGGCCGATAGTGTACTTGTAGTAATTATTGATTCATTATAGCATTAGGGACAATTCTAGACATTGTTTCCTCAAAATGTGGTGGTGTAAATATTTGTTTGTGAATCTGAAATATTATCAGCATCTGTATTATAGCACAAGAGTGTAATTACAACGAATGAGGCTTGAATTAAAACAACTCTTGCAGTAAGCCAATGACACCAACATTTCTTGCCCGAGGGATATTTCTCCCAGTAGGTCAAGGGATTCTGTCACACCATGGTGAGAATATTGAAGGATGTGGCATGGGTACATGTAGGGATATTTGTCCCAGTAGGTCTGGAATGTCTGTCACACCATGGTCAGATAGTATAAGGATGTGACATACATACATTGTAGGAAAGGCTAACTCTCATACCAGGAATGTGACTTAGACCATCGATTATCAAACTACAAAAAAGACCAATATTCAATCATATTAAATGACTGACTTGTATTTATTTTTATCTTGTGAAAATATATCTTCCTTGACTGATAAACTACATGTATTTAAAAAATGATTAAAAAATGTTTCAAAAGTGACCATGAAACCTTCAGTAGATGGAATAATCTGTAGATAAATATGTGAATATTGACAGTATATATATTTTTAGTACTGGTAAGAGGGGTTTTGATATGCATTTTTGTAGGCATGAAGAATGTCTAGACTAAAGCTGTTCCAGTGCTTATGCTTGGATGAAGTTATGTGGTAGTGCAGATCTGTATGTCAATGCTTCTTATATGAACTGTGGTGTAATAATTTGTGAAAGATGGTAATAATAGATATTGTAGGAACTGATAATTTGATAATTTGAAAGTGGTACAATGTGTGCATATTATTTATGCATGCAATAGATACTGTACAAGGGGAAATATTCTAATTCTGGAAAGATGTTTTTTGTCAAAACATAATAATGAAAGTTGTTCAAAATGTCCAAATAAAGTTGAGTGTTACAAACGTGTCAAGTTGCTGAATAGACCGTGGAATTGGAAATTCGAGATTTTTAAAATTAATTTACAGGATGGAGCCCACTACAACAGGGTGTCCATGACTAAAATGTATTTTCTAATTGAAATTGGCAATGCTGGTCACACAACTGGTGTCATGTTTTGTATGGAAAAATCCTATGAATTTCTATTGTATTTAAAAAAAAAAATAGATCTGTTCATGGGGTACTCAGAAGTCACAATCATCAGGTGTATAGATAAAACAATTCTCTTCAAACTGTATGTAGGCAACCCGACTTCCCTCTATTGCTACATCGAAATGCTGCCAATTTCAGGAGATTAGTCATTATGCCTCAATCAACAATTGCTATCTTTTTATTTGTATGATAAGTTTGTAATTTCCACTCATCTATTATTTTCAAAACAAATTCTTCATTTGCTGAGAAAAACTTCCCATGCATGATGAATTATCCATTTTATTTCTTTCCACCCCTTAGAAGTATTCAACTTTCAACTCAAAACTCAAAACACTCAGTTAAATGCAATATAAAGCTGCTAGTACATGTTTTTAAATTTATGTGATATGAATACTGGTATGTATTTAGTATTGGTGTGAAAGGAGACATCTTGTGTTAAAAGCCTTGGAGGGCTATTACATTTATGACTTGATTTGATGAGCAAATCGGTCTTATTGCTGAAATGTTTCACAAAGTTTTAGAAATTATTTTATGCTTGAGGAATCATGTTGTAAAATTGATAAAAATGTGACTCTTTGGAGGGATTAGTGCAATGTCTAGACAGTTCATTTTCTCGGCATTGGTATTTCTTTTTGTGTTCTCTTTTTGAGGAAAGATGGTTTGTGATGAATCTGTTGTGATGCCATGACAACACCAGATTCAAGAACTCCATGTTCAAGGTTTATACCTGTCATAATTAGGTTATGATGTCCGAGGTCTAAGATCAAAAGTCAAAAGTAAAGTAAAAAGAACTTGTGATGAAGATGCAGATTTCCTCTTTCAATATTTCTTTGACAATCAACAATTTTTTATCTGCAAGTAGTTTATCCAGTAGCGCCTTGGTTCCTCCCTTCCTCCCTAAAATGATTATGATAATGTCATAATTCATATTATGTGGTTATGAATGGACCCATGACTATCTAATCATATCTGGAGGGTCATGATCAGTTCAGCTGAAGAAAAACAAGGAAATTACGACTCTCTGTTCCATACAAGTGAAATGTTATCACGACATGAAAGTTTGATAACATGGTATTATTGATGAGATGTGCAATGTAAATTGATAAAAGATAGACTGGTTTTTCCATTACCGGTAGTTATTATTTATTCATTACTTCAATTTATTTTAAAAATAATTTCATGTAAATTCAAACAATACAAAAGTGGCTATTGTCTGCAATTATGATTTTGTGGTAGGTTGATGGCCATTTTCATACTGTAGGTGAGTATGTATTATTTGATGGGAGAGTACCGGTACGTATCATTTTTCTACTTGGTATAAGATGGCGATATACACTGGTATATACTTCATCTCAGAGCTTGCTGCTATACTGGTGTCATATGACAAGCCTTAGCCAAGATTCAGTGTGTAAAAATAGGATGTAGACAGGAAAAGTACCATAGAGATTATACACCGTTTGCTATGGAAACCATTGATATGCAGCCCTCACTATACTGTGAGCATACATATTGACATGGCCAACCATCACTAATTCATGTTTTATTATTCTGTGAGTTGTGTGAATGAGCTCAAGTCATTTAAACGTCTACCAGCATTTCTCTGTTCATGCGAACATTGCAACTACAAACTGGGTTTAAAGGAGTTCAACTCCGATGATAGGTTGACTTTATTAAAAGCAGACAAATTAGAGGAAGAGATAAGTAAATATTCGAAAAATTGGAAATATCATAAGGAAGTTATGTGTGTTCTAAAAATATCAATCTGTGGGCCTGTAAGTATGCTCTCTGAATCGATGCTGTGGGAATGGTCGTGTTTACGCATGATGTACATGAACAGTCCCATACAGTAGTTTCAGACAAATGGAGTTGCTCATGAAGGTTTGTGGTCATATATGTCATGATTTTCCAAAACTCACAACTTCTTATGATATGTCCTGATTTTTCCATAACTTTAACCAATCTGTTTTTCTGCTTTGTTTACTTTTATGCAATGGTTCTCAGTGTTTCATTCTCCTTTAATAGTCAGGATGACTACTTACAACTCATCTTTGGCATGTATGAAAGAGTTGTGATCTCTTCACCAATATTGATCTGCAATCCTGTTATTTAGCAACGGTGAAAATCTGCATATAAAGACAGCCCAAGGTTGACAATAAGTGCTGTCTTAATCCATAATGTATGTGGTCTTTATATACAGGTTAATTTTTATCCAGGTTTCAATGTGAAACACTGCTCAAGGGAAATGAAGCTGGTCTTTATACATGGGTGTTCTTTCTGCTCAGGTGGTTGCTAAGGCAGGTTACCATGTAGTGTGTAGTGAACTCTAAAGAAGTCCACACTTAATTAGCAATGAGCAATTTCAAATACCATTACGAATATTTCCATTATCATGGAGGGATGGGGGGTAAAAATCCATGTTCTGAAATTGTTTGCATCTGAAAGAATCAGTGGATATAGGGTCATAATATATTTAGGTGCAAACTGTGGCATGCCTCGTATGTTTTCAGTTTTGGCAAATACATGGCGGCTGCCTTGTGTGTTTATTAGTGCTGGAAAAAAATTTTGGAAACCATGATAGTGATAAGCCTGATATTAAAGAAGATAAACATGTATAAGTTTAAACAGCGCTTGAATTATACATAGAAGGGGGAAAAAGTCTTACTGGTTAAGCCCCCGTCACACTTATTCAGAATTAGCAGGAATCAAGCAGAACCAGCTGGAATGAAAATTTTTCAAAATTCTAGCCACATTCGGGAGGGAATTTCGAATTGATCTTTCTTGGCGGCATGACCTCAATGCTCCTTATTGACTCCACAATGCTGACTGACGTTGCAGCAACAACCAGCTGTGCTTTTATGCGATTCGATTCTCCCATGAATACGATCGGAATGTTTTGAATGTTGTTGAAAATGTCAGAATATGTGGAATGCAGTCAGTGCTGTTGGACTGCACTTTGAATGCCGTTCGATATTTTTCCAGTTCGAATGCACCTCGAAAGTTTTGAGCATGAGCAAAACATTCGGGCGGGACACAAGAATGAACCCGAATATTTGGAATGCACTTAGAATGCAGTCAGAATTTTTAGAATGCACTTTGAATATCCAGGAATGTGCCAAGAATTTTCATTCCGACAGCATTCCGGTTTATTCTGGCTTAGTGTGAATAGGGTATTACATATTACATGGTGTATTATGTAGGTAAAAGTCTATGGAGAGATTGGTTGATTGTATAGTGCAATTCTTTATTTTGTAACCTGTAAATATATATGTTTCATGACTTTTATGTCACCAAGGTACATTTAGTTCTACTTATTCTTTGATGTTGCTGTCCATTTGGTGGAAGATATATGTACTTGTATATCCCGCTTTGATATTTATTGACTGCGTCTCTGAAGAACGACTTGTACTCTTTGTGTACTAGCAGTGTTTCTGTCTGATCCTAATTTTTCATTTTATTTTTTTTTCATAAGTTATTAAATTATATTTTTACATGTTTCTCTTTTCATTAAATGCATCATGTTACCACGTCTGATTTCATTTGTTGGTTTATGTAGCTAGTTATTTATTTGGGTGCACAAAAGCTCAGTATTACATAGAATAGTAGAATATATTTACTCATATTTAGTGTTGATAGCATCAGATGCTAGGTTTGCATGTCTATGTACTTGCTACTGTTCAGATTGTTTATTTGTTTGAACTGTCCATTTTGCAAACAGAATAGTAAATGCATCACAACTTTGTGTACTTGTATTTACTTGAATAAAAAAGGTTTACACAAAGTTGTACGTTTACATCTGGTTTATTTTGATGTTGTGGCACAGCTTATAGCATGTGGTAATGTTGACAGATTTCAAGTGTGTGTTTATAGATCTGAGACTGCATGCTGAATTTCTCATTCATGCATGTTGTACTGGACTCAAAATGTCAGGTGCATGCATGCTGGTGTGTGTGTGTGATGGGGGGGGGGGGGGGGGGGACAGAGACAGAGAGAAAGATAGAGAAAAGGAGAGAGAGCAAGAGAGTAAAAGAGACGTGAAAAAGAAAACTGTAGAACAGGGAAGGATGATAAAATAGAGAAAGAGTAGAGATGTTTCTATATGAACTTTGATTACAGAATGATATCCACATTATATTATGCTATTGCTCCTTCCATCTCCTTTCATATCCCATCACATACACATTTACAACATATGTAAAAGTATTGTCAAAATTTAAACTGAATGTTCGGTACAATTAAAATAAAAACAAAAGAGACAAGTCATAAAATGTATATTACATTCATATAATGTGTTTAATCTTTGTTGCACTGGAAGAACAGACAGGCTTTGTGTTTCAAATATCCTGAACGGCTTCATATCTACATATCAACAGAACATTATCTAAAAACTAACAACACAAATCATAGCAATCAACTATTGGCATAAATCAACAAAGCAAATGACTTAAAGGGAAGGTGGAGTAGTAGTTAACTCCAAATCTGGCTCCAAAGTTTTACCTGTAAGTTTACATCAAATCCCAAAGAACTTTGAGAGCCTTTCACATCAAGGAACGGCCTCACAATGAGATATTATAACAACATGTAAGAGGCAAACATAATGAAGTCATTATAATGATCGTCTAAAACATCACCTCATGACATCCATGATCTGAGTGTCTTAGAAAATCAATATATTGTAATCATGAGCGCATCATGCACATTACAAATGTGTGTGGAACTCTTCACCATATACTGTCATCCACTGCTCTACCGGTACCTCTTTAAGCAGAAGGTGCAAAATGTGAAACTGCTGAGTATTGGAGTGTTTCTAGCAGCACATAAAACTTAAACATCAGAGCCTTTTACTTGCACTGTATGCTCAGCACCAGAGTAGCATGCAGTGTGATGACTGGAGGAGAAATAAGAAGATTAAGTCTTAAATCTCTTAATACAGATGCGTATAGCGCATTGTTATTCCACACACAGTCTATAGATGTAAACTTGGTGAGGCCATGTTCACATAGCTTTGGGAGAAGTGACGTTTCCTGACCAAGACTCCACATGGCCTTTAAACAAGTCAAACTGCTGAAGAGGCCATCTTACTGTTACAACGAACAGCATGTAAATATCATGCAATTAACATTCATCAGAGCAAAATTTTATTGGTCAGATATTTAACCACAAATACATGTATTCATCATAAAGGGAAAAAATGAATGAAAATTTGAAAAAGTATACTACTTCTCTTTCTCAGTAGAAAAAATATTGCACTGATACCTTTGAATGGATTCAGAGGCAGAATTCAGAAGAAACTGGAGAAATTTGATTGCGCATAGTCAATTGGTATGCCTATACCCTCCCGCTCAGACACTCAAGTACAGCATTACCGTAACCTCAAACAATGAAAGTTCATCATCCAATGTCTGGCAAACTTGCTACTCCGCTATGGCATATGATTTTGATTGAGAGAGACCTGTCATATGTCATTTCTGTACTAAGTTTGATTAAATATTTCATATATGCAGCAGAGGCATGTTTGTTGCCTGTTTCACCCAGGTTTTTTTCCAGTAAAATGACTCTGTGAGGTGTCATTTTTTGTTTTTACAGTTGCTTGTTTATTCCATCAGGACAGTGAGTAAAGCATGAGGTAAACAAAAAGAAGAAATAACATGTAGAAATGTAAAAGATTGGAATGGAAAATATATCAAGGAAGTGAAAGTTTTCTAATGTTTAAAAACATGTTTTTCCATACAGTAGTAAGCAGCTAGGTTCAGCTTGCGGCTAGTGTAGTATTTTTGACAGATTAAAACTTCAGAAATTACAAGATACACTTTTTATTCTGATATAATGTATGATAAAACAAGCTATTTGAGATATATGTTTACACTTGTCTGTATAAGTTTATAAACAGACAGATGAAACACTCGAAGTTGGGCAAGAATATGTTGTTGAACATTTCCAGGTATTCATGTTAGGTGTCAAGTATACATGAGAATAGGCAAACACTATTCATGAAAAATATGATTAGTTTTCGATGTATAGAATTTGCATGTAAACCAAAAAAAATAAGGTTTTCTAAAAGCATATATTGTCAAAGGATTTGTCTAGTTTGGGAGAACAATTAGAATTATTTCTGGAAAAGATATAATTATTTCAACACATTTCAAATTACAGAAAAGTGAAGTTTCTGAAAATAGGCTGATTTCAAACCTTTCGCTTTATATATTGAATTTGGTCAAATTCTTAATACAGTAGACATGCATTGAATTTAATGGAAATATCTCTGAGATATGTATCAATATTTATGCGTATAAGATGCAAGCTGTTTATGACCCCATTTACACGTAGGCACGTTTCATCGAGTCGGCCTCACGCCTGCATCAAGCTGTCTCCAAAAACATTACGACAGTGTGTTTAAACATAGCAGAAATGTCGGCTTGACAACCCCCAGTTTACGCATACGGCGACAGGGCCAGCCTGCGGAGAGACTTTCATGAGTTTGATGTTGGCGCGCTCTCCATGTAAACAATATTTTCGCATGGTGTTTGACTTTGTGTTTGATCTCTAATTCAGTGATTTTCATTACGCGATTTCACTACTAACATAATATTCATTTAGCGCTTTTCATTAGTCTGGAGTTCTGTTCTCCTGTTTTGGACACAATTCTTTGTAGCTATGAAGTTTGATGATGTGAAGGAGCTCATTGAGCTAAATTTACTGAGACTGAGCACAACGATGAAGAGAAAGGATGGTTCAGCAGCAACGTCGGCGCCGGTACATGATGTTGATGATGGCTACTTATATGTATGCCTGCACGGTTGACAGGAATTTGTGCCAGTTTGACAAATGGACGAGCATGTGCGGGGCCAGTTTATCCGGTCTCCACCGGCAGCTGCTCTGTGAACGTTCGCTTACGCTTGCTAGCCTCCTCAACATCGCCAGGGCCAGTGAAGCCACTGCAAGACAAGTGGGTCTCATGGAAGGGGGGAGCCCGTCGCACGAATACCTTTCACACGTTGCCCCTCGACCCAGTTTCGTCATGATTGCGGAACACATCCACCGCCACCGCGTGGACCACCGCAGCCCTCATGGCGGAGGGGTTCACGGCAAAACTCTGATCAGTCAAATGACCGTTGCAGTAACTGCGGCATTTGGGGTCACGGGTCAAAAGATCCAGCATGTCCAGCTCGGGATAACAACTGTAACAACTGCAACAAACTGCTATGGGTCCGAAGAGCCGCTGCCAATATGGGGCGAATTTTGTGGAAACCTGCGTTCACCCGACACCAACAAATCGGTTCGAACACGGATCGTCATTGCCGACAGCAATAGTGGCTGCCTCAACAGCAGGACATCTGCCTTGGAACTTGGTCTGATCACGCTCTTTAAGGATGCGAATGCAGTGACCGTGGACTTGAAGCAGGACTTGACAAATGAATATCCTGCGGTCTTCCACGGTTTCAGCAAGCTCGTCGTTTATCAGGTCCATGTGCACGTCGAAGCGAGGGTGAAGCCAGTCGCCCAACCCCCGAGGCAAATTCCCATTCATTTGAGGAAGAAAGTGGACGACAAAATCCAAGAATTACTGGGTACATTATCGAGCCAGTGTCCGGTCCGACAACGTGGACAGGCCCCCTGGTTGTCGTACCGAAGTCGAGTGGCGAGATACGCGTGTGCGTCGACATGAGGAGAGCCAACAAGGCAGTCATTAGGGAGAGGCACCCTATACCGATGTTAGAAGAGACACTCAAATTGTTAAACGGAGCATCTGTCTTCTAGAAAGGGCTCCCACCAAGTCGAGTTGGACGACGACTCTACAGACATCACATCGTTTTCAATGCTCAAAGGCCTGATGCGGTACCCAGCATCCTGATCACTAGGGCACGACGTATGACTGTATGAATATGAAACTGAGGATGTTTTTCCCTCTTTTCCGACTACTCTGTAAGGAAAGAAGGTGGAGATGCCAGAGAATCTGAGGAGGCACAAGGCCATAGTGTGTCTGCTAATGCATCTTCTGCTCAAGAAAGGCCATTCATCATCAATATTGAAAAAGAGAATTCATCCACATGATAGAGGGCAGGTATAGCAAGAGAGATACGATCAGTTTGTTAAGGTCATGTCTTCATGGAAAGCCCCTAGAGATGATACGTGGTATTGGAGAAGACTTTGACGCAATCCTTGAGTATCTCGACTCACTGGACGGAGATCCATGTTTAATTGCAGACGCAATTGTGAATGACATCAACTCTTTGAAGGCGTTGAGAAGTGGAAAGCATTCAAGGTTTTGCGACCTTGTGCACTTAGTTCGTCAAAGTTACAACACCTTGAATTGATATATGTAAAATGCCGAAAAGATATGGACAATAGCCAGATGTCAGCACTTGTGGAGAGAAAGATGAGCAGCAAAGACCAAAAGGTTTGGTATTGGTATCTCAAGGAGAAAGAGCAGAAGTCAGCCTCAATGAGTGTTCTTATTGAGGGGTTAACAAGAGAGATAAAATCAAGGGTGAGAGCCACGGCGCCTTTGAGAACCGAAACGAGAAGTACCAGTGTGCATCAAGTGTCAGCACGAGGAGAAACATCATCTCAAGCTCTGACCACCTCAAACTCCAAGAAGTTCTGGATATGAGGAACATCAGAGCATTGGACAGATCAGTGCAGCAAGTTCCTCGCACTCAGTCAGCCTGGACTCCTTTCTTTTCACTGCGCCTGGTACAGTTTAGCATTGCTAATTTACGATGTCGATTAGGTGTATTCAGAATATTGGTCAGTGCTTGAAAGTTTTATATTTTGTTGAAGGATAGTCAAAGAATGTGGATTGAGACCGCATAACTTTGAACCAAAAATATCCAATTGGAAATCAACGAGAGAGGGCAAGAGCAAAGTCGAAGGGCGAAGGTTCGAACAACGGCAACTCAAAGGAAAATGACAGAAGCACTGGGGCAGGGATTCGCAGAAGAAACCGTTCCCACCTGAGTTTAACAGTGAGTAGTGAGAGCCAAAGGCCGGACCAATCGTTTGGAAGACTTAGATCTATCACGGTGTACTTGTGGTAACTGTTGACTCATGCTACGTGATATAGAATGTGTCTGTTGCCAAGAAGTAGCCGCTCTGCTACAGTTTTTGAACATGGAATCAGTAGACAAAATTTTTGTTACAAGCTCTCTTGAATTCAAATCTTGTCATTATTTTGACCAAGGGTGTGTTCGAGGTGACCCAGGTTATGCAGAGACATTGTAGAGGATATGTCGCTCCCCTTGAAATGATGGAAAATAGGTGGATCACTATATTTTTTTCATTTATCTTTCTCTCTAGCTCAAGCATGTATTCATTTTCTGGACATCGAAGTCGAGAATGAAAGGCTGACCACCAAAGTATGTTTGTGTTATTTGTTATCTGTTGTTACAAACATTCGACACCTGAATATGTATTGTATAGAGTCAAATGGATTAAGTGGATCACTGAGGTATTAGAGGACACTTACATGTGTGTGCATGTATTAAAAGTTAATCTACGATTGTTTTCTCAGTTGATGAAAAGGAAACCAAGCAGAAAATAAATAAATCAAACAAATCAAAGTCAATCCGTAAAATTAGTAAAGACATGATCCGCTTAACCAATAACGGTGGAAAAAGAGCTCCCTCAACCTGCTAAGGAGTTAATTATGGTAGCACATATCCACATGAAACCCTCTCTGTATGTTTGGAAGCTCTTTATTAAGTAGAGCCAAGGCAAATCTTCTTTCAAAATTGCAAAAGTTGCCATCAATGCATTATCCATCGATAACTAAATGTACGTGTTTGTGGGGAAGTAAACTTTGTTCTGTCTGTCAGTGCTCTTACAATTTTTCCCCTATGAATTTGAACATTACCTACTTACAGAAGAAACTTGCTTGAACAAAAGGTCAGAAGTCACTTCTATACTCTTTAAACTTTACTTCTGTTCTCAACCCATGCATGTTAACTGAGCCATTGTATACATTCTGTTTAATTGCTGTTTTCGACAAATCACTCATTGTATATCTTTTACAGATCATTGTAACTCTTTAGAACATATTTCATCTTAATTCATGTTACACGTCAGTCCATTTCTCTGCGTAGATCATTATGAAAAAAAAACAAAAATGAGTTATGCTAGTAGAGTTACAGTGACAACAATGCATGAATTTTCCACAGAAATTCAAAGGGGGATTACCCAGTATTAGTAGGAACTTACTTGAACGGAAGGTCGTGAGTCGCTCACTAAAGTAAGAGTAAGAGAAAAGCAACCATAAGAATACAGATTTGTGCATTACAACTGACATATGATTTTGATCATACATAGCAAAGTGTTTGGATAAGGACAATGTTGCCTGGAGGGTGTGGCGTCTGGACAAGGGGAGGCTGCAGTCCACAGGGCCGTCATATCGTGTTGATTGCCCCCATGAGGTTGACTGGCCTGCTCTTGTACCGCGTTGAGATATCACCCTCAATCTGGAATAAAGATTGAGTGAGAAATGTGTGTATATTCAATCAAGGTATATTGAGAAATGTATTCAATGAAGATACGTTGAGAAATATACTCAATGAAGCTATGTTGAGAAATATATTCAATTTAGATATATTGAGAAATATATTCCTTAAAGATATAATGAGAAAGCTGTACAAGAGGGATATGTTGAGAAATGTATTCAATTAAGATACATATATTGAGAAATAAATTAAACAAAGATATTGAGAAATACATTCAATCATGATTATATCTGTGTAGTGCTGATGTCAATAAATTGTTGGAGACACAAATAACTACAAGAAGTCATTTTAGAACTCAGTAGTAAGTTGTGTGTACGGGCAACTCCATAGTCTTGGTTGAGATCATGTAATGTAAATAACCAATGTTCCTACTTCCCAGTTATTCCTGGTACACAACTAAAACAACAGCACAGAAGTTTCTTATAAAAAATATGAACAAATGTTAATCACTCGTGTCACACAAGCATAACCAAAAAGGTGGAATTGCCCATCTCATGCAAGTTTAGATTGTAATCAAGAACAGACATTAACGACGTATAAAATCAGTCTCTGTTGATCAATGGTGAGCTTTTGTTTTCTTCCTTTAAAATGGTAAGATAATAAATGAAGATCAATTGTTAAACAAAGGTAAAAAAGGGGGCTCATGGTTTTAACTAGAGAAATTTGACTGGTATGTCTCCGTCCTCACCCTTTTTTGTGACTTTTACTGCTGATAATTGTTCAGGACATGCGACTTGACCTATTGGTTCACATTTTTCCACCTGATAGTTCCCCTTCTTCCTACCTGGGGTAAGAATGAATTATCAATTGTACAGGCCATGCCATAAGAGGCCTGTCATAAATTATCACTGTATCCTGTCATAAACTATCACTGTACCAAGTTTGGTCTTGAGTTTTCACTGTAACAGTGAAATTCTATGACTTAACCTTGTCCTATGACCTTTGTTTTTTAATCTATCTGACCGAACAGGTAATCAGTTAATTTTCCTGTCATATACAATGTATTATTGTTGTGCTAAGTTTCGTGAAGTTTGTTCACATATTTCTTGAGTTATCGCATAGACAGTGCAAATTTTTAGTTCGACCTTGACCATTGAACTTGGAGCTTTCAAAAACCAAAATTTCATAAGTTTATTGTGCTATCCTTTTTTATCATTGTACCAAGTTGAATTAAATTTGGTCAATCATTTCTTGAGTTATCGCATAAATGGGATCCAGGCAGAATGACGGGACAGAAAACTTGTAAACATAATGCTATTTTATGGCAAAGGCAGAAAAAAGAAAGAGGGAAAGTAAAAAGACCAGTCTACCTGCTTCTGTAGCTCCTTCGTACGGGCCACCAGAGCGTCCACCTTGGGTTCCAGTTTCCGCTGGTCTTCCAGAGCGTCCAGCCGTTTCTGCTTGACCGCCTCCCTGGATGCCAGCATCTTCTCCTCCTGAGAGAGCTTCTGCTTTAATGACTCGGTCAATCGGTCAACATATCTACAAGGACAGCAGACAAAGGCAAAAGGTAAAAGTTGTTTAAAGTGCATGTACTGTACTGGGAAGACAAAAAAGCCTTCAAACGGTGATCGTGAGTAATCTTCTTGCCAATGGTCTAAATGAGTGTATTGTCCAATTTAGAAACTTGCTGAAAGTTATTTGCCCTCAAATGATCCACATGTGGAGAATATAGTGATCATTTTCAAAATTATCAAAATGTTTGGGATGAACATTTTCAGGATTTGTAATCTAATCACTAATTTCTCCACATGTTGGTCATTTGATGGTAAATAACTTTCAGCAAGTTTCTTTTTTTTTTTGTCTTCCCAGTACAGTATTTTCCCTTTAATTGTGCCCACAGAACAGCTATGTCGTGCATGGGAGTGCTTGCAGTATTTTGAGTAAATGCTAGCTTTGAGAGATTAAAGCTTTACTATAAAAAATCAATGATACAATGTATTTTCTCAAGATCACCAACAACATTCAACTTACTTTGGTGAACCTTTCAGGAGAAATAGGTGCTGCATCCTGGCTTCTGTTAATCTGCCATGGATCGCATCGACCAATGACAGCATAGTGGTGATATCATGGACTGTCTTGGTTTGGACAGCAGAGGGAGCCGTCTGGAGTTGGTTGATGGAGAGAATGTCAGCGTCCCCTTGCATTTCGGTCAGACGCTGGCCGAGGAATGCTTGGAGCTGCAGTGTTTCGAGAAAGAAAGGAAAAAGGATAGGTGGCAATGATTACGGCTGATATCTTGAAAGAACTCTTTTGCTCTCATCCTGGCGTCTATTTTTTGGTGTAATTTCATTGATTTTCATTTTTTATTTGCTAATTTTGAGATCATTCCTCTTGGTGTCTTGAAATCAAGCAAGAATTATAAGTGGCAATAAAAAGGTAAACTGTTGCAATGCTTAATCATAAATCTAATCTGTACATATCAGCAAAAAACCTTTACACATCAGTTTGAAGCTCTATGAATTATATAGCAGTAGCTTATGTTGTGTGCAGCTGGATGATACATCTAATATCAGTTTATAAATGTTGTATGTACTGTACCTCCAGGATTTCATTGATGAACTGGTTTCTGGTTGGAATGTTGTCAAAGAGACCCAGAGAGTCGTTCCCCCTGGCTATGCCTTCTTCCTGAGTGGTGCTATCTCCGACCTGCAAGACATCATAGCACAACAGGCATAAACGGGACAGTAGTTGAGGACGTTGGGGAAGACAAAGAAATATAGAGTGTTGAAGTATAGATACTTCCAAAGCAATGCATGTGGTAGAAAACACGACAGAGCAACTACACCTATGTATATATCAAGGAAAATTCAAATAATTTGCAGGGGAGGAGACTATTTTTAAAAAGGTTGTCATGACATCAGGAGAAAGCACAATTATACTGGGCATGCCATGCACCCTTTGAGGACAAATCAAGTTATTACTTGGGCTTTTATGTCATTTACAGTGGCTCTTTTTCATTCCTTTCTATATCATAATGTTAAGTACTATTATACGACATGACACAAACCAAGCATACGGTCAAGACAGTTCGTTCTACAGTGTGAGCAGTGAGCCCTCACAGTCACTCTCATCCAGAGGACCTGACGTTAGGAGATTATACAATGTTGGACTCACAAAGGTATTTCATCAGCGATGGTCTTTAAAGGCAGCTAGTATGACAAAACCACTCTCATACTCTATACCGACCACCTTTTCTGACTGCCAGTACCTACAATTGCAGCATTTTGCATCTAACTACCAGTAGTATAAGTTAGAGACCTCCTGGACAGAAATTCTGAAGTAATGTCAATATCATATCTGACTGCCAGTTATGGAAAGAGTGATATTAAGGTAGGCAAAAAAACAATAAGATAGACAAAGATAGACAGGCAGAGAGAGAGAGAAAAGAAACAGGCAGGCACAGAGACATACACAGACTGCAATAGAGAGAAGATGAGATTGTGGGTGAAACATGTACACACAGGTCCTTTTACACATCAACCCAAACTGACCTCTATATCAAAGTCGATGGTTTCAGCTCCTTCTGTCTCTATGGTGATGTCAAAGTCAACGCCTCCAGCATCCAGGTCAATCCCACTGAAGTCAATCTAAAGCAAAACAAGAAGAAGGTGAGTATCTCCATGCGTTATTGTATCATTTTGGAACCATGGAGACACACATACATAACATACATAATAAAAGTATTTTATTCTATCTTAAAGGTATTTTGGCTTCCAAGCTGTTGGGGAATTTCGAAACCAAACTATTCATTCAAGGGGTCTGGCTGCGGAAGACTAATCATTCTCAATTTCTCCTTCGGGTCGAGGTGGACTGAAAAAGAAGAGAATGATAGAGTGACAAGTCTTAGCAGACTCAACTCTATTTGTCAGTTAGGATCAGAAATCTAATGAATATTATTTTTCTCTTGATACACTTCATGAAATTCTCCTCCTCCTCCTCCTCCTCCTTCTTCTCCTTCTCCTTCTCCTTCTCCTTCTCCTTCTCCTTCTCCTTCTCCTTCTCCTTCTCCTTCTCCTTCTCCTTCTCCTTCTCCTTCTCCTTCTCCTTCTCCTTCTCCTTCTCCTTCTCCTTCTTCTTCTTCTTCTTCTTCTTCTTCTTCTTCTTCTTCTTCTTCTTCTTCTTCTTCTTCTTCTTCTTCTTCTTCTTCTTCTTCTTCTTCTTCTTCTTCTTCTTCTACTTCTTTGGGGCTTCCTCCTGGCTCAAGCAGTAACGACTTTATGATTGTATCGTTCATTGTGATATATGAGACAATCAGTTACTCCCTCTTGGCTTCATGAGTTTTACACATTGCCTCACAAATGCGTTGGCAGTTCTCACACAAAACATGCTAGTGACTGACATAATCTTCAGCAATAAATCTACTGTCAAAACCCTATGCATCGTGATTGTAATTGTAATCAATTCCGCAACCATAATTAAGATTAACAGAAATTACTGTTCTCCTTCTTTTATTTGTCATTCCTTTTTATATTTTTATTTCTCCTCCTCCTCCTGCCCTCCTTCTTCTCCCCCCCCCCCCTCCTCCCCTCCTCTCCTCCTCCTCCTCCTCCTCCTCCTCCTCCTATCCTTCTCAACTTTCTTACTACTTTTCTTCACCAACATCGTCACCACCATCACAACTAACACCACCACCACCACCTACGGTAGCACCTCACCTCATCTTCCTTTGCTTCCTCCTCCTCCTCCAGGAAGCTGAGTTTGACCTCCTCCACCCGTTCTGGAACTTTGCCTGTCCTCCACTGATACACAGTGGTGTTCCCATGCTCTGTTAAGTATTTCAGCATCGGGCATACCTCGATCCTGTCCTCTTCATCACTACAAAATACACAAATAATATATAGAACATATCAGCACTTTCTGCAATCCACCCATTTCCCTATTTCATTTTTTTTTTTACAATTCCAATTTTATCATGTAGTAGTCCTAACCAACAGTGTTTTGAAATTCAAAACATTAATTTCCTTGCTATCAAAAGCACATTGATTTACTACACAAACTATGTACTATGGACTGAGAGAGACTGAACATGATCTGCATGTATTACAGCAGATCTATGAGCCATGTAGTCAAATATCTTGTGTGTGTATTGTGCAACTCACATGGCACAACTCGAAGATGACCACAGCATACACGTATGCACCACTTAACTGTTTTTAATGTATACTGTATTGAAAGATAATGTCACAGGGGAGTGCTGTCTGGTGTACATGTTCTAGACTCTCTAAGCAAACTCAGGCAGCATGATATTATTTGGCTAACGCAGGACACATCTTAATGTGCCCCAGCCCTTCACCACCACGTTTTGTTTTAATAAATCAATTATCTGATACACACAAGTGTTATGGGCCTCAAAAATTTACAATCAAATATTCAAAGAACTATTGCAAGAATAATAATTATTAAAATTTCACAAGCCGTGCACTCATCAAATTGGACATCCTCCAGCTTTACAGGTGTAAATTTCAGTCTGATTTGAGTTGTAACTTTTAAGTTATTCTCAATCAATTAGTCTCAGAGTGTCAAATCATTTTTCATTAACACCTTATACCAGTAGCTGTGTACAGTCTCTGCATGGAATAATGAACAGGTATGCACAACACAATAGTATCAGCTGCTGAACCTTTAAACATGTCAGTTCTGACTGAACAGCTGGAACACCGCTGTGTTGTTTGGAGGCGCCTTGGGTGACATGGAGAAACAATAGACAAGTTCATAGTTGTACCAGGAATGTGTTATGGAAGGATATGAAGCAACTTTCTTTCTTTGAACCCATGTGCCAAGCCGCTGAAAAGTTATGGTGTTCTCAACAGGTGCTGTTCAGGTGTTTGAACAATTATGAACATGATTGTGTGGCAACGGCTCCCGTTCTGTTAATGGCATTAATACTTCCATGAGCACAACAGGTATCAGCAAAGACAAATAAACAAGTTTTTCAAGTAAAATATCTCTGCTGCACGCAAACACACACAAATGCCGTTAATGATAATACACAGCTTAATATATCATTTTGAGAGTGGTTGAATCCCCCAAATGCACAAGATGTTGGAAAGTGAAGAAATTGGTCAATTTTGTAAGTAATACAAATAGCTTGTATGTCCGATTTTCAATGATTCCTCAATACTTTTCAAAGCAAAAGCAGAGTATTAGGATCTGTCATTATCTGCCGTTAACTTCCTTATAGTTTGCAAACGAATTTGTCAAAAACAAAACGTGTACAGACAAATGGGAAATTAAAGAAATTTCTTTTCAAGTTGACATCAGCTAAATGTCGGCTCGGCACATGGAACATCAAAGCATTGTCATGATTATAGAATTCTTTTGACATTCATGAGCACACTTTAGAACCCATACAGATGTTTGAAAATAATTATGCTTGAGTTTCTACTCCTTCCTAACACCTCCCTGGTTGTACCAGGGATGTGTTATGGAAGGATATGAAGCAACTTTCTTCCTTTGAACCCATGTGCCAAGCCGCTGAAAAGCTATGTGTTCTCAACAGGTGCTGTTCAGGTGTTTGAACAATTATGAATATGATTGTGTGGCAACGGCTTCTCGGAGAGGACAAAAGAAATTTACAGTCTCATTTCGCTTGTCCCGTTCTGTTAATACTTCCATGAGCATAACAGGTATCAGCAAACACAAATAAACAAGTTTTTCAAGTGAAATATCTCTGTTTCACGCAAACACACACAAATGCCGTTAATGATAATACACAGCTTAATATATCATTTTGAGAGTGGTTGAATCCCCCAGATGCACAAGTTGTCGGAAAGTGAAGAAATTGGCCAATTTTGTAAGTAATACAAATAGCTTATATGTCCGATTTTTAATGATTCCTCAATACTTTTCGAAACAAAAGCAGAGTAAAGGATCTGTCATTATCTGCCGTTAACTTCCTTAAAGTTTGCAAACAAATTTGTCAAAAACAAAACGTCTACAGACAAATGGGAAATTAAAGAAATTTCTTTTCAAGTTGATATCAGCTAAATGTCGGCACGGCACATGGAACATCAAAGCATTGTCATGATTATGGAATGCTTTTGGCATTCATGAGCACGCTTTAGAACCCATACAGATGTTTGAATATATTATGCTCGAGTTTCTACTCCTTCGTAACACCTCCCTGGTTGTACCATGGCCAGACAAGTCACTGAACGACACACTATGAGGATGCGGACTGGAGGTGTGTTGAATGATGAGTGTAAAGACATTCACAACATTCCTTGCATAACAACAGAAGCAGGTGCACATGGTGGAATGTTCTTGCACTACCTTCTCAAAGTCGAATAGCCCTTCTTGTATCTGCATGAAAACATGTATTTAGATCTTTGGCCATGCAATAAAGTTTTTATTTCCTCTGCATTAATCTAATCAGATTTATTAATTGTATCACTCTGTTTAGAACCCCAAAACCTGCATATTAGGGTGTTTTTAAACACCACTTCACCTTTCTACCAGCCATTGCTAAAAGGGGAAGGGGGTATCAATAACAACAATAAACTTCATCACAAACAAACATACAAATAGCAAAAAAGCATTGTATTTGCATAGCACTGTACTCACATTCCATTGACAAACTGCACAAAAGCCTGATAGAAGGCTACCACATCTGTAAGCTTCTTGGTCTGTTCTTCAATCGACTCATACGTCTTGGGAAGCTCAGATACCAGCTCCAGCAGTTCTGATCGGATCTTTTCTCCCTGAAAAAAAAGGAATGTAACTGGCGTAGCAAGCATAACAAATCAGACAGCACAAACTTCTTACAATTTTCATAAAAATGAAATTGTGTTAACGATTGCTCGGAGATATATATATACATTTATTTCATTTATATATATTTTTCCCTTCCCTGTTTTGAAACATGAATTAACTTCCCTCCTAATCCTTGTATGATACTTATCTGCATATAAATTGATGTTATCCTGTTTTTAATTAGCATAGATCAAACAAAACATGGCATTCTCCATTAAAGAAATACTCAAGCAACAAATCAGATAAAGATCAAGTTGATATATATGTTACTGTGGATGTAATCAAGTTATTTCCAATAATCTTATCCAAAAATAATTACTTTATTTTCAGATCTTTGTCACTTGAGATGAAAAGTTGTTTTCATGACTATTCTTTGTAATACCTATAGACAGTATTGGCTTCAAAATACAGAGCATGCATACACAGGTGACAGTCCCTTTCAACAAAGCTGTAACAGTTCAGAGACAAATTAAAACATACTATTCTGATCCACACAGCTTTCTTAGCTCTCTCAATGCAAACAGATGTGTAATATTGTCATTTTCACATACCTTGATGCCAAGTTGTTTACATGAATTTTTATATTCCTCCCGGGCTGCTGCAGCACTCTCAGTATAGTCCTTTTCTTTCTTTGTACAATCCTGCAGGAAAATATTGTTCAAAAGAAACACAAATACATTTCACATGTACATTTTTAAAGAGAGGAAAATATCTATAAATACACACTAAGCCTGAGTCATATCGATTTTTTCAGAAACCGGTGTTCGATGGCTTTGCGCCGATCGAACATCGATGCATCGATACATGACGTCACCCAGCCACTGCCAAGAGCCAATTTATGAATGAAAATATAGTAAGCATACGCAGTGCAATCCTTCCATTTCCCCACATAGTATTCCACCAAAACAAGCGTGCAATTCTCTATCACCTCGTACCAAAATCGACCTAGAATTTCACTTTCCTTTATTTTATATGAATTATGAAAGGTATTCTCGGAGAATCTATTTTCTCACCAATACTGCACATGTAAGCGAATTTCGATTACTTCTTGTTTTTCCGTCAAAATCTTACAAATTAGCGTCAATATGGCATCGTATACATGTATGTAGGTTGGAATCTGTAGAGTCTATTGCAACGGGCAGAAAGTCAATCAGCTTCCGGGTTGCGATTTTTTTTTCCCGTAACCCTAATGCGTCGAAAAATCGCTTCCGGGTTTCGGACAACGTGACCGGATATCGTTATCACTATTTTGGCGACCACGTGGTTATGACGTGATCTACGCGATGCACCAATCAGTGGTCTCCGAATCGCTGTACGGAGACGCTCTATTAGTCTGTACGTCGGCAGCGTGTATGCAAATGAGCCTTACGCACGATTGCCACTGTATTTCCGGGTTTTCACAACACACGATGCTATCCGTTGTACAAAGTCTATGGACAATTGTTTGTTGTGGCGTTGCGCTGTATATAATAGTGAACGAATCAAATCCAAGTAGTATGTAGTAGCTGCTTGTTCATCAAGCGACCTGTTCATTCTCTTGATGCGTTACCTGCAAAACTCACAAAAGAGAGTAGGAACCAAGTAAGCAAATTAAGATTGTGAAAATATGAAGATAAATTGTGTATAACAGGACTATCAAACAAAAGATTTTGTGTTTTCTAGTCAATTTGGTAATTTCATCGATGCATCGAATTCATCAAAACGAAATCGGAGTTCGACTTCTTCGATCGAACACCGGCTTAATAATCGATTCGACTCAGGCCTAATACACACATCTTAAATCTTGTATTTTCTGGTTTAAATTTTTGCTATTTCCAAATTACATTGAACTATATACAGGGAAACCCCGTTATAACGAGCACGGGTATAGCGAGAACCCTGCTATTACGAGGACATTTCTTGGGTCCGGATTTTTCTTCCATAGACCTCTGTGCATTCTGTTTTTTTATAACGAGATCGGCTATAGCGAAATTTCTGCTATAGCGAGGCAAATTCCCAGCCCAAGAATAAAGAAAAAGAAAAGAAATTGACTCCGTTATTACGAGAACTCCCTTCAGCCACGCCGCCCAGCGAGGGAAATGCAACAACAGCACAGGCAATTTTCTTCGCGCCGTTAAACGCTGATCACACACACACCGTTCAAGAATCCACACACACACACAAACCACACATGCATATGTCCACATTACATGCGTGCGGTACTGCCAGAGCCGTATCTCTATACGGCTCTAGGTACTGCACGCCCCCGCGCGCAACAATCAACACAGTCCCGCTCACGCACTTACATGGCAGAAGCCTCTAAACACGTGTGACACCGCGCGTGTACGACCGCGGCCGCGCATGCATGCAGATAGTGTTCAATGATCATTCATTGCTAACACGCAGTCATGACGGCAGGCGCAGCGGGTAACTGGGCCTCCCCGCTGCTTCATTAGTCGGTAAACGGAGGTGTTGGAAGTGTCATTTATTTACATTTTCAACTGTGCTGTTAGATATTTTAGTGAATTTTTAGGTCATGAATTCAGTTTAGAATGCTTGCAAAACCATTTATATTACAGTCCTAGCGGTAAATATGTTATTGTTTGTATAGTCCTATAGATGCATTTGTTTCTGTATGTTTTGATCATGTACTGATATAGCGAGCAATCGGCTATAGCGAGGAAAAAGTGTGGGTCCCGTCCCCCTCGTTATAACGGGGTTTCCCTGTATCCTAAAATCAGATTGGCTGGCAGATCTGTGATTGCAAGGCTTCATAACTCCATTTCATATCTATCAGGTCAAGTGTATTACGAGCACTCCTCAAATCCAACTTGAAGCCCACTTGCTACAGATTCCAACCTTTGACCCCTAAAAATTATGCTCCAATGAAATGTACTACAAAAGCAAAAATTGTCTTTAAAGAAGATACATTTAACAATGCTTTGTATGTCCAATACTTGCGTCAACACAATATATACAATAAACTCTCAGAATTAAAAACAATGATTTAATTGGATCATCACATTCAAACATTTATATTGAACTTAATAAATTACTGAAGTTTTGGCTTACTGTTTGTGACTGCTGGCATTTTGCAATCTGTTTCTTCAAGAACGGGACCTCGTATCCAACGTTTCGGATTAGCATGTGTGCCGTCTCTGCCAGGTATACGTTGTCCTTTTCATACAGCTTCACCACCTCCTGCCAATCCTACAACAAACCAGGGAACAACAAAGAAACATCAAGAGTAACATAAAGCACAACAGTCACTCTTCAGGGGCACATTCATCAAATCTTTTCTAACCTATAATCAGCGTTCAGCGTTTGTAAATGCGTACATATGCGTATAGATATAGATAGCACCACAGATAACAAAAGAGCATACGTGTGAAAACTATGTATTTCTCATAGGGTTTAAAACCACAACATGATTCAGCAGGTTTTAATGTTTTGTTAGCCATAAATCTCTGTCATTTGTGGGATTTTTAACAAAATATGAAAATGAATATATAGAATAATGTACTGTCAACATTCCTTTGCAGGTTTTGGGACATTTCAAAAGACACATTATCAAAAGGAAATGATCTAGGATAAAAGAATAATAATATTACTTGGGTTGCAACAGGAAAAATGGAATGGGCTAAAAGTTAATGAGAAGCTATGATTTTGCAACCACTCAACAAACTATATCATGATCAACCATAACATGATCGATGTCATGTTTTTGAATATATGTCACAGAACTACTTGCAATGAATCAACAAGTTTCATATAGCCATCACATACTTCCACTTTCACACTACGGCGCACGAAAGTATTTAGTGTCTAAAATGTAACATCACCCATTCTGGAATATGTTAGACGTCTTTATATTTTACTGATTTTTTGCTTCAATCATCTCCAAGCTGGTTCTCACGTGCATCTGCTTCTATTCATGTCAACAGATTATTTCTAAAGGGTTTGCTCTCCTATAAAAATGCAAACCTATCAAGATATTTAATGAATCTTCAATGACTTACCTTCATGCGTTGTGATGAGTAATACCCAAAGATGTTTTTGCTGCTCTCCTCTGATACCTTCAGTAATTCTACAATCTTCAGGCAGTGGAAATAATTGATATCTGTATTGGATGGAGGAAGACAAAAATGAATCATCGTAGGTTAGAAAGCGTATTAATTCAGAGCAATAAATGTTTCTAGGTAATGTTGAAAAACACACAAAAACTAACTAACAGACTAACAGTGAATAGTGATGTTAACAACCAGATGAAACAATATACATTAAATATTTGGGTAAATTCATTAAGAGGAATGGAAGAAATACCTGGGAATATTTTTTTTTTCAGTTACCAAGAAATAGCAACATGTGAGTGTGCTGTTTGACAATGCATTCTACCAGTTAGTAGACTGTTTCATGAATAATAGAATAATAGAACGGCTGAATAATAGGTAACCCAATCATTTTTTTTTTATTAATGAATAGGGGAAGACTTCCTCTTGTACCCCCCCCCCCCCCCCCCCAATTAAAAAAAATATATATGCAGTCAAACCTGTCTTAGTGGCCACCTGTCTATAGCAGCCAACCTGTCTATAGTGACCACTGAAATAATTCCCCCGGAGAGAGATCATGTGTTAAAGAACCCGTCTATAGCATCCACCTGTCTATAAAGGCCACAATATTTTTTTCCCTTGGGTGGCCACTATAGACAGGTTTCACTGTATATACAGGATGTAGTCCTAGAGTAGTGCAGACCTTAATGTCTAAGGGTTACGGTAGGATAAGAATCTTTATAAGGAGAGTAAAACAAAAGCTTTTCAAAGTTTGACATAGAGAAGAAAATGGCAGAAATGGAGGATTTATAAGTGATTCTTTCTGAGGGTAGGGGTAACATGTGAATCTACAGCCCGCTATAATGGAAGTGGATGTCAATCCAATGAATCTTGTTACACATGTACATGTCACAGGAGACTGTCAGACACTCACAGCTTCCCGCCAGCAGTTGTTTGATCTCCTCCACTTCCGGCATGTCCTGGATGGCATGGTTGATCTTCTCTCGGATCGCGAGGGCAGCAGATTGCCATTTCAGGTTTACATGGCGACGATCTATCAGCCAGTCTTAGCGATTTAGAAGGAGAGCAAGATCAGAGGTTTTACATTGCGCTCCCGACAGAACTCTACTACTGTGCCTGTGGTGTTGTCATATCTATCCCTTCTATGAATATTCATGAGTATTCTAAGAACATGATTGGTTGATTGATGCTCGCACAATACAAAATAATTTCACTAGAAACCAAAGTCTCTGCCTTGGATCCGATTATTTTTTCTTATTTTTTCCTGGGGAGCACTAAATTCTTTACTAATTTCTTCCTTAGCCCAACTGCGCATGCTCTCTACCTGGTAACAAAATTTGTTTTGACTGCGACACTGCGACGCGCACTGTGCACTATAATTTACACCCGCTCAGTTCCAACTAGATAGTAAACATGGCAACCTTTCTTGTTGTTTTTTTGCTATTGTTTTACAAAAGGGATATAAAACAAATATAGGCCTACCAAGCATTGAGTTTGAAAGTATAGAATAAAATTATCCACAGCGTGACTGAACCATGGCTTTAGGTTACTCTGCATTATTTATAATTGGACATAGAACTAACATTAGTCACAGAAGAAATAGTGCAAAAGCCAATGATAAAAAATCTACTCCATGTAATACTCATGCAAACGAGAAAGTGAGTAGGTGGGACAACAAAAAGTAAACTAGCTTACCGAGCAGCTTGTTGGAGCTGATATCTATTGGTAAATTTTCGATTTGTTGAGATTTCAACCCACCACCCTTGGTTCCCTGAAAAGAAATAAAGACAAACATCGTGAAGCACATGATAAATTTGTAAACACAGCGACATTGATATTACAAATACATTAGTTACATTAGGTCGCACCAACTAACCTGCATTTTGGCATATGTTGAGCTCGCTGTGCATTGGATGATATCCACGTTTTTGCTGTTGTTGGTTTATTTTCATCGGCACGTTCATTCGTTCATAAATAGCCGAGCTCCTACGTGTACTAGCTTATTGAGGGATATACTGAGGTATACTAGTATTGGGTATATCAAGATTCAAGACGGCCCTTTTTTCAATGATTTCTTTCCCTCTTTTCTCCTTCATTTTCACCAGGATTTAAGGACTTACTCGAGCCCCCACCCGAGCCCTAAAATATAGGCATTATGGTTCATTCTCATACTCAAGCCTTTTTATATTACCAGTGTTGTAGTCAAGACCAGACCATCCGAGACCAAGATCAAGACCAAGACCAAGTACCCCGAGACCAAGATCAAGAACCAAAAAATTGGTTCAAGATCAAGAACAGAGGTCCGAGACCAAGAACACCAAATTACGAGATCAAGACCAAGACCAAGACCACTCACCAGTATTTAAATTTCTACTAGTTTTGAGGAAACACGCGTTATTTGTGGACTATGGTTATGAGTATAAACTGTCTAATACTTGCACAACTTGCACAACATGAACAGTCTGTAATATTTTTCTATATGGCTGAATTAAATGAAAAATTGTTTAAAAAAAGTTATACTTTCAATGTGCTTTTTCAATCACTTCACAGGCATGCTCAAAGTTAAATGCACAATACAAGTCAGTAGCTAGTAGTTTAGCAACAAACTGCACAAAGGATCCAGGATCATGATAATATGTATGATGGGGAAAAATACTTCTTTATTTCTGCATGAACATATTTGCCTGAGTTACTGAAAAACATATCAAATACTGTGATTTTTTTAATAATGACAAAGGCACAAGGCATACAAAATGAACACAACTTCTTTCAAGAATATGATGATTGTTTTCCGAAATATATTCAAGTCATTCGTTTTTCTCTATAAACACATACACATGACTTGAGTTACTTATATATTCTTCTTATATAATTCTTTATTTCTGCATGAACATATTTGCCTGAGTTACTGAAAAACATATCAAATACTGTGAAGTTTTTTTATAATAATGCCAAAGACACAAGGCATACAAAATAAACACAACTTCATTTCAAAAATGATGATTGTTTTCCGAAATATATTCGTCATTCGTTTTTCTCTATAAACACATACACATGACTTGAGTTACTTATATATTCTTCTTATATACTTCGTTATTTCTGCATGAACATAATTGCCTGAGCTCCTGAAAAACGTATCAAATACTGTGAAGTTTTTTTTTTTAATAATGCCAAAGACACAAGGCATACAAAATAAACACAACTTCATTTCAAGAATGATGATTGTTTTCCAAAACAGATTCGGAAAACATTCGTTTTTCTCTACAAACACATACACGTTACTTATATATAGGTCAGGCAAATTGAGTATTGGTCAAACTTTATCTTAGTAACCAAAACCTGCACCATTATGATATAAATGAATAACGAGACATACTTGTGGACAAGTATCAGGTGGTCTGCATTGGCAAATTCATGCACAGACATGGGCTGGAAAATGCACGGTGAACTATAGACCTTCATTCGTGACACCAACTATCCATAAGCAATGTGAGACAGCGCTCAAGAAAGCTCATAGGGCACCTATTATACTAAAATTTCAGAGAATTTCCTAAATGGTAACATGTTTATGCTAACGTGATTAATAGTCATGTAAGAGAATGGGGTGAGAGAAAAAAGAATTGGAAAGAAAATCTCAAAGAGAATGACAAAGTGAGGCATAGAACAGAAGAAGATGGCAAAATAAACATTGCAAAAGGAATGCAAAAGTTGACCCTACCCACGCCAGGAATCGAACCGGGGGCCTCGAGATCTTAAAACGGCGCCTTACCTATTGAGCCACAAATCTTCCCATTCACTTAACACGTAATGCCCAGCAGGGGCTAGAATGATTAAGAAATCGATATTCAAGCTGAAATTTCACCATGATCCCGACATCTGATTAAAAAATGGAGACAACGTTCCGGAAAGCTCGTAGACTCAGCTACAACATACTGAAATTTCAAAGTGAAAGCTTGACATATTAGTGAGATACATCTCCTAGAAGCTCGTCATGTCATTTCATAAATACCACTTCCATTGACATAACACGGAAGTGCGATTTTGACATTCATGCGTATAATGAAATTTACACCGTGAAGACGTCATCAAAATGAAAAATGAAGGCAACTCCTACTATGGAGCGAGGTCTCAGCTACAACATACTGAAATTTGGGAGAAAATTGACCATGAATTACTGAGATACACAAAAGCGGGTAAAAAAGTTCATGACGTCATACATGAAAAATCATTTTTTTCGATTCATATGGCAATATGATGACATCAACATAAATTTAAAAGGTAAATCGAACATTAAATCACATCTACATTTCCCACTCTTTCAGAATATTGAAAAAAAATTGGGGGTCACCGGCCATTCTGAAGAGCTATGGCCGATTGAAGGTAGTCATGTTTTTTGCAATATTTGCACACAAAAACGTATTGACGCACGCGCAGACTTTGAACTTTGACGCACCCGCACGACCTTGTTATTGCATGGAAATGGCTCAAAATGACAGGATGTCTTGTATGTAGTGTCAGTAACATGAATCCAGTAAAAAAACAAAATTTTGACGTTTTGTTCGCGTTACGCACGAAAAAACGCGCGAACGCGCGCGCACGCGCGGAAATTTTTGAAATGCTAGAAATGGCCTGAAACATATGCAAAACAATTTTGAGTTGATTTGGAGCATTTTAAAATTTTGCGCGCGCGTTTTTGCACTAACGTACGCGTACGCGCGCGTTTTTTTTCAATGAAATTAATTAGCTACTCATTAATTATATGCATGTCAAATTTCATTACACAGAGATGACCAGTTCTAGAGCTACATGAGGTAATAGGTTTTCATTAAACTGCTCGTAGATGACGTCACGATGACGTCATGACCTTGAAAATGTTGCTGTAACATGTTCACATATATGTCCATACATGATGAACATTTCATGAAATATGGGTTATGCATTGTTGAGATATCCATGTCACAAAAATTTGGAATAAAAATAAACAAGAGGTGATCTGCCATGGCATGGCAGACCACCTAATAATAACGAGACATACTTGTGGACAAGTATCAGGTGGTCTGCATTGGCAAATTCATGCACAGACATGGGCTGGAAAATGCACGGTGAACTATAGACCTTCATTCGTGACACCAACTATCCATAAGCAATGTGAGACAGCGCTCAAGAAAGCTCATAGGGCACCTATTATACTAACATTTCAGAGAATTTCCTAAATGGTAACATGTTTATGCTAACGTGATTAATAGTCATGTAAGAGAATGGGGTGAGAGAAAAAAGAATTGGAAAGCAAATCTCAAAGAGAATGACAAAGTGAGGCATAGAACAGAAGAAGATGGCAAAATAAACATTGCAAAAGGAATGCAAAAGTTGACCCTACCCACGCCAGGAATCGAACCGGGGGCCTCGAGATCTTAAAACGGCGCCTTACCTATTGAGCCACAAATCTTCCCATTCACTTAACACGTAATGCCCAGCAGGGGCTAGAATGATTAAGAAATCGATATTCAAGCTGAAATTTCACCATGATCCCGACATCTGATTAAAAAAAGGAGACAACGTTCCGGAAAGCTCGTAGACTCAGCTACAACATACTGAAATTTCAGAGTGAAAGCTTGACATGTTAGTGAGATACATCTCCTAGAAGCTCGTCATGTCATTTCATAAATACCACTTCCATTGACATAACACGGAAGTGCGATTTTGACATTCATGCGTATAATGAAATTTACACCGTGAAGACGTCATCAAAATGAAAAATGAAGGCAACTCCTACTATGGAGCGAGGTCTCAGCTACAACATACTGAAATCTGGGAGAAAATTGACCATGAATTACTGAGATACACAAAAGCGGGTAAAAAAGTTCATGACGTCATACATGAAAAATCATTTTTTCGATTCATATGGCAATATGATGACATCAACATAAATTTAAAAGGTAAATCGAACATTAAATCACATCTACATTTCCCACTCTTTCAGAATATTGAAAAAAAATTGGGGGTCACCGGCCATTCTGAAGAGCTATGGCCGATTGAAGGTAGTCATGTTTTTTGCAATATTTGCACACAAAAACGTATTGACGCACGCGCAGACTTTGAACTTTGACGCACCCGCACGACCTTGTTATTGCATGGAAATGGCTGAAAATGACAGAATGTGTTGTATGTAGTGTCAGTAACATGAATCCAGTAAAAAAACAGAATTTTGACGTTTTGTTCGCGTTACGCACGAAAAAACGCGCGAACGCGCGCGCACGCGCGGAAATTTTTGAAATGCTAGAAATGGCCTGAAACATATGCAAAACAATTTTGAGTTGATTTGGAGCATTTTAAAATTTTGCGCGCGCGTTTTTGCACTAACGTACGCGTACGCGCGCGTTTTTTTTCAATGAAATTAATTAGCTACTCATTAATTATATGCATGTCAAATTTCATTACACAGAGATGACCAGTTCTAGAGCTACATGAGGTAATAGTTTTTCATTAAACTGCTCGTAGATGACGTCACGATGACGTCATGACCTTGAAAATGTTGCTGTAACATGTTCACATATATGTCCATACATGATGAACATTTCATGAAATATGGCCTATGCATTGTTGAGATATCCATGTCACAAAAATTTGGAATAAAAATAAATAAATAAATAATAAAGAAAGAAAATTCTAACGAAATTAAGAGGTGATCTGTCGTTGGCGACAGACCACCTAATAAAGAAAGAAAATTCTAACGAAATTAAGAGGTGATCTGTCGTTGGCGACAGACCACCTAATAAATACGAGACATACTTGTGGACAAGTATCAGGTGGTCTGCATTGGCAAATTCATGCACAGACATGGGCTGGAAAATGCACGGTGAACTATAGACCTTCATTCGTGACACCAACTATCCATAAGCAATGTGAGACAGCGCTCAAGAAAGCTCATAGGGCACCTATTATACTAACATTTCAGAGAATTTCCTAAATGGTAACATGTTTATGCTAACGTGATTAATAGTCATGTAAGAGAATGGGGTGAGAGAAAAAAGAATTGGAAAGAAAATCTCAAAGAGAATGACAAAGTGAGGCATAGAACAGAAGAAAATGGCAAAATAAACATTGCAAAAGGAATGCAAAAGTTGACCCTACCCACGCCAGGAATCGAACCGGGGGCCTCGAGATCTTAAAACGGCGCCTTACCTATTGAGCCACAAATCTTCCCATTCACTTAACACGTAATGCCCAGCAGGGGCTAGAATGATTAAGAAATCGATATTCAAGCTGAAATTTCACCATGATCCCGACATCTGATTAAAAAATGGAGACAACGTTCCGGAAAGCTCGTAGACTCAGCTACAACATACTGAAATTTCAGAGTGAAAGCTTGACATATTAGTGAGATACATCTCCTAGAAGCTCGTCATGTCATTTCATAAATACCACTTCCATTGACATAACACGGAAGTGCGATTTTGACATTCATGCGTATAATGAAATTTACACCGTGAAGACGTCATCAAAATGAAAAATGAAGGCAACTCCTACTATGGAGCGAGGTCTCAGCTACAACATACTGAAATTTGGGAGAAAATTGACCATGAATTACTGAGATACACAAAAGCGGGTAAAAAAGTTCATGACGTCATACATGAAAAATCATTTTTTCGATTCATATGGCAATATGATGACATCAACATAAATTTAAAAGGTAAATCGAACATTAAATCACATCTACATTTCCCACTCTTTCAGAATATTGAAAAAAAATTGGGGGTCATTGGCCATTCTGAAGAGCTATGGCCGATTGAAGGTAGTCATGTTTTTTGCAATATTTGCACACAAAAACGTATTGACGCACGCGCAGACTTTGAACTTTGACGCACCCGCACGACCTTGTTATTGCATGGAAATGGCTCAAAATGACAGGATGTGTTGTATGTAGTGTCAGTAACATGAATCCAGTAAAAAAACAGAATTTTGACGTTTTGTTCGCGTTACGCACGAAAAAACGCGCGAACGCGCGCGCACGCGCGGAAATTTTTGAAATGCTAGAAATGGCCTGAAACATATGCAAAACAATTTTGAGTTGATTTGGAGCATTTTAAAATTTTGCGCGCGCGTTTTTGCACTAACGTACGCGTACGTCAAATTTCATTACACAGAGATGACCAGTTCTAGAGCTACATGAGGTAATAGGTTTTCATTAAACTGCTCGTAGATGACGTCACGATGACGTCATGACCTTGAAAATGTTGCTGTAACATGTTCACATATATGTCCATACATGATGAACATTTCATGAAATATGGCCTATGCATTGTTGAGATATCCATGTCACAAAAATTTGGAATAAAAATAAATAAATAATAATAAATAAAGAAAGAAAATTCTAACGAAATTAAGAGGTGATCTGTCGTTGGCGACAGACCACCTAATAAATAATAATAAACGAGACATACTTGTGGACAAGTATAAGGTGGTCTGCATTGGCAAATTCATGCACTGACATGGGTTGGTAAATGCACATTCATAAAACATCGCCTTACCCACTGAGCCACACATCTTCCCATTCACTTAACACGCAATGCCTAGCAGGGGCTAGAATAATTAAGAAATCGATATTCAAGCTGAAATTTCACCATGATCCCGACATGTGATTAAAAAATGGAGAGGACGTTCCGGAAAGCTCGTAGACTCAGCTACAACATTCTAAGGTTTCAGAGTAACAGATTTAAACATCAGCGAGATACAGCTCCTAGAAGGTCGTCATGTCATTTCATAAATACCCCTTCCATTGACATAACACGTACATGCGCCCGATTATGACACTAATGCGTATAACTAAATTTACACCATGAAGACATCATCTGAATGACAAATAAATAATAAGTATCTATAGAAGAAGGTCTCGGCTACATCATAGTGAAATTTGGGAGAAAATTGACAAAGGATTACTGAGATATGCAAAAGCGGGTAAAAAAATTCAAGACGTCATGATTAAAAATTCAATTTTTCGATTCATATGGCAATATGATGACGTCACCATGTACTTACCGGTAAAATGACACATGAAATGACATCTACATTTCTTATTCTTTCCAAATATTAAAAAAAAATTGGGGGTCACCGGCCACTCTCAAGAGCTATGGCCGATTGAAGGTAGTCATGTTTTTTGCAATATTTGCACACAAAAACGTATTGACGCACGCGCAGACTTTGAACTTTGACGCACCCGCACGACCTTGTTATTGCATGGAAATGGCTCAAAATGACAGGATGTGTTGTATGTAGTGTCAGTAACATGAATTTAGTAAAAAAATGGAATTTTGACGTTCTATTCGCGTTACGCACGGAAAAACGCGCGAACGCGCGCGCACGCGCGAAAATTTTTGAAATGCTGGAAATGGCCTGAAACATATGCAAAACAATTTTGAGTTGATTCTGAGCATTTTAAAATTTTGCGCGCGCGTTTTTGCACTAACGTACGCGTACGCGCGCGTTTTAATTGATTGGGATTAATTGGCTTGTCATTAATTTCATGCATGTCAAATTTTATTACATATCAATGATTGGTTCAAGAGATATATCCGATAATCAATTTTCATTAAATTGCTCGTAGATGACGTCACGATGACGTCATGACCTTGAAAATGTTGCTGGAACATGGTCATGTACATGTTCATGCATGATAAAAATTTCATGAAAAATGGCCCATCCATTGAAGAGATATCCATGCCACAAAAATTTGGAATAAAAATAAATAAATAATAAAGAAAGAAAAATCGGACAAAAACAAGAGGTGATCTGCCATGGCATGGCAGACCACCTAATAAAGAAAGAAAATTCTAACGAAATTAAGAGGTGATCTGTCGTTGGCGACAGACCACCTAATTATAACTCCACCATTTTCGAGATGTATACACTAATACAATGTAAAAACCCTGTCATCATTCAAAAAGACCTGTGACAACTCGCGTGCATTCTCTATAGACTTATTGGTTTTAGCAATTTTTCATACAAAATTGTGCAATTCCTATTTTGTTAAAATAATTACTGAATAGGGATATTATCAAGAACTATTCAAAAACTTACTTTGATTTTTAAAAGTAATCTATTATGCATTTCTTGCATTATCTAAAAAGTCGCCTGGCCAGGCGACTTATTAAAAATATTTTTCAACTATAAGAGCATTTGAGAGAGAATTATTCTGCCACACATTTCATTTAATTAACTTTCAATACGAATTAAAAACCAATCAACTTAGTGACAAGGGGCATTTCGGGAATTACCAATACTCAACCATCCCTTTTACAAATTAATGCAACGATACAGCAAGGAAATAACTAAATACACACTATTCGCTAACAAATACAAACAAAACACAGTGCACACGCCAGATGCAGCGCCCTAGAATAATTCTTTTGATGCAATTCAGCATAATTCTACCATAATTTTGGGGAATTGTTGATACCCAAAATCTAGCATAATTTAGAAATAAATTTTGTTGTAGAATTTAGAAACACAAGCCTTCAAAGGGGACCTTTGCTATACACACTTTGTCTTTGCCATTTAGCTTTTTTTTCTGTCTGTACAACTGAAGACGGCTATCTATCAGTATCAGTACTTTAATTTAGCATGAGTTTTTCTTCTTCCGGTAAAAACGAGTGAAGACACTGCCATGATTTAGTATACAATTAAATTTTAGCATGATTATTGTTTTGTTTTTTGTATGGTAAAACTTGTAAAACTTTTTAGTCGTCCCAGCGGCACACATTTTGGAATTATTTCAACATAATTTAGTAATTTTTGCAGCTCCATGTCGTCTTTTCATTTGGCGCAATTAAGACATAGTGTTGGCTCCTCTAGTATTTTTTTCTTTACGCTATTCGCACTAGCGAGCTTCGTGCCAAAAACATAAACAATACTCTATCTCGGCCGGGAGGGGGGACTCTCATACTCTTTCAGTCTCACACGTGTATCGTATGCGATCACGCGTGCAGCATGGCACAGCTTGAGAGCTGGCTTGGAGAGTTTTACTACATCTACACACCATCGATCCATCATGCTCGCTAATCTGCATCTCACGCTTCCCGTGCTATGCAGTGATCGGGCAGGGGCCGGGCCGGGTCGGCGGCAGGCTTGCACAGTATAGTAGGGATGATAGTAACTCCAAATTGTATGCGCTCCGACCAAGGAGAGTGATGTATCGTATCTCCTTTCTCCGACATGCATTATCAATATGATTTATGTGTAATATCGTAATTTTAGTAGCTGGTCTCGTGCTGGTCTCGACGTAAAATCCGAGACCAGAATTAAGGCTCAAGACCAAGACCAAGACCAGAGGGTTCGAGACCGAGATCAAGACCAAGAAAAAAAATCCTGATCTCGAGACTGGTCTCGAGACCAAGACCAGTCTCGAGAACTACAACACTGTATATTACTCCTGAGTATACATGTATTTTTTTCTTATGGGAGACGTTTTCGTTTGTTTCCCCGCACGGTTTTAATATAGAAAAGAAAGTGCCGGGGGTGGGTGGGGAAATATAACAAGAAAAGTAGGCTTATTGGCTTCTAGTTGACCCCCACATTAGTCGCGTTCATTGGTAGCACCATGGATAGCACAATATAATATTTTACTCTTGGCTCGTTGATCCAGGCACGACCGCCGCCAAACAGGCAAGACAAATTTTTCATGCATTTTGAGGATTAGGCCTATATATTTTGTTTGCGCTTCATGTACTAAATTGTAGGATGCAGTAGTAGTACGTCTTACAATGATACGATTCTGTAAATTTTAAATCATATTGTTGCTTCGTTTTTCTGATAATGGAGAATACTAAACAGAAAAATGCCTCCCTGATATCGCATATTGGTCAATCATATTCCCTTGCAAATATCTGGTAAATCGTTTATTGTAATGAGTGCTTTACCCCCCCCCCCCCCCCCTCCCATGGAACCAACCTCAGTTTCGTGTGCGGAGGTGTCCGAACAAGTTACGGACCAAATTCTTTCTACAATTTTATCAAAATTTCCCGTTGCGTACCCCCAATTTTTTTGTGTGTAACAAGATCAGCTATGTACTCACAGCGAAGACTGAAAGATTGGCATACTTCTCAAACCATATTTAGGTGGTCTGCCATGCCATGGCAGATCACCTCTTGTTTTTGTCCGAATTTTCTTTCTTTATTAGGTGGTCTGCCATGCAGATCACCTCTTGTTTTCGTCCGAATTTTCTTTCTTTATTTATTTATTTATTAGGTGGTCTGTCGCCAACGACAGATCACCTCTTAATTTCGTTAGAATTTTCTTTCTTTATTATTTATTTATTTATTTTTATTCCAAATTTTTGTGACATGGATATCTCAACAATGCATAAGCCATATTTCATGAAATGTTCATCATGTATGGACATATATGTGAACATGTTACAGCAACATTTTCAAGGTCATGACGTCATCGTGACGTCATCTACGAGCAGTTTAATGAAAAACTATTACCTCATGTAGCTCTAGAACTGGTCATCTCTGTGTAATGAAATTTGACATGCATATAATTAATGAGTAGCTAATTAATTTCATTGAAAAAAAACGCGCGCGTACGCGTACGTTAGTGCAAAAACGCGCGCGCAAAATTTTAAAATGCTCCAAATCAACTCAAAATTGTTTTGCATATGTTTCAGGCCATTTCTAGCATTTCAAAAATTTCCGCGCGTGCGCGCGCGTTCGCGCGTTTTTTCGTGCGTAACGCGAACAAAACGTCAAAATTCTGTTTTTTTACTGGATTCATGTTACTGACACTACATACAACACATCCTGTCATTTTGAGCCATTTCCATGCAATAACAAGGTCGTGCGGGTGCGTCAAAGTTCAAAGTCTGCGCGTGCGTCAATACGTTTTTGTGTGCAAATATTGCAAAAAACATGACTACCTTCAATCGGCCATAGCTCTTCAGAATGGCCGGTGACCCCCAATTTTTTTTCAATATTCTGAAAGAGTGGGAAATGTAGATGTGATTTAATGTTCGATTTACCTTTTAAATTTATGTTGATGTCATCATATTGCCATATGAATCGAAAAAATGATTTTTCATGTATGACGTCATGAACTTTTTTACCCGCTTTTGTGTATCTCAGTAATTCATGGTCAATTTTCTCCCAAATTTCAGTATGTTGTAGCTGAGACCTCGCTCCATACTAGGAGTTGCCTTCATTTTTCATTTTGATGACGTCTTCACGGTGTAAATTTCATTATACGCATGAATGTCAAAATCGCACTTCCGTGTTATGTCAATGGAAGTGGTATTTATGAAATGACATGACGAGCTTCTAGGAGATGTATCTCACTAATATGTCAAGCTTTCACTCTGAAATTTCAGTATGTTGTAGCTGAGTCTACGAGCTTTCCGGAACGTTGTCTCCATTTTTTAATCAGATGTCGGGATCATGGTGAAATTTCAGCTTGAATATCGATTTCTTAATCATTCTAGCCCCTGCTGGGCATTACGTGTTAAGTGAATGGGAAGATTTGTGGCTCAATAGGTAAGGCGCCGTTTTAAGATCTCGAGGCCCCTGGTTCGATTCCTGGCGTGGGTAGGGTCAACTTTTGCATTCCTTTTGCAATGTTTATTTTGCCATCTTCTTCTGTTCTATGCCTCACTTTGTCATTCTCTTTGAGATTTTCTTTCCAATTCTTTTTTCTCTCACCCCATTCTCTTACATGACTATTAATCACGTTAGCATAAACATGTTACCATTTAGGAAATTCTCTGAAATTTTAGTATAATAGGTGCCCTATGAGCTTTCTTGAGCGCTGTCTCACATTGCTTATGGATAGTTGGTGTCACGAATGAAGGTCTATAGTTCACCGTGCATTTTCCAGCCCATGTCTGTGCATGAATTTACCAATGCAGACCACCTGATACTTGTCCACAAGTATGTCTCGTTATTTATTTATTTTTATTCCAAATTTTTGTGACATGGATATCTCAACAATGCATAGGCCATATTTCATGAAATGTTCATCATGTATGGACATATATGTGAACATGTTACAGCAACATTTTCAAGGTCATGACGTCATCGTGACGTCATCTACGAGCAGTTTAATGAAAAACTATTACCTCATGTAGCTCTAGAACTGGTCATCTCTGTGTAATGAAATTTGACATGCATATAATTAATGAGTAGCAAATTAATTTCATTGAAAAAAAACGCGCGCGTACGCGTACGTTAGTGCAAAAACGCGCGCGCAAAATTTTAAAATGCTCCAAATCAACTCAAAATTGTTTTGCATATGTTTCAGGCCATTTCTAGCATTTCAAAAATTTCCGCGCGTGCGCGCGCGTTCGCGCGTTTTTTCGTGCGTAACGCGAACAAAACGTCAAAATTCTGTTTTTTTACTGGATTCATGTTACTGACACTACATACAACACATCCTGTCATTTTGAGCCATTTCCATGCAATAACAAGGTCGTGCGGGTGCGTCAAAGTTCAAAGTCTGCGCGTGCGTCAATACGTTTTTGTGTGCAAATATTGCAAAAAACATGACTACCTTCAATCGGCCATAGCTCTTCAGAATGGCCGGTGACCCCCAATTTTTTTTCAATATTCTGAAAGAGTGGGAAATGTAGATGTGATTTAATGTTCGATTTACCTTTTAAATTTATGTTGATGTCATCATATTGCCATATGAATCGAAAAAATGATTTTTCATGTATGACGTCATGAACTTTTTTACCCGCTTTTGTGTATCTCAGTAATTCATGGTCAATTTTCTCCCAAATTTCAGTATGTTGTAGCTGAGACCTCGCTCCATAGTAGGAGTTGCCTTCATTTTTCATTTTGATGACGTCTTCACGGTGTAAATTTCATTATACGCATGAATGTCAAAATCGCACTTCCGTGTTATGTCAATGGAAGTGGTATTTATGAAATGACATGACGAGCTTCTAGGAGATGTATCTCACTAATATGTCAAGCTTTCACTCTGAAATTTCAGTATGTTGTAGCTGAGTCTACGAGCTTTCCGGACCGTTGTCTCCATTTTTTAATCAGATGTCGGGATCATGGTGAAATTTCAGCTTGAATATCGATTTCTTAATCATTCTAGCCCCTGCTGGGCATTACGTGTTAAGTGAATGGGAAGATTTGTGGCTCAATAGGTAAGGCGCCGTTTTAAGATCTCGAGGCCCCCGGTTCGATTCCTGGCGTGGGTAGGGTCAACTTTTGCATTCCTTTTGCAATGTTTATTTTGCCATCTTCTTCTGTTCTATCCCTCACTTTTTCATTCTCTTTGAGATTTTCTTTGCAATTCTTTTTTCTCTCGCCCCATTCTCTTACATGACTATTAATCACGTTAGCATAAACATGTTACCATTTAGGAAATTCTCTGAAATGTTAGTATAATAGGTGCCCTATGAGCTTTCTTGAGCGATGTCTCACATTGCTTATGGATAGACGGTGTCACGAATGAAGGTCTATAGTTTACCGTGCATTTTCCAGCCCATGTCTGTGCATGAATTTGCCAATGCAGACCACCTGATACTTGTCCACAAGTATGTCTCGTTTATTTTTATTCCAAATTTTTGTGGCATTGATATCTCAACAATGCATGGACCATGTTTCATGAAATGTTCACCATGTATAGGTATATATGTGAATATGGTCCAGCAACATTTTCAAGGTCATGACGTCATCGTGACGTCATCTACGAGCAGTTTAATGAAAACCTATTACCTCATGTAGCTCTAGAACCAATCATTTATAGCTAATGAAAATTAACATGCATAAATTTAATGATTCAACAATTAAATTCGATGAATAAAAACGCGCGCGTACGCGTACGTTAGTGCAAAAACGCGCGCGCAAAATTTTAAAATTCTCCAAATCAACTCAAAATTGTTTTGCATATGTTTCAGGCCATTCCCAGCATTTCAAAAAATTCCGCGCGTGCGCGCGCGTTCGCGCGTTTTTCTGTGCGTAACGCGAATAGAACGTCAAAATTCCGTTTTTTTTACTAAATTCATGTTACTGACACTACATACAACACATCCTGTCATTTTGAGCCATTTCCATGCAATAACAAGGTCGTGCGGGTGCGTCGAAGTTGAAAGTCTGCGCGTGCGTCAATACGTTTTTGTGTGCAAATATTGCAAAAAACATGACTACCTTCAATCGGCCATAGCTCCTCAGAATGGCCGGTGACCCCCAATTTTTTTTTAATATTTCGAAAGAGTATGAAATGTATATGTCATTTCATGTGTCATTTTACCAGTAAGTACATGGTGACGTCATCATATTGCCATATGAATCGAAAAAATGAATTTTAAATTATGACGTCATGAACTTTTTTACCCGCTTTTGCATATCTCAGTAATCCTTTGTCAATTTTCTCCCAAATTTCAGTATGTTGTGCCTAGGACATTGCTCTGTGGCAGTCTTGCCTTAACTTTTCAATTTGTTAATGTGTTCAAGGTGAAAATATGATTATAGGCATTAAAGTCAGAATCACACGTTTTCAAGTGTAATGTCAATGGGAGGGTCATTTATTTGAAATCATGAAATGACATGGCAATCTTTCAGGAGCTATATCTTTTCCCATGTCACGATCTTTTACTCTGAAATTTTAATATGTTGTAGCTGAATCGAGTAGCTTTCGGCCACGTGGTCTCCATTTTTTCATTAGATATCGGGATCATGGCAAAATTTCAGCTTCAATATCGATTTCTAAATCAATCTAGCCACTGTTAGCGGGCATTACGTGAAAAGTGAATGCGAAGATTTGTGGCTCAATGGGTAAGGCGATGTTTTAAGAACGTTCATTTACCAGCCCATGCCAGTGCATGAATTTGCCAATGCAGACCACCTTATACTTGTCCACAAGTATGTCTCGTTATTATTAGGTGGTCTGCCATGCCATGGCAGATCACCTCTTGTTTTTGTCCGAATTTTCTTTCTTTATTATTATTATTATTATTATTATTATTATTATTTATTTTTATTCCTATTTTTTGTGACATGGATATCTCAACAATGCATGGACCATGTTTCATGAAATGTTCATCATGTATAGGTATATATGTGAACATGTTACAGGAACATTTTCAAGGTCATTACGTAATCGTGACGTCATGCACGAGCAATTTAATGAAAATCTATTATCTCATGTAGCTCTAAAACCGTTCATCTCTGTGTAATGAAATTTGGCATGTATATAATTAATGACAAGACAATTAATTTCAATGAAAAAAAACGCGCGCGTACGCGTACGTTAGTGCATTAACGCGTGCGTAAAATAAAAAAATGCTCCAAATCAACTAGAAATTGTTTTGCATATGTTTGAGGCCATTTCTAGCATTTTTCAAATTTCCGCGCGTACGCGCGCGCGCGCGCGTTTTTCCGTGCGTTTAGCAAACGCAACGTCGGAAAACCGTTTTTTCACTGGATTCATGTTTCTGACACTGCAAACAACACATCCTGAAATTTTGAGCCATTTCTATGCAATAATAAGGTCGTGCGGGTGCGTCAAAGTTCAAAGTCCGCGCGTGCGTCAATACGTTTTTGTGTGCAAAAACATGACCACCTTCAATCGGCCATAGCTCCTCAGAATGGCTGGTGACCCCCAATTTTTTTTTCATATTTTCAAAGAGTGGGAACTGTAGATGCTATTTCATGTATCATTTGATCGTTAAATACATCGTAACGTCATCATATTGCCATATGAATCGAAAAAATCAATTTTCATGTATGACGTCATAAACTTTTTTACCCGTTCTTGCGTATCTCAGTAATCTTTGGTCAATTTTGTTCCAAATTTCAGTATGTGATAGCTGAGACATTGCTCTATGAGAAATTAGCCCTAATATTTCAATAGGATTCCATCTTCATGGTATAAATTTGATTATAGACATTAATGTCAAAATCGATCGTAAGTACGTGTTATGTCAATGGAAGGGGTATTTATTAAATGACATGACGATCTTCTAGGAGCTGTATCTCGCTTATGTTCAATTCTGTTACTCTGAAATTTTAGTATGTTGTAGCTGAGTCTACTAGCTTTCGGGGACGTCATCTTTATTTTTCAATCAGATGTCGCGATCATGGCGAAATTTCATCTTGAATATCAATTTCTTAATCATTCTAGCCCCTGCTGGGCATTACGTGTTAAGTGAATGGGAAGATGTGTGGCTCAATTGGTAAGGCGCCGCGTTTTAAGATCTCGAGGCCCCCGGTTCGATTCCTGGAGTGGGTAGGGAAAATTTTCGCATTCCTTTTACAATGTTTCTTTTGCCATCTTCTTCTGTTCTATCCCTCACTTTGTCATTCTCTTTGAGATTTTCTTTCCCATTCGTTTTCTCTCGCCCCTTTATCTTACGTGGCTATTAATTACATGTTAGCACAATATACATGTAACCATTTAGGCATGTCTCTGAAATGTACGTTAGTAGACATTGTAGGTGCGCTATGAGCTTTCTTGAGCGGAGTCTCTGATTGCTTATGAATAGATGGTGTCACGATTGAAGGTCCATATCACCGTGCATTTTCTAGCCCATGTCAGTGCATGAATTTGCCAATGCAGACCACCTTATACTTGTCCACAAGTATGTCTCGTTTATTTTTATTCCAAAATTTTGTGACATGGATATCTCAACAATGCATGAACCATGTTTCATCAAATGTTCATCATGTATAGGTATATATGTGAACATGTTACAGGAACATTTTCAAGGTCATTACATAATCATGACGTCATGTACGAGCAATTTAATGAAAATCTATTATTTCATGTAGCTCTAAAACCGTTCATCTCTGTGTAATGAAATTTGGCATGTATATAATTAATGACAAGACAGTTAATTTCAATGAAAAAAAACGCACGCGTACGCGTACGTTAGTGCATTAACGCGCGCGTAAAATAAAAAAATGCTCCAAATCAACTAGAAATTGTTTTGCATATGTTTGAGGCCATTTCTAGCATTTTTCAAATTTCCGCGCGTACGCGCGCGCGCGCGCGTTTTTCCGTGCGTTTAGCAAACGCAACGTCGGAAAACCGTTTTTTCACTGGATTCATGTTTCTGACACTGCAAACAACACATCCTGAAATTTTGAGCCATTTCCATGCAATAATAAGGTCGTACTGGTGCGTCAAAGTTCAAAGTCCGCGCGTGCGTCAATACGTTTTTGTGTGCAAATATTGCAAAAAACATGACCACCTTCAATCGGCCATAGCTCCTCAGAATGGCTGGTGACCCCCAATTTTTTTTTCATGTTTTGAAAGAGTGGGAACTGTAAATGCTATTTCATGTATCATTTGATCGTTAAATACATCGTAACGTCATCATATTGCCATATGAATCGAAAAAATCAATTTTCATGTATGACTTCATAAACTTTTTTACCCGTTCTTGCGTATCTCAGTAATCTTTGGTCAATTTTGTTTCAAATTTCAGTATGTGATAGCTGAGACATTGCTCTATGAGAAATTAGCCCTAATATTTCAAAAGGATTCCATCTTCATGGTACAAATTTGATTATAGACATTAATGTCAAAATCGATCGTATATACGTGTTATGTCAATGGAAGGAGTATTTATTAAATGACATGACGATCTTCTAGGAGCTGTATCTCGCTTATGTTCAATTCTGTTACTCTGAAATTTTAGTATGTTGTAGCTGAGTCTACTAGCTTTTGGGGACGTGATCTCTTATTTTTTAATCAGATGTCGCGATCATGGCGAAATTTCATCTTGAATATCAATTTCTTAATCATTCTAGCCCCTGCTGGGCATTACGTGTTAAGTGAATGGGAAGATGTGTGGCTCAATTGGTAAGGCGCCGCGTTTTAAGATCTCGAGGCCCCCGGTTCGATTCCTGGAGTGGGTAGGGTAAATTTTTGCATTCCTTTTACAATTTTTTTTTTTGCCATCTTCTTCTGTTCTATCCCTCACTTTGTCATTCTCTTTGAGATTTTCTTTCCCATTCGTTTTCTCTCGCCCCTTTATCTTACGTGGCTATTAATTACATGTTAGCACAATATACATGTAACCATTTAGGCATGTCTCTGAAATGTACGTTAGTAGACATTGTAGGTGCGCTATGAGCTTTCTTGAGCGGAGTCTCTGATTGCTTATGAATAGATGGTGTCACGATTGAAGGTCCATATCACCGTGCATTTTCTAGCCCATGTCAGTGCATGAATTTGCCAATGCAGACCACCTTATACTTGTCCACAAGTATGTCTCGTTTATTTTGTTATTCAGAGGAAGGCATTGCCTAATGAGACATACAGCGTATCGCTTAAAACACCTGAATGTCTTGATTTGTTATGAGGCGGCAATCATGATAGATCGAAGGAAGTACATGTATATCGGAGCACCGTCCATGCTCCTATAAACTACGCCGCCATCGATATCGTCACCCCCTTCATATGCCCCGTCCAGCTAACTTACCACCCCCCTCCCCCCCCCCCACCCCACCCACCCACCCTCCCCCGCACGCACACACACACACACACACTTACACACACACACACACATATATATATATATATATACACACACACACACACACACACACACACACACACATAATACAAACAAACACTCGTCATCCGTGAAGGTCCACTCGACTTTTCGAAGAATTTGCTTTCATCCTCCAAGGCCCCCGCCTCCTCGTATACATGTTTCGACGACTGAACGAAAAATAACAGACGCACACAGATGGTAATTGTTCTCATGAGGGGTTGTCTGGTCCCTGGCTTGCTTTGTACTGACCGTCCGGCTCAAACCGGTATTAGGGTAGGCTTAACGTTCAGACCCTAAGAGAAGATTGGTGTCTCGCCAATACGTCTTTATCATGACTATTGGTTGAAAAACACCCTTTTTTTGAAAAACCAGGCTGATGTGACATATCTTGAGATAACTATTGTAAAGACAGTATCGTGATTAGGAAACTATAGACTTGAGATAACTATTGTAAAGAGTCTAGATTTCACACATTGTCTGCCACTAAGAATAATCACGAGCGGCCTCGTCGGCTAGCCAAGTCGATTTTGGGGGATGTTTACAATCAGGGCAACGGATGTCTTTTCGAGGCGGGAACGTGGGTTACATAACAAAGGAAAGCCTGATGGAAAGTCACGTTTGGAGGCATGAGACTCTAGAAATCTCATGCACATAGCATGGACCCTGTCCATGCACATAGCAACAGACTCGTTATCTATTACAATCACGGAGCGCTGAGATGCCAACCTTCGTGCCTGTTGACACATGATAAAGTCATGTGTCGGACCATGCGAACACTAAATGGAACATAGGCATTGTTGTTCATCCCAGTCCAGAGAGATAACAGCGCCATTTTCACGGAAATCGTTCATCCTTACTATTATCACAGCCATACCCAGGTCGAAATTCCCATAGAAACCAGTAGAAACCAGTAGAGACCGTCTACTGGTTTATACTGGTCCAGTAGAGTCTACTGGTCTGAAGAGGAACTACGAAATCAAACCAGTAGAAACCAGTAGAAACCAGTAGAGTCTAATGTGTTGAAGACCAGTAGAAACCAATAGAAACCAGTGAGATCTAATGGTTTGAGAAGGAGTGTGAAAAAAAACAAAGTCAAACCAGTAGAAACCATTAGAGACCAGGGGATTCTAATGGTATTGAAGACCAGTAGAAACCATTAGAATCCACTGGTCTCTAATGGTTTCTACTGGTTTGATTTTGTTTTTTTCACACTCCTTCTCAAACCACTAGATCTCACTGGTTTCTATTGGTTTCTACTGGTCTTCAATACCATTAGAATTCACTGGTCTCTAATGGTTTCTACTGGTTTGACTTTGTTTTTTTCACACTCCTTCTCAAACCACTAGATCTCACTGGTTTCTATTGGTTTTTACTGGTCTTCAATACCATTAGAATCCACTGGTCTCTAATGGTTTCTACTGGTTTGACTTTGTTTTTTTTCACACTCCTTCTCAACCATTAGATCTCACTGGTTTCTATTGGTTTCTACTGGTCTTCAATACCATTAGAATCCACTGGTCTCTAATGGTTTCTACTGGTTTGACTTTGTTTTTTTTTTACACTCCTTTTCAAACCATTAGATCTCACTGGTTTCTATTGGTTTCTACTGGTCTTCAATACCATTAGAATCCACTGGTCTCCAATGGTTTTTTCTGGTTTGACTTTGTTCTTTTTCACACTGATAGAAATTAGTTAGATATAATGTTTTGAAAAGGAGTGTGAAAAATACAGAGTCAAACCAGTAGAAACCATTAGAGACCAGTGAATTGGTGGAGACCAGTATAACCAATAGAAACCAGTAAGACCTAATGGTTTGAAAAGGAGTGTCAAAAATTCAAAGTCAAACCAGTAGAAACCAATAGAAACAAGTGAGATCTAATGGTTTGAAAAGGAGTGTGAAAAATACAAAGTCAAACCAGTAGAAACCATTAGAGACCAGTGAATTCTCCTGGTATTGGAGATCAGTAGAAACCAGTAGAAACTAGTGAGATATAATGTATGGAAAAGGAGTGTGAAAAATACTAAGTCAAACCAGTAGAAACCATTAGAGACCAGTAGAAACCAATAGAAACCAATAGAAATAGAGATGCTCATGAATATTCATGCATGTATTTACGTGTCCTAATTTTGTACTTTTAGATAGATAACCTCCACCTAACCAGATAAAAGGAATTTTACCAAGTAATGATTTCAAGTTTAAACATAAAATAGTGAATGTCACCTACTTAAGTGAAGACAATAATGATAACAACAACAAAAATGATCTTCTTAAATGTAAGTTAGAGTAACCAATATCTTATGAACCTTATAACCGTACTGCTATATATATGAAAGTCTGTGAAGGATAGAGTAGAAAGTAGGATAGGTATAGGATAGAATAGGAATAAATATAGGATAGGATAGGATTAGGTTAAAACGTTAAGGAAATATGCCATAATTCGAATTATCATATACTAAATTGATATCGATATTTCATCAATATTTTTAATTTTGATTCCTATTGGTCTCCTGATGCCTCCAGTAAATATAGGTATTCTACTAGTTTCTGCTGGTATTCTGATGGATCCAGGAGAAATTGCTACTGGTTTCTACTGGCACTCTACTGATATTTTTCTAATGGTTTCTACTGGAAATCATTTCACTTTCCATATTCAAACCAGCAGAAAAATTCCAGTAGAAACCAGTAGGAAGCTCTATTGGATCCAGTAGAGATTCCTACTGGTTTCTACTGGTCTTCTATAGGATCCAGTAGAGATTCCTACTGGTTTCTACTGGTATTCTACTGGCATCTTTCTAATGGTTTCTACTGGAAATCATTTCACTTTCCATATTCAAACCAGTAGAAAAATTCCAGTAGAAACCAGTAGGAAGCTCTATTGGATCCAGTAAAGATTCCTACTGGTTTCTACTGGTATTCTACTGGTCTTCTTTTGGTCTTGTATTGGATCCAGTAGAGATTTCTACTGGTTTCTACTGGTATTCTACTGGTATTTTTCTAATGGTTTCTACTGGAAATCATTTCACTTTCCATATTCAAACCAGTAGAAAATTTCCAGTAGAAACCAGTAGAGATTCTAATGGTTTTTCTCTACTGGTTTCTACTGGTTTTTCGTCCTGGGTATACATGTACAATAGATATATGTGAAGCAAGCTCGCTGATACGTTCTTGTTATGGCCATCTAACAAGGATCGAGCAAACCTTCGGGGGTTTTTTCAGAATGATATATTATGCCCGAGCCAATATGTTTTATGCCTACACGCACATTTAAAAGCAAAGCATGTTACGAATGAGATGTGTCCCATGTTCAAGTAAGATACCGTTGGTACGAGTAGTATTGGCATCCATAGTGAAATTATACGAATAGACTTGGACCAGAGGAGATTTAGTTATCACTAATTCACTATTAAACTCGAGCCTGATGTAAACCTATGTCTTGTAATCGTTTTGAAATGTCCAACATCCTAAGCTAGCTGGTAAGCTAGGCCGTTCTCTGTCCATCAGAGATATAACGCTGTTTTTTCCGTGTGACCTTACATCTCATTAGTCGCGTGTCGGCCCTGCATGGAATTCGGGTGCATGCATGTACTCTCTTCAAAGGCCATCCAGGGAGCATCCAGGGTGAGAGACAGTTGATAGTAGGCCACATGCCAACCCACGAGTTTTTATATTCCGTGGAAAAAAAAATCGATGATGGCTCCGCTCGTGTTCCTGAGACATTTGGGTCGTGATCCATTGCTCATGCTGTGTTGATGTTAATGAATACACATGTTTACACATTCATCCTTACACTTATCATTCCACATTTCCTCATCTTCGTCTTCTCCTTGACACATCCTCCTTACTTTTCCCTCTTTATGTGCGTCTTTTCACTTTTGCTTCTGCCTCCGCCGCCTTCCCTCCTTCTTTAATTCCAGCTCATCTCGCTATCTTCTTCATTCCTTTTTAAACTTCTATTTTACATCCTTTCGTTCATCATCTCCCTTCTCATTCCCTCCTCCTCAATATCGTTTAATTGCTATACCTACTGATCGGTTCACCTCAACATTTCCGAACCGTCGTCAAAATCGTTTCCAATAATTCAGCTAACTTCATCAAGGATGTATGAGATCAACAACGTTTCATACATCCTTGTTTTTTTTTTTTTTTTTACAACTTTGTGTGTACAGTAATACCTCCCTCTCCCACACACACACACACACACACACACACACACACACACACACACACACTTCCAAGTGGTTAACAAATAATACTGGTATATAGCAATAACAATAATCAATTTTTGTTTCAATTCTATTTCTAGTTTGAACCAGCATAAAGTGGACATTTGCGTGAGTAGCTCATTACTGATGCACGTGCTTACGTGTGTTAGAGCAATTTTCAGGGATTATTATGGTGGATTATTGTTATTATCGCTGTTTTAGTGTTTAATTATTTGTTTTTAACAGTGCAAATAACTGAAAGAAAACACCAAAGGGCAATTAATTTCTCAGGAACTTCGAATGAAAGTACTGTACATGTATGTCAAAATACTGTGTCCATTTTGCAGAGGAAAAAAAATAGAATTCCTTCCTCGCAATATAGGAACTCATAAGTGATTATCATCTGGAATTTATCCCTGTACACGTATCTTCAAAAATGAGTCTAGCACCTTCATCCTTGCAATGAGTATCTAAACAACTCAATGATATCAATGTTATCATCAGGGACAATTCTTAATGAAAATGTAGACAAAAAATAAGTTTTGTTAATACATGTATCTCCAACTTCATCAGAAAAGAGGCAGGGAGGGAAAAGAGGAAGACTTGAAAGAAGTTATTTTTCACGCAGAATGTGAATTCTACCTCGGCTCACTGTCAATTTCCATCTTCTAAAAACTTGACCATCATGTTGTACTTGTGGTTAATGCAATGTTGTTATTTTTTTATCTTTGTCCACAAAAGAGCACACTACTACATGTAGTACATGTACTTTTTAATCGTACTTATTCCAACCCACTTGTTTAAATCATAATTGTTCCTTGAGTTAGCTTTCATACATATGGGGACAGATACCATAAACACATGTATCTATAACAATGAGTACAAATAGATGGATTTCGGTTCTTCCAAAATAAGTGCAAGTTGATAAATTAAAATATCAGAATAACAATGAATAAATACACGTGACTGATAATGATATTGAAGATTAGATTTTTACAATTTTATTTGAATGAATTTCAACAAGTACATAAATAAACCTACAATTTGTAGTTTACAATAAAGCTTTCACCTCTGGAAAAAAATGTCCTTTCATGAACAACCCAGGATTCTCTATTCTCACACACATCTTAATTCATTAACACCACTGCTTATCGAAACACACACCTACATACATACATACATACAAACACATCACATTCATACAACACACACACTATGATGTTGACATCTGAATTATGCAAGGATGCACTGGGGCATATGCATAAAACTTACTAAGCCTAGCCAGCTACTAAAGTGCATAAAGCTATAAATGTTTTTTTTTAGTAGCTAACTAGGCTCGTAAGGTTTCATGAATATAGCCCCTGGTTTTTAACTACCAAATTTGATCACAAAGTATTTGTTTGCTTATAAGGCAAGCTCACCATAACATTTGCATTTTATGTGCATCCAATTATTTGTTCAAACAAGGAGAGAAATTAATCTTCTTCATTTAAGAGCAACCAAAGTATTGGTGTACCGTGTTAGGCATAATCATGTACATAATGGATCAACAGATGTTGATTTCTATTACAGAGCTGCATCATGCTGTTACAGTCCCCATTGTACACTGCCTGATAATGAACTACGCTTTTAATTCTTATCCTCAGTGTGTCCATTTCCCACTGATTTCCCTAGCAATTACTGGCACTTGAAAGATGTTTCATCAACCCGACTGTTTCCACCTCTTTTGATGGGGGAAACAGAACATTTCTAGCATTTTGAATTGAGTTTGAGTTTAACTATAAACCTGGCTCTAATCTAAAATGCCTTAGCACTGGAGAACCGTACAGTGTAACTTTGATACAGGATTATGCTTTTCACCTTGTTTACACTTGGCATAATACAAACTGTGCACTTACATGAGATTAACTATTATAGAAAATCAGCAATATCATGTTATGTGCAAAGATATAACTAAGCGAATCACACAAATTATACCTGTATTGTAGGTTGAAGTGATACATGTATACAGGTTAGCCATAAAGGTAGCATTTTAACTTAAGTACATGTAGTGATTTCAGAACCTATAACCAGGGCAACCAGAACTCTTCTTCCTTGACCATGGAACATTTTTCATATTCGAATTCAGGATCATGTGAAGGAGTCATCTCAAAATATTATACACATTGAAATTAAACAAGATGAAGACCCATAATGACAGGTCCCTCAATCTTTGTATTACCTCTCCTATCCACTACCCGCTACTCTGAAGTAGATGTAGCATATATCTACGTATTGTTCATCTCTAAAAGTGCATAAATTACAACATACAGTAATGTGTGATGCATGCATTCAGAGATCAACTTTTGAATGACAAAAATCACCTGTAGCTTTATCTTGCCCCTCTTGTATTTTATATTGACATGGAACGAGAAATGTACTACAAACATCTACAAGACATCGCTTATAAATGTTACAATATTGCCGTTCCATGTACTGATGATGTATCAAGTGACAATAGTTATGACCTACTGATTGTACTTTCCATCCAGCACAAAACCTTCCAACCAGACTTCCTCCATTGCGTCGGGATCACCTTGTAACTAACCTTATCAACAGATGCAACATAGCATGAATAACAACAACAAGCAGGCTTCTTGGCCATGTTAATCAGGATTATCTTACCATTTCATGGACATTTGACACTTATGTGGGTTTTTTTTCCAATCATAATCTTACAAGGTCACATCATCTTGCATCGCAGGGTTTATATGTAAAATGGTCACTTGCTATCGATATATGGCATGGGTCACATAAAGCTTAACAATGGCAAAAATCAAATTTCAATGTCCAAAGTACACTCTATCACACATGTATCAATTCTTCTGCTGACTTTCAATCTACGCTCTCAGAGTAAACAATGTCCAAACCGCAGGTTCTAAAACCCAGCTTCAAGTTTTCAGTTCACAGTGTACCAAGTATGATTCTTATAATGTCTGTTGCAGGCCATTAAAGCAAAGTTCTGTGGATACTGGGGTAATAAATCCCCAAAATAGCATGTTCCTTTACACTGCAGTATCCAATGTTTACATTTGTTTGCACACCACACATAAAACTACTACCATAGAAAAGATGTATTAATAAATCAATATCTATGCCTGTAGCAAACAATGTGCAAATTAGGACCACAAATAGGACCTCACTGGAAATGGGGCTCAAACAGAGTTTCTCCCTACCAGACACTCAAGGCCAATCTACAGAAAATAGGTATAAAGGGCTTGATGCTAGCATTCACAGGGTAAAGAACCAATATACAGAAGACATGTATGTACAATGTAGCACCCGAGACAGCGAGAAATGGTTGTCTCACTTTAGCAAGTCAAAAGTCCAAAATACAGATCTAAAGGAGTGAGTTAAGTAGTAAAGGTGATTACAAGCAGCAACAGACAAGGACCTAGAATGATGTGAATTACACAAGAGGAAACCTGAATTGAAGTTAATATCAAGCCTTGCATGAGAGGCATACAGGGCTCCTACCAGGATTGATTCCATGTGGTATAAACACCATGAGTTAACTTCTTTCAGCAGTTTACATTATATTTTGGGGCAATGTCGCATAATAGTGCAAGCAACCAATTCCCCTCTGTGTCAACAAGCATTATATACGATGCGCAAAGTCAATCCCTGCAAGAACCCTGATTGCATGTGCATATGAGCTTTGCATGCCTTTAAACACAACAGCACTTCGTTAATCCAGGCAAGTAGTATTTTATAAATGTGAATAAAAGATTGGGAAGTGTAAATGTTTTCATTCACATCATGTACAGTGTAGTATGAAACAAAGTGAGTTCTTCAAAAACAGACCTTAACCTATAATAGTGAGCCAGACAAAATGCTGTCTTACAGGATTTGTGTACATCACTGAGAGGTATTTATGCAAAAATGCCTTAATGCCACATGGAGTTTTTTGTGACAATATGGTAAATTAGTAAACTTCATTTGATGCAGGATAACATCCATCATAACACCACCTCACTCCCAGATTAACTTCCACAAACAGATGTTACATTTCATTTTGCGTTCTCTAAGTTGATTGCATTGATGGACGTCCACTTCACTTCACAAGCGTCCAGCTGACCTTACACTGCTGCATCCAGTGAGTGAGTGGGTGGGTTAGAGCGGCTGGCCAGACCAGCCATAAACCATCTATTGTCTTTGTGCGGGAGGGCAGGTCAGTCATATCCCGCTGCCATTGGTCAGTCATTTGTCCTTGAGATGTTTGAGCGAGCATGTTGAGTGCAATCTGTGTGCGCTGAACATTGAGAGTCCCACTCCAAAGAGCAACATCAACAGCGCCGACCTAGGGGCGGGGATTTTGTCGTAGCCATGGGGATGCTGGTGTGCGTTGTTGTGCACCTACAGAGGAGGGAATTAGAGCAGAGAGATTTAACACAAGATTATAAATAGCTTTCAACCTCAAGTGTGGTGTGCAGCTACAGAGATCAGGGAATCACGGCAGATTAGCAAGATCAAAGTGTTCAACCCAATCTCCTCTCTCCTCTCATAAAAAAAAAAATCTAGCCGTATAATCTCTAATTCCAAGAAATGATTTCTACTACATGATTTCAACCTTAATTCTTTCAATTCAATGTTGCAATTTACACACACACACACAAAAAAAAAAAACTATTGCAGGGTAGGATAAGAGAGCAACAAAACATCTCAATAGTTTTGCCATTTGTGCCCTGATATAATGCTGTTTCTGTCATAAAATCCTACTGTGTTTCCCATGCTGTATTTTAGCAAGAGATAACACACATACAATGACTAAAACACTCTCTTTCATTGTGTCCCTGTCATAAAAACACTATTTCACTTTTTGCAGGTATTAGTCATACTCCTGGAGGGTGTTTCATGAACGTTGTCAGCACTGACCAAATGGTCAACTTCAGTGAAATACTTTATTTTGATTGGCTGAGAGGCACTAGCCTCTGACTGTTACTATTAACTGTCGGAGAAAGACAGCTTGTCAGGCAAAAAATGTTCATGAAACGCCCTCCTGAAATGAAGAGCCAAGATGGTTTACAAAAATTCAGTGTGAAATATCCTAGTTCCATACAATAGACCATTTTTGTTATGTTTGCAAATATAATTCACATTATTCAAACAAGACATTAATGGGGCTTTGTCACTGAAGCAATAACTTGTAGATTCAGAGTGCATTCCACAGATTGAAACTGAATTATGAAATGTAGTAAAAGTAATAATGTGTAACTGCGCAGTTAAGGATAAAGTTGTGAATACATTACGAAAATGGCTTATTCATGATTTCAGTGTCTCATTGCCCACTACATTGCCTATGCTGCTCATGTGTAGTAGGTGACTGTGCACAGTAGTGGTCACTGCATTGAGTCAAATGGGGTCAGTTGGCTTATTATTACATGTATTGGCTCATGTCAGGGACACACTGCCTTTCTGCCCTGTGGAGGCCAGGAAGATAAAATTTGACCAGTACCTGGGCTGGAAAGCACTTCAACTTGTTTACAAACAAGACAGCCTGAAATGAAATAATGAGCACCCCTCCATGAAGTTAAAAATTTAGGAAATTTCTCCTGTCCTGCAGCTGTGCTCAGAATAATGACAACATTGATATAAAATTAGTAAAGGTGACTCTGTGTCCTGACTAGCGACCATGACAACAGCAGGCCTCGAAAGTCACCTGTTTTAGGGGCAGGCAACTTTTAGTTTTGGGGGGGCACTTTTTTCACTTTTTTCAAGGGCAGCAAGTTAGGTCAGAGGGGCACCAAGGCAAAAACCGACAATTATGAAAGGGCACCAAGGCAAATCCCTGAAATATGAAAGGGCTCCCAAACCCATACCCCCATTGGCGGCTTATACATTAAAAAATTTTGTTTTGTTTGTTTTTTCATTTGGCCGTAAGGCCAGGTAAAATTGAGTACATGTTGATCGTCCGGATTTTTTTAAAAAGAGGAGGAGGGTGTACCATATTATTTGATATTTGATAGTTTTCCCAAGATGGCTGCCGCATGTAAAATAGTATATAATACGATGCACATCAACCAACGTTGCTGTAGTGTGTATGATTTGCCCCCAAAATATCAATTTTTTCAACAGGTTTCTTTTTGTCTATTTTTAAATATTAAAATGTTGCCTTTATTCTAAATATGAAATTACATTTTGTTGATATATTGTCATTTTTGTCTTGATTTTGTAATTAATGTTTTAACATTTATGTAAACACTTTCATTGGAAGCCTTGTTTTTCCTCAAAATACACGGAACAGCAACAGAAATTACTCCAGAATCTCAACGAAATTCAAAGATTAGATGGCCACAAAACACGATCTCACTTCACTACAATCATGATAATCAGACTGCACTGGACTCTGGACAGCGCACTCGAGTGTAACCCTCACCCTGGCCTCGCGCGGCCCGGGGTCGGCCGCATGGAAAACATGCACATAGCGTATGTATATACGGCTTTGAACACAGACGTGTGTTGCTGCCCTCTACGTTGAAGACATCGCGTTTTCGAATAATGGCGGATGGGATAAAGTCGTTGACTGATCAGAACGATGTCAAAACCCCCCCAAATTACCCATCAACATTCCATTCAATCGTGACAAAATGCTATTAATGTGAAAGGTGAGGGTGTATTTATGTTAAATGTGTTTGTCAAAATATTTTTTGTGCGCCGATTGATCCGATTGAAGTGGATTGTAATGAGTTGTTGGTACAGTGGCTGATACAAATTTTAACATCGCTACTCAATGCGTATTGACTTTCTGTGTAAACTTTTTCATGTACAGCTACACAAAGTCTATGGGGAAACGGAATGTCCATTTTCACCTGATGAAACGGGAAAAGACCATATGGCCTAATGCCCTTTTTGTCATGTTTCAAATATTTTTTCGCTTCCTCGAATAAAGCCAGACAATTTATTTTTCTTCAAACGTAAATCGATAAACTCGAAACAAAATCATTCGCTCGTATTCATTCACAAGCTAGATCAACGAGCCGAAACATCGCACTTGGAAAATAGCCGCAATGGCACATTGCGTGTAATGCAACATCCTGTATCGAAACTTTCCCCCCGCTGTAAACTTTACTTCGATGTACATACGTTGACACGAAGGGCACAATAATACGAGGGATTGAGTTCAATAAATGGAATGTCCATTGCATTTGTTTACGAAAACTCTCCCATCGCATTTACCCCCCTGAAGTTGTACTCGGGTACGTAACGTACATAGGCTATTCGGACGAAGGTACGAGGGAGTGAGTTCGGGTAATAGAATGGCAGCGTGTTTACAAAAAAAAATCCCATTCACTGCGGTGCGAGCATGCATGAGTCGAGTCGGCTGTAATCACGCTGAACGTTTGAAAATGAACCGACACGGCTCTGATGCGCTGTGAATCGAAGCTGTTATTAGTTTGGTGCGAAAGAATGTTGTTTCCGGACGTTTAGGGGAAAAGGGCATTACGGCAAACTGAAAATGGGGACGGCAACAAGTTGCCATAAGTATCATAATTTTGAGAGGGGCGACGCGGCAAGTAGAGGGGGCATTGCGGCAAATTGCCGTTTGCCGGTGGGTAATTCGAGCCCTGCAACAGGATGGCATCAGAAATTATGAGAATATTATGAATTGTGAAACATACCTGTAAAAATCTGCTTGGGTAAAGCCTGCCGGGAATTCTTGAGATAATCATCATGGATGTTGTGCAGAGCTCAACTTCTTGTAGAATGTTGACTCCTGTAATGATAAAAAGCAAACAGTAACTATCAAACCAATCCATGTTCATTGTCACATAGGGAGAGGGAAAAGTCTCAGGGACCTTACCCAAACTGGAGAGACTGAATCATAGAGTGCTAGCCACATGGTCAAGAGCAGAGAAAATTGCAGTGAAATATTTGTGCATGATCAGAATTTCATTACCACAGTATACTTTATCGATAATCATAATTTCTGAGGTACAATTATATTTCCCACCAATATTTGCATCATTTTTCACCTCACTTGTCCCATACAAATCTTGGAAAGTCCTCACAAAATAAGCTGTTGAACAATCACAATCAAAATCATTCGCTGAAAACCTTAAAAAACATTTCTCCTCGGCCGTGGACTCTTCGCTGCGCTGGTACGTAAAATGAGCTTTATTAGCATACGAAAAACAATTCGCAATGGGCATAGCCTTTATCCAAATCTTTTTTAGTTTTTACACACGTAAGACGTGTTAGTGCACATTGGTTTTCTGAGTTGATAGCATATTTAACGGGACATGTGTGTAGTTCATCGTAAATGTTGCAAATAAGTTATAGATAGTGCGACATTTTATTTCGCCTCATGATTTAAAATAGCGCAATTATATTCTTACAGCATTTTAGCAAGAATACATCGCGAGGGATCATTGTGTTCAAAGCTATGTGTATCCAAAACATGCTTTCGGCAGTGCTTTCGCTGATCTATTAATGAAGCACCGTACGTATCTCAAACCTGGAAGTGAGGGAAAAACAAAGATTTAGAGCGACTTCAGTGAAAGATTAAACACCTTGGACCTTTGGATCTTGGATTCCAAAAACTGCTTCAAATTGTGAGTAAACGATAATTTTTTTTAGTGTTTCTAGCAAATTAGATCTAGAGCGACGTAAGAAAGACGACCTATGATTGATTTCATGTCATTTTGACAAATTAGTTTGTTGCACGTAATTGAAGTTTTGGGCCGTTTCGTTATACTTCGTAGTTCGTACACATGGCCGTGGAGTTTGTAGCTGGTGGTGTAATGCCATGGGGCCTTTGGGGTATCAGTCAACTTGTGTTGTGTGAGTTACATTACCACTACCAGGCCTTGAAAATACCATTGGCTTACTACACATCTTCTTGCCAATGGCATTGAAATAATTAGTCTCCTAATCCCATGGAACACACAATTTATCTATCATGATTCTTGTGATTGTCCTAATAAATCTAAGATTCTACACATACACGATACAAGTCTACAAACTTTACAAGAGTCAACTTTTCTTAAAATTGCTTAATAATTCAGCAGAAGTACATGAGCATATTGTGTATATGTTAGATAAAGATATATCTTTATATATATTTTTTTAATTAATGCAGGATCGGACAAGACACAGACACTAACTTTAAAACACATGTTCAACACACATTCATTCACACTCACCATTCACAGTAGCCCCGGGACTGCGTGAGCGGGCTGATCGCAGTAACATTCACAGTCAGTAGTGTTGTATATTATTGTAAATCAAATACAAATTACCGTAAATTGTACTCAAACCACTATTAAAATACTGCTCCTACTTACTCTGGCTGTAGACAAGTCGAATCCTTATGTCAACAGCATAATCAGGCTAAAATATGGCTAGATAAAAGGCGAAAATGGCATTGCATTACACCAAGGCTCAGCCGATCACACGTTTCTCCCAGCTTGATGTACCGCCTGGACCGCCCATGCATACAGCGCGCCGGTAGTTGCGCTGCGACCAACGTCTGTCTCTAGAACTTTGCCCTATGCAATGCAACTGAAAATTTTCTAGCGTGTCGGCACCGGGTAATCTATTCACGTGCACCCACGCATGATTCTTGCTCGACGTAGTAAAGCTAGTGCGCATGCGTTTACCTGGGTCAAGCTTGCGTAAGCCAAAAAACATCCCCTCCTCCTCCCCCACCCCCCACCCACCTGGGTCATATTGCGTAAGCCAAAAAACACCTCCCCCCCCCCCTCTCTCTGTCTCTCTCTCTCTCTGGCTCTGTCTGGATCCTGTCTCTGTCTCTCACTCTCTCTGTACATGTACATGTATTGTGTGTCATTTTTGCTTCACCTAACAGTGCAATGGGCTGGAGTATTTAGTTAGTAGCCAGAGAGAGAGAGAGAGAGAGAGGAACAAGAGGGAGAAAATTAATGTTGTGTGTGTGCATGTTGGAGGGCGGGGGTGGGGGGGGGGGGGGGATGGGAAAGGGGAGGGGGAGGGGAAGAGAAGTATATGTTTTTTTCTTCAGTGCAAGCTTGATATTGCATCCCAGGTAGAAGTCAAGTAGAATGTTTCACATGTATAATAATTGCATATGAGGCTGTAAGTGAAAACCATCGATAGTATTTTTGTTTGTACATGAAATGGTATGTACATGTATAGAGTAATGGTAGGTGCCTTCACTGGTTTGAAGAGGAACTGGCAGTCAAAACAAAACAAACCATTCAAATATTGAGATGGTAGATTCCTTTCATTCATAAGACCAGTATAAACACATAGAAACCATTTGAGGCCAACTGATTGGACTGTCAAACCAAATAAGAAACCATCAAAAACGAGACCAGCAAAACTATATCTACATCAATCAGTCAACTGATATTAAATCACTAGTATTGTGTTTCTGTATTCTAGGAAACAAAATATTCATCACTCTCAATCCCAATGAAAAAAAGAGGAATAGGCAAATTATTTGTATTTTACCAGTTCATATTTATTAATGTTATCATATCACACACTGAGAACATATTATGGCAATATATGGTATGGTTTTCACTTGTACAAATTTAGGCTCTTGTAAATTAATTCCGACAATGGTTTTCTAAGAAATTAATATCTGCTGAAACAAACAATACAGTGACTAGCTACAAACTGCATAACACTCAGGGAGACACACAGTTACAGTAAGTGATTTGTTAGTATGCAGGAGTGCTCCGATATAAATGGTGCCTTTAAAGGGTATATACTGTGCTGGGAAGGCAAAACAGCCTTCAAAAGGTAATTGTTAGCAATCTTCTTGCCAATGGTCTTAAATTCATGTATTGTTCATTTTAGAAGCTTGTTGAAAGTTATTTGCCCTCAAATGATCCACATTTGGAGTAATGAATGATTAATTATTAAATTCTCAAAATGTTCGGGCCAAACATTTTGAGAATTTGTGATTTAATCACTCATTACTCCAAACGTAGATCACTTGAGGGCAAATAACTTTCAACAAGCTTTTAAAATGGACAATACATGAATTTAAGACCATTGGCAAGAAGATTGCTAACAATTACCTTTTGAAGGCTGTTTTGCCTTCCCAGTACAGTATATGCCCTTTAATATTTGAGAGAATGGCATACCAAAGAGAACGGATGTGTTTGGTCATATGAGCATTTTGTCGACACAACTGGTTCTAAACTATGTGGATAGAGCACACAAAAATAATCACAGCAGGGTCTTGCATTGGGAGTGACCGACACTATAGCCCGCTAGACAATGTCGGACCAGTGGAACGCTCTCTTTAGTGATGTAGTTTAGAGCCAGTACCTGAATATTCATGAATATCACTAAATCATTCGGTGGGCATTTCCAAAGCTGAGCCTCAAAAAACTTTCAGTTTAGTAGCTGATGATGTACCTGTGGTACTATGCGATATGAAGGTTACACACATTGGTATGAACCACATAGCAGTATTCACCTGTCATGCTTTGCCGAGAGATACAAGGCAGATAATTAAATTGATTGCTTGAATATGCCTCCAGAGGGTAGCATAATGATATATGACTTTGTAATACAGTATTACAGTCTGCTCCTCTTCATCCATGATTAGCACCTACATTCCAATTGTAATTTTTAACATTAACAGTGTCATCTCATTTATTCCTATTACAATTACATTGCAATAAAAAATATAGCTCATATGAAATAGGGAAATGTTCTTTCAAGTACGTTGAAGAGTAAAACACAAATTTCCACATTCTTTAGTAGTTCATTTTCATCAAAACATATTGGCCCACAGGATATTACCATATGGAAGTTCATTTCCATCATACATGCAATCTAAATAGATTGGAATTGCCAACTTGTGCAAATAATCAGTATGGAATAATATTGCAAATTGCAAATACATGTCTAGTAACTGGAGGCTCTGATATTTAGAATCTAAATCCTTCAAGCAATTTTTTCCTGAAATGAAATGCTGAACATTTTTTTTTCCCATTTCTTTTTTTTTTTTTTTTTTTTTTACAAAACAATACTGAATACATTTCTGTGATTCTGTGATGGAGCCAGAGGGGAAAACATTCTGGTAAACATACAATGTGAATCTGCTACAATATAGCCCAAACAAACACATTTCAAGGTTGATACAAACAATATTATGCATGGGTTACTTTTCAAGCCTGATGTCTGGAATACACGGTGATCCATGCCGTGCAGGTGTGCTTTACACCGGAGAAAAAAAAATCAAATATTCACAGCAGCTCTTTTGTGCTCTACACAGATCTTCTCCTTTTTTTTTTTTTTTTTTTGTATTTTGGGCACTTAGTCACCTTGGGCTCCAATGTGAGTATTATTTCACTTACAGCTGTAATTGGTAACTTGGCACAAGGGGTGAAAACTTTGACCTTTGTGTAACAGACCTACACATTTTCAGGCCTAAGATTTAATCATAAATCAATTCTTCTAACCAGGAGTTACACTGTACAGTACACACACATATTTTGGGTTTATCACAAGCTTTCTTTTCATGAATCAGCTGAGAATATACACTACAGTTCATTTTTCCTGAGAATCATTGAAGATTAATGGTGAGGCTTACTACAAATAAAACTTGGACATGTATACCGTAATGTGCATAAACCAGTACAAGTGTTGTATGAAAACTTTCAACATTTATAAGAATTGCATCAGTTTCATACATATTTGGCAAATTAACTTACTTGGAGTCCGATTGTTCATCATTACACTATACGGAGACATTCATAAACATTAATATTACAAGATAGTTCCTTCATAGACCTTATGTGATATAAAAAATAAAGAGTGCACATATGAAAATGAAATACATGTAATCAAATTTCTTCAAATTGAATTGCAATGATTTATCTTGTGTAAATTTCATTCAAGATGTAGATCATGACATTGTGATCAACCATATCATTTTAAATACATGTATTTATTTTGACAATTTAATTGCCCACACAGTTGCTTTGCATGCAATATCAGATATCCGTCACTTTGGTTTCCATTTTTTCCTTATATGTTAGTATCTACATTGACAAAAGACACTTTGACTTAAAGGGCATATACTGTACTGGGAAGGCAAAAAAGCCTTCAAAATGTAATTGTTAGTAATCTTCTTGCCAATGGTCTTAAATTCATGTATTGTCTATCTTAGAAGATTACTGAAAGTTATTTGCCCTAAAATGATCTACATTTGGAGTAATGAGTGATTAAATCACAAATCCTCAAAATGTTCGGGCCAAACATTTTGAGGATTTAATCATTAATCATTAATTACTCCACATGTGGATCATTTGAGGGCAAATAACTTTCAGAAAGCTTCTAAAATAGACAATACATGAATTTAAGACCATTGGCAAGAAGATTGCTAACAATTACACTTTGAAGGCTTTTTTGCCTTCCCAGTACAGTACATGCCCTTTAATGCTAGAAAACACAATCAACCTTATCCATACTACATGAACTCCATAAAGCATACGAACATTCACTACATTTCTCATTCATTTACAGGATGAAGCACACCATTATGTCTTGGTATATGCTTAAAATGTATTTTCTAATTGAAATCACCCCAGGAAGCCCTTCCACTACAATACACTGCATTGTACCCAAACTACTTGAAATGAAATACAGACACTACAGTCTACACTAAATGTAACTATATTACAGATAATGGCTACCTATATCTTACACCCGAGACTCACTTTAAGCTTGACATCATTTTACACATACAGTTTATCGTCTATTTGGGGGATACATGTACACTCATTAGTATTGTTAGTTTTTATCAAATTTGTTTTGTTGTTATGCCTTGTCCACAAGTTACTGGTACTTAAAACCACTACCCTGTGCATGTTTGTGGTATCATGTACATTAAAACAAGTCAACAACATTTGATACAGTGTATTTACTTTTCAAATGATGTTTTAACTACACTTACTACACCATATGAATTTACAATCTTTGGTCTTTTTGGGAACATAAAAAAAAACATAACTATCATACACTTTTGGCAACCTACACCCTCTTTATTCTATTCTGCTCAGAAAAAAAGTTGAACTAGTCCTGTTAAATTCTCAGCTGCATACTATGGCTATGCAATTGAATGATATCAGCCTATGGAATAAGTCTAATGAATATTAATGCTTCATTGGTAAGAACTGGACATTTATCATAACTAACCACTCACTTTCCTTATACAGACTTCATCTTGTTATAGAGGATTCTGAGTAATTACTCTGCCTGTTTCCTGAGAAATAAACATGACCTTTTCATAACAAAAGCAAGTTTAAAATTCTCTGATTTCCTGAAAGATGCAGAACATGATGATTATTTTATAAATCACTGAAATCTACTAGGATTGGTTCATGTCCTGTTTCCCTTGCAAACTTCATGAGATCTGCAGATGACACGGCGGTGGATGCAGTATTCACCATGGGGTGGAGGAATACCTTCTCGTGACCCCCGTTAGCCAGATCTGAGTCTAGCAGGAACTTAACGTCACCAGCTTTGTCGTTAATGATGGCAAAAGCCGTCACGCTACCCTGACTCACGCCAATCTTCTCAATCATGAGGGCTTCGTCGGCAAAGCGTAAGCCGCCCGGTGCGCCAACTTTCTTGCCGATGGCGTTGAGCTGGACCGGGCGGTCATGGTGAGCGGTCAAGAGCCAGAGCTTCTTCTTCTTGTCCTTGAGAAAGAGGTTCTTGCAGAAGGCTCCAGAGTGACCTTCTAAGTGGGGCATCATGGCTTCCACAGTGAATACCTAGAAAAAGGAGTGAACAAAACATGACAGATGGTAAGAAATATGCCACATCAAATTCATTTGAATATAATTCATATTTCTTACTAGACTAGAGGTCCTGATCCAACCAGCACTACAATACAAGGCATTTAATGTATACCAATTGGAGTCTAGATCTGTATCCATTATCATGACACCCCACCCAGGAGTCGAGACTCGAGACTCAGGAGCAAATATGACTACCGGTATTCTTCTTTGAACCAGCTTGTAGCCTTCCTTAGATTAATGACAGGATAGCCCAGTTCTTACTTTTGTAGGTCAAATTTAATAAAAAACACAGAAAATGGACAAAAATGATAAGTGTAGACTATAACTATGGGAAGTTCCCTCCCAGTATAAAAGGCAGTAAATCTAGTTAAGATTTACATGTGCAGACGTCAGACCATTTTTAAATAGCAGAGTTTAAAGACAGGGTGTCCTGTTTGCAAAAGTTATGAAACTTGGCAGGTATCAACAGTTTACCTTTACAATAACGTGTATGAAATCTCACAGCCATATACACTCAAGCTCAAAGGATTTGGCATAGGGAAAGGGAAGAAAGGGAAGGACCCACAGTTTTAAACTGCGGTATATTTTCTCAAGTTCAGCGTGAAACATGATGTTTTCAGGCTAACGCATCATGTTCCATGCTGAACTGGACAAAATATACCGCGGTTTAAAACTGCGTCTGCGGCTCCTTCCCTTTCCTTTTCCCTATGCAATTCCTTTGAGCTGTCGTGTATATAGATAGCTTAACAAACTATTCTTGTGTACATTTGCACCACAGCGCGCATAGACATTGTCTACATTCATTAATGGAAAAAAATAAGAATGCGGAGATGTTTGTCAGACCATCATCATGACCATTCACTTTCAAAAACAACAGAGATTAAAATAATAATTATTAAGGTAATTGCCTCAGCCAATAAATTAAGTATGAGGGTATGAGGATCTGGCATATGGCCCTGCTCCTGCACTGGTTTGGATATGCATGCCGAAAGCTAAATCATGATGTACTGTAAGTTTTGTAAGTTTTGACGGCACACCTTCCGGCTTCCGGGGATGTCCAGCGCCCTCGGTCGGATTTTTTTCATCTACAATCTAGCTAGCGTATTAAGAAGTTAGTTACGAACCGCTGGATGCTCCACCGTTTCGTGGACAATCCCCAGCCTGTCAAGCTCTGCAATCAGTCCCTCTCTTCCAACGTGCGTTCCCTCAGGAGCTGAAGCAGCAGCAGGGGTCCCATCACTAGCCATGTTCTTCTTACAAGTTTTGGAAATATTCCTGACAAGGAGACGAGCGTTTCGCCACATTCACAAGCCGTTATATTGTTTTTGTCGCCACGTGAATTAATGTACAGCAATGAACGTAGATGGCAGCAGACCACATATAGAACTCGGTGATTGATCCGCTACAAAATCTGGACTAGGCTCTGAAAGTTTTCAGTCCTCAAGTACTGTAGACGGGACTGTAGACTGTTTCTACAATGATGTACACAACATAATTATTTTGTAACACCATGACAATAACAAATATAATCATTATCAAAATAACTTGAATTGCTTTCAGTTCTTCTTGTGCCATTATTTTGTATCACACCTGACGAAGTGTTGCAGCGGCACACGAAACGTCGTGATCTTTTCGATACCGTACCTTACATTGCGAGACAAACGATTATCAGTAGCCAACAAATCTTTTGATAGCATTCTGGTGAGAAATGGGGATATCCCATTCATTGTTACATGTCATGGTCTGTATGATTCGTAGCTATCAATATTGATACTCTGGCTGACACAAAACAGCCGAGTTTGTACAGAAGAAACTTTGGCTTGGTCTGCCTATTGAACTGATCGAAACACCACGAATATTATAACAAACAATTTGAATATAAATGCATTCTATCGCAAGTCGGTATTTGAACACACCCTTACCCCGAGAAAAGCTTGCATGCAGTGGACCTCTGATACAATAATATATTCCCTTCAGCAGAGCATTGTGTGCCCACTCGCACGTGTGTGTGTGTGTGTGTGTGTGTGTGTGTCTGTGTGTGAGTGCGCGTGTGTGTGGCATAGGGAAGGTGGAATAGGAAAAGCTAACGTGGAGTTTCAAAATATTGACTTATTTTGTTCAGGTAATTTTTCTTCTTCTCCCCCTCCCCCTTCCCTCGACCTACCCCTTGTTCAGGCTATATAACTTCAGCTCATTGCAATTTCATTTAAGTCCTCTCTCTTCCTTTTTCCGTCCCGTATTTTTCTCCTTATGCAGCTCATTTATTCACAGCCTTCCTCTCCTCCCCTGTTCCTCTCATTCCTCCACATTTCCTACTCCTTTCCTCCTCATCTATCCCTGATCTTCCTATCCCCCTTTTCCTCCCGTCTTTCTACTCTTTTCCTCCTCCACCTCCTCCCTTTGACCACCGACCCCTCTCCCCCACCCCATTGTTCCCTATTCCTCTCCTCAAGCAGCTTATTTATCTCTGTTTTCTCTCTATTCCTCCTTCCCCTCTTCTAGCTTCCCCCTCTTCCTGCTCCTCTTTCTCTAAGCCTAGCCTAACGCAAGCTATTAACTGTATGCGGTGCCAATATTTGAAAACTGGTGTGTTGTGACTTTTGTAACTGAAAAAAAAATCCCCACGAGAGAGCTATACCACTCTCCATTTTTGTACAATCATGACAAGCTCTGCTAGTGCGTTTGTTCCTCTCGCGGAGGTTAATGTGCACGTACCCCTTGAGAACGTAAAGATAGAGGGGGGAGGGGGAGCAGTGGGAGAGAACTGAAAACAAAGAGAAGAACATATTGAAAACATGAGGAGCTAATTGATCTATAACGTGATACAGGACTATAGGTAGATAACTAGCTTGTATTTTAAAAAAAGGTATCTTTCGGTACAGTATGCAATTCCTGCTGCAAAATCTGTTTTCAAAATTACCTTACATCGATTCTTCTAAATAAATCTTGACAGGCACCACCCTGTCTGTACCATTAAAAACACGACAAAGACGATTTATATGGAAGCAAATATTAAACATAATAGTCGAGCAAAGAATTGAATGCCAATGAATAAGCCATCACTTAACTGATGTTCACCTTTCATTTGCTTGATTAACTACACCCTATCCAGCAAAAAGATTCTAGAAGTAGACACAAATAAGATACGAGAAATTTTCAACGCAGATAAAATGGCATGACGGACACAATATTGCAAATTAATGATGCCTTATCATGCAAATAGAGCTTTACTGGCATAGCCCTGATGTCAGTTTGGTTCGCACAAGCGATATATCTGCTAGAGGCTCACATCGAACACGTTTAATGTGTTTGTGAAAGAAAGCTGTCAAACAAATACTTGTCAAAATCAACCTCAAACCCAACAGGATATTATGCAATCCACTACATTTCGCATACGTCGAAGTTTAATGCATTCGTCATCGATATCACCCTAAACATCGCCATTGCCAACAAACATGGGTAGGTGCGCCCATACACTAGACAACCGACATGGCCGAGTCATACCAACTAGTCTTACGAAATGGGGTAATTTAATATATATGAGTACCAATTTACTTTATGGCTCAATCGGGGCTCCCGGAAGCGAGGCTTGGTATAAATAAAGCTCAGTTTTACATTTTGTGAGAAATGTGAAATTAATTAACAATACGGATTTTGAAAGCAACATTAGATGCCAAGTCAAAAACATTTTACCCTGCACGTATATGGTATTCATGTTTCAAGTCGTTCTTCAGTGTTTTATTTTATAGGTGCAGGTTCTGTGAAATACGACGCGTGCAAGCATTATCATAAGCAGTGGAACTTGCTTTTTATAACGGGCTTTTTGGGACAATGATATATTCACCATGTTATTTTAGATTCCTCCTTATAATACTGGACAACACGGGGCAATAACGTACACCCGTCCGCTATTACCCCACGTTGACCTTTGACCCTTTATACCATTATACAGCCTAAACCATTGATTCACAACAATTAATACTACATTTATGTTAAACAATCACACTGAATAAAACTTTGTCGCAAAAATTACTGTAAATCTATAACCCCTTGATAGCAATGAATCGATCAACTGAAATCTAATGGGTGGTAGAAATAACATTTTGTCAAATAACTTCATTAAAATCATTAAATGACGTAAATAAACACATTTTCTGTAATTTGACTTGTCACGTGCAGAGCATCTCAGCCAGGATAGAGTGTAACCGACATCTATCGGGATAGTCCTAAAACAGACCTGTCCGGTATTACCCCGTTCTCCCCTATTTATTTCAAATCATGAATGACATGACGATCTTTTAGGAGCTGCATCTCGCCTATGTTTGCATCTTTTTTTTTCTGAAATTGTAGTATATTGTCGCTGGATCTACTAGCTTTCGAGGACGTGATCTCCATTTTTTTATCAGATGTCGGGATCATGGCAAAATTTCAGCTTGAACATCGATTTCTAAATCATTCTAGCCCCTGCAGTGCATTACGTGTTAAGTGAATGACAAGATGGGTAGATGAATTGTTTAAGGGCCGTCTTAAGAACGAACGACCCCGGTTCGACTCATGGTGTGGGTAGGGTAAGTTTTTCATTTCGTTTATTTTGCCACCTTCTTCAGCCCTATCCCTCAGTTTTTCATTCTCTTTGATATTTTTTCCCATTTTTCCTCTCACCCTTTATCTTCAATGACTATTATTTACACGTTTCTAGCACATACATGTGATCATTTAGGCAAGTCTCTAAAACGTTAGTATGTTGTAGTGTGCTATGAGCTTTATTGAGCATTGCCTCTAATTTCTATTGAATAGATGTTCACCGTGCATTTACCATCCACTGTCAGTGTAAAAATTTGCCATACAGTATATAAAGTATGTCTCGTTCAAATACATTTTGTTGAAAAGGAAAGGAATTCCTCATCTACTGGCTGACTATTTTTCAGGTTATCCATTGATCTAAAGAATAAATTGCCGGCATCTTTCATTGTCTTTGACATTTGTTTTTACATCTTTTTTTTCGACAACCCATAATTAAATATTCAATTCAAATGTGGTGTCAGATGAAAGTTGAGACCATAAGCTATCCACACATGTAAATCATTCTCCCAGTTATCAAATATTTTTTTATTCGGCAGCCTTTTAAAAAGTGTATAGGTTTTTTTTTAGACACACGGTATAGTCAGACCGAAATGTGAAGTTCACCTATTCTGGGGCAAGTCGGAACAACAAAAAAAGATGAATTGCATGAGTGAATTCTCTCAATTCCCTGGATGCAATATAATTATAATCTACCTTACAAGGCTACTTTACAATGTTCGCGGGGAAGGGGCGGGAGGGGGGGGGGGGATTCATAAAATAAAGAATGGAGACGGGATGCAATTATACCAACGCGGGTTTTCCTTTTGTGTATTGCAGAAAGTACACGAAAACAATGAACTTGAACGTGTAAGTTCAACATGCACGAAATATTGAGTGCTTAATCCTAGCACAGGTAGCCTTGAAGTTATTTTGATCTATTGCAATTATTGGTGAAGTCAGAAATGACGAACTTACTGGAACTAGGTGTGTTTTACCCAGGTACGGTACGAAACAAGTATACTAAGGTTGCGTTCATGCGACCATCGCCAGAATCATGAGTTCAATCATGATTCCGTTTTCTCTCAGTGAAAGATTCCTCTCTATGCTGACGATACAGTTAAAAAGTACTCACGTAAAAACACTAAACTAATTGAGAAGGCATTGAATAAAGACCTTGAGCATTTGGAAACGTGGATGAAAATAAATAAATTAAAGATAAATTATGACAAAACTGTGTGTATGCTACTTGGGTCAAAGCCCATGCTAAAAAACACCCGACGTTGTGTATTAGGACTAAGGAACATAATATCCTGTGTCAAGTTTAGAGTTTTGAATATCTTGGTGTTTCTGTTGATGAAAGTTTAACGTGGGATGTTCCTATTGATCAATTGTGCAACAAAATAGGCAAAATGGTCAACTATTTGAGACGTCTGAGACAATTTGTGAATACGTCTGAACTGCAGATAATAAAGAACTCCATTATATTGCCCCATTTTGATTATGGAGATGTAGTATGGCAGTCTGCACAAAAAGCATTTCCGAGTCAACTTCAAAAACTTCAAACAAAACAGAGTCGGAAGAATAATTCTAAAGATTAATCCTTACTCTCGCACTTCAACAAATGAAATTCATGCTATTTTTGGACTGGGATACTATACCTGAAAGACAAGAATCCATTTGAAAACATTTCTTGCAGATCCGCATGCCTCCACGATTATACCGAAATGTGAAGTTCACCCATTCTGGGGCAATGCGGAGCAAAAATAAAATATGAATTGCATGAGTGAATTCTCTCAATTTCCTGGAGGCATTTCATAATCTAATCTAATCTTACAGTGATTGTAACGTTTGCGGGGAAGGCGGGGGTAATAACATAAAGAATGGAGACGGGACGAAATGACACGAACGCGGGTTTGCCTTTTGTGTGTTCATGACAGCAGTGGCTGATTGAAACCTGGAACCCAGATCATGTATTTTACGACTTAGGTCTACCATTATCTGTGCATGATCACAGCCAGCCTAAACAAAAGTGCTGAGCGGCAGTCCGAAACGGGTGCTAGCGGGGGCGTATTTTTTTCCCGTACCTATACCGTTAACGCGTCAGCCCTTTTTTTTAACCGTTTCGGCGACCTGAGTAGAAAACACGGAAATAGAAGACGTCTTGTATTTCTGTGGAGACAACGTACCACAACGCACCATGGACGCGCGCACACTTACGGAGCTCGACACATAATTATATACATAATGCACGCTAAGCATAAAATCAGCTGTGGCGGGGAAAGGGGTTTTTCTTGTTTAACATCACGCAATTGAAGGCGAGATTCATAAAAAAAGGTTAACAAATATTTCAAAATCTTGAGTATATCATTCGAACATTCCGTAGATCAGAGGGCTAGTCTAAGCAATCCAACATTTTAACAATGTTTAATGTTGAAAGTTCACTCGTGTTCGCTTACTTATTTTTTGAATAATTAAGTTTACGTGTGATTGAGAGTTTTGCATCAGTTGTGAATATCAACACATGCATGTGATTACCCCTTTCTTCAATATTTAGACATTTATTTTAAGAATGGCATGTTTGCTTATACTATCATTTACATATGGTATCTTTCAACACAAATATGACCAGAATGGAAAGCACTGAAGAAAATCGATAAATTGATTTAACAGAAGAAAAGGAGAGATTGATAGCACACCAATTTTCATGAAAATGATGCATTAAACTTTTTAAACAATACTTCGCGCCATATTTAACCAAATCAATTCAATTCAATTATTTCAACCTGATATTTTGTCAATTATTTTGGAGTTTCGTGAGAAAGGCTTTCAATATGTCTGAAAATTCCGATCCGGTAACAATACATGAGATGTCACTGATATCCGACTCTAGCATTCTCTTCGAGAATCGGTTATTAGCATCATTGGCGCTAGCGTGAGTTCTAAATCAGATGTCGCTGGCAGTCTAATGCAGAAACAGGCCACTGGTGATTTTACAAATGTTTACAAGCTGACCGGTGAGAAAAAGATGAGTTGGATTTCCGCCACATACTAACATAAACTGGATATCGGTCATGTGTATCGGTAGCTATTTGTACTATTTTTATGGACTATACATTTCAGTGTACATTTATTGACAAGATGGCATTGTGATATATGCATAAAATATTTCAAAATGTTGAGTATCATTCGAGCACTCCGTAGATCAGAGGTATTTTTCGATTCCTCTAGTTTCTTTAATACTATTTTACCTCCTGATTTAAAATCTATTCATTATCACTGCTACATCAAGACCTACCATGATTATTCATATTTGATATAGAACACAATCAGTTCATTGGGATCCCTCCTAAGTCTAATATTCAGTGTTCAAAGGTAGGTAAACGCTCCTGAGCAGGATCGTGGCCGGATGGGAGGATTGCCCAGTATTTATTTAATTGATATGCTTCCTCTCTCTCTCTTTATATATTCCTTCTCACTTCCCTCAAACACGCTGTATGCCCCACTGCTTCCCCTTGTCTAGACTTGGTGCGACACAGTGCCTTCAGCTGAATGGACCATGGATCAACGCAGTGGGTTTATGCTGTTGGCTCTTCTTTCGATGATGTCCAGTGCCTTCGTGATCTTCGCTACAACACAATACGAAAAGGGTAACACTTGGGTTTGTAGTTTTCAAAGTAGATTTGCCAAAGTTAAAGTGAGGTTGACACAATTCCTGCACGTATGTAATTGTAAAGTATCTCATGGCATGATAATTAACAAAGATGATAAATTTAAGTTTCAGATTAATCAAATATTCTGTATTCTGGATACTTAGGAGATATCTTTAGTGTTTTCCTCGATGAAAGCTCCTGTGTTCTGTTGTAACGCAGAATATCATTCATTTCCTGAAAGCAACACTGATCTTATTTCTTATACTATAGTGTCGTACAATATTTGTATCAAATTAAAAGGCTGCATATCATTATAATTCCCGTTGTCAATATAGATATTTCCAATCCCTGTTCCTGGTAAGAAGGTTAATTAACATGATGCCAGCTAATACACAATTCTTTTTTTAGTAGTGCAACGAGGAATGAGATTTAAATATAGCACTTGGCAAGAAAAATGATGTCGGACGTATCACAATGAATGATGTTAAACATCATCAACATCTACATCATTATCATTTGAAAAGATGGGGAACGACAAGGCGAAGACAGCGGCGAAAAAGACGGAAAACAAACGGGGGAGACAAAAGAAAAATACGAGGAAAGGCGATAAAGAGCTGGAATGTGTAGCTTTATGATAAAAGCTGTTACAAAATGATAGTCTCTGATTCATCTTCACTACTGTAACCCCCCCCCCCCCTCCTTTTTTTTTTTTTTAGATAACAAGCTCAGAGCTGGCACATTGATTCCTCACGTCGTGCGGGAAACCACGCAGAATCGCTCCTGCCAGGTATAAAAGTGTCGCTCTCTAATGGTGTTGCTCTGAACTTACTTGAAAATATTTAAATGATTTGATAAGAAAGACGGCTCCGAGAGATAAAATGGCCAATAAATATATTTTCTTCCAAGTTGAAATCCACTAAATGTCGGTATATAAGCACGGATCATCAAAGCATTGTCATGATTGTGGTTGTTTCTCCTTCCTAACACCCTGCGGCCAAAACATAACTAACATTTCTTTGTTTTATCTTGCTGTCAAATAAGTCATGCGCGATGTGCACTTTATTTTCTTTTTTTTTTATCTACATGTTACCTGATTCCTTGATTTTTAAATGTAGTCAAAATTGATATAATAAAAAAAACTGTTTCTACTCATATCTTTCCTAGTTAATTCTGTTTTATGTAAATTACTACACATGATTTTAATTGGCTGCACGTCGTATTAAACTGTACGGCCATAATGATATTCATTCATCACTCTGGTGCAGGCATTAATTCCTCTATACGCACAGAACCTTCGACCAAAGCGCCACAAAAGCATTACCATGGTGACAATGTAACAAATAATAATCCAAACGAGAAAGCAATGGAACGTGGTGAGAGTAACGCCTTCTGATCTCAGAGATAACGCAACCGACCGCGGCTTTGACAGATAATGAAAATGCAAAGTAACTTGCTGTGCGCTGCAGCCTAATGGCAGGCACAGGAAAAATACGCTTATTTCATTTTCAGCGAGGTAGTCGTGACCTTCACTTGACCTCTCGAACCGCGGAAAACGTCTCCTTTTCAAACTGCGATATCTTCATGAATATATCATATTTTCGTGCGCTTTCTTTTGTAACTGTATGTTGGAGGTCGAAATTTACCAAGTGTGAAAAAACATTTCATTAAAACAGGCAGAAAATATTGCAAATTCGAGATAAATATGTGGTTCTAATAAAATTTAAAAAAAAAATAAAATAAACTCTATATTTCAATGCCAACCGCTTTTGAGCCCCTAACATTTAGAGATCATCTGAAGCGGAATTTATTGTACTTTCTGGAGATACCATTATTTTTCAACCTCCCCACATAGAAGGGTCAGGATCCAGCAAAACATCAACCATGTTCAAATCCAAAATGAGCGAGATATGACGAAGTTGTGAACGATCCTAACCAGCCAATCATAGTCCACGATAATAACGAAATTCCACCGGCGATCCAAGGGTCCAAGGGTTACTTCAGGAGATTCATCAGATGTATTCATCACAGAGTTATTCATCGGAGTTGTTTGATTATTAAATGTACTACAACATAATGTACCTCGAGTCTACCAGTCCTCCTTCAAGTCCAACTCAGAAATCAGAATTAAGCTAACTATAGACTTTACTATTATAGTCGATCCCGCAACACCAACCGCATTACACAACAATATGTACCAAATCTGGTGCTTGTATAGGTAAAAGAAGAACAAGATACAACTAAATACATCGGTTTGGCAGCCATTTTGAAGCCATCTTGGAAAATGGCGTCTCAAGGCAAAATTTGGCAGAGCCTCTATATGTAATTCTCTTGAAATTATAATTATAAACATATGTACCAAGTTAGGTGCTTGGAGATAAGAGTGCACAATTTATCTCATATTTGTTGCTTAACCACCATCTGTCAGCAAAAGTCAAAATAACTTGGAATCCTGGCCATAGTCTGTTTTTATATCGATATTTTCACGCAGGACCTTGATGAAAAACAGTTTGTACTGATCATGTCATTCTGTTTAATTATGTGAAAAAAAAATGAATACATCAATGCTGGATTATGTTTTATTGTAACGAACCCAAATCATGGCCGCCTTTAGGAACCACATTTAATGATAATTTCTTTCTAGCAAATGTCTTCTGCACTTAAGACGTACTGTGTTCGTTGAAATGTAGGATATGTAATCAGGTGAACAAACTCTACAGAGTTTTAAATTGAGTAATATTTGAGAATAATTGAGTACACCATTGTAACTAGTAACAAGATTACAATTAAGTTAGTAAATGACTGTAAAATGATTTTTAAAAATGTGACATAATCCCTGTAAATGTGAAATTAACGTTACCTGTGGTAATGTTTCCAAATGGTTTTGAAGACTTCACATTTAACCAGATTTCATTCTGGTTTTCACAGTTTTATAGTTGGGGAATCGGATACGAGGCAAAAAAAAAAATTAAGCATGTAAATATACTTCTACTATGCACACTGAATCTTAACCTGTGTATGATATGTAGTATGTCTTAAAAAAGTAGTAATATATGACCCGTACGTCACAACAAATGTTATGTTACGGGGTAACTGCACACTGTATAGGATAGTGATGAAGTTGTTATCTAATCATGTGCTAGAAATTCGATAACAAAGTCAACAATATTTCGGCAAGGCATATTAAATATTTTGCTAAAAAAATAACGCAGCACAAAGCGAGCCCTCGTCAGGAGCTTGTAGAATTCAACGATATGAATTTAATTGTATTCCTACTACACATTAGTGCTAGACGTGCGATGAGATATGTTAAAACCAATATTTAATTTTGTGATATTAGAAACAAATAGGCCTAATGTGATACTACGATCATGCAAATCTACACAACGACAGTTATCTAATGGGATAATTACATTTAGAAATCGTTTGTGGCTTGGCAGCGTACTTTGTGTAAAGATTACTCACGGAGCGTACGTACGTGCAATTTGTCACCGAAATAATTCAAATTAATCCAAGGACTGTCATTGATAACCGAAAACCTTTATTTTCAACCTGCACAGCAGCAAAAATTGCATCTAATTTGACAAAATTGTATGTGGCTACAGAACTTCTTGTAATAGTACTCCCTGAAGATGTTATGCTCTAAGCCTCTTGTTTGTTTTACACTCTGATAATTAATTAAACGAGACGTACTTGTGGACAAGTATAAGGTGGTCTGCATTGGCAAATACGTACATGCACAGACATGGCCTGGTAAATGCACAGTGACACCATGGACCTTCCATATGGTGACACCATCTTTTCATTAGAAATCAAAAGCACGCTCAAAAAAGTTCTTAGCGCACCTACAACATACTAACATTTCAGAGATTTGCCTAAATGGTCACATATCCTCTTAGATATACTAGGCATTTTAGATAAATGGGGGAGGGAAAAAAGTTGGGAAAGAAACTCTCTGAGAGAATGACAAAGTAAGGACAGAACAAAAGAAGGTAGCAAAATAAACATTGCAAAAGGAACGTAAATAGGATATAATATATTTTCCTCCAAATTCCCCACACCCTCAGCTTGCAGATCTTTAAATTGTCCATCAAGAATTATCTTAAATCTTCTTCATTTCCGGTCTCAGGTCTCGCTTCGGCAGGAAGCAGTCCACGGTTTCCTGGGTACAGTCCAAGCATCCCGACGACATACGCAACGAAAAGCCTGCTCCTCGTTAGGTTTCTACAACAGCGCCACCTATGGTTCGGAATCTCTCGCCGAGGGTCACCCCCGTAACCTCCATGTCTTGGAAGAGCACAAAACGCTCATGTGCCTCGTGCCTAAAGTGAGTAGCACGACCTGGAATAGAGTGTTCTTAATCATAAAGGGCGCTATCAACTTTACGGACAAGTTGGCTCCTCAACAAATCGTAACGGCCGGAAAGAAACACATAACGTTCTTAAGTCAAATAAAAAAAGACAAGAGGGTTCCAATAATGAGAGACTACACCACAATCATATTCGTACGTAATCCGTACACTCGATTGCTATCTGCATTTCGGGATAGATTGGAAACCTACCCTAATCGATATCTGCAGCATCGACATGCGTACAACAAGCTAATATACACCAAGTTTGGAAACCATTCCGCGAAGGAAATGCCGCCCGCCTCCGTAAAAAGTGAGATGTACAACGTGACGTTCAAAGAGTTTGTGAATTTCTACTTAAGCACGCGGCCGGGCACGATGGACGTACACTGGCGGGAGCAGTACAAGGTATGTCCACCTTGTATGAACTACGACTTCATCGGAAAAATAGAAACGTACGCAGACGACTTCAATCAGATTCTGACTTTGATCGACCCTGAATCAAAAGTTCCATTCTCCAATTCAGGCAGCAACACGGGCAGCTCGGAGGACGCCACCTTGCGCAAGTACTATGCAACGCTGTCCAAAAAACAGATGGATGGTCTGAAGCGCAGTTTCAGTACTGACATGAAACTGTTTGGGTACTCGATTCCAGAGGCTTTGAAAAGTCTTTAAAATGAGCACCTCCGGACCCTATATGCAATTATAGATCACCTAGTTGCCTTTAAAATAAGATTGTTGGATCAACTTTAAGGGATTGTGTTCTTGTGGACTACTCACCTTTTCATGCATGCACCCAACAGAAGTGTCAAGTTCTCACGACATATCTTTCAGCATGGAAAATGGATGAAAGGCGGATGATCATTGTTCTGTTAATTATCGTTGTGCACAGACAGTGTTGTACTGAACCGTGACAGAGAAATCGAGAAAAGTGCGTGCCCAGCCGAGATGATTTTGTATACGCACTGGTACATTTGCTCTCCGTCATCATTATTAATCGGTAAGCTGTATGCCTATGGACTGGGTCATCGTATGACCTATTGGGCAGATCAACAACGGGACGACTGCAAGGTAGGGCGAATTAATGACACAAGTATAAACGTAACAAATATAAAAAAAGATAAAGAAAGGAAACGAAACATGAGAAAAGTGAGATTGTGTGAATATGAGGAGCGAGAAAAATAAAAACAAAGAGGGAAAATCATCGGAAATAGACGTGGTAGTTCACCATGTTCGATGATATTGGACATTTCTTTAGAAAATTGCAAAGAGATCGCATTGTTTTAAGCAGTTAATTAGTACAAATGTAGATGAACGTTGAATAAAACGAAAGGCAGTTCTAGATATTCGACATTTCGTTAGCTATGTATCAATGGCTAGAGGATGTGATGAAAAGAGTGTCGGAATTTTCTGCTACACATTCCACGCACGATTTCAGGAGTGTTCAATCACACTTACGTATCGATAGGTGTATAGGCAATCATATTTGTACAATGTCATGATTAGTAGTTACGTCTGTCGGGAACAGTCGGGACGAAAATAGGAGGCGAGATTATTTTTTTTTGCAAGACAAAACACGAGTTCAACCTTTTCTCGCATATACTTCCCTATCGTTGCTGACTAAGTACCACAGGCTGATCCAAATGGCTTATATTAGATTCATAACACCACTAAGTGGATTTGTGCATGAATTAGAAGCAAATGGCCCAATATGTTCAACCAGAGGGCGGAGGTGTATTGTATCGAACGTATTGCTACTCCCTTTATATCGGGGTGGTCGGGAACAAGAAGTTTTCCTCGTTTAGATAAAACTTAATAACCAAACGTAATGAAATAATAGGAAACCTAATATATTTATATTGATATAGTAGGTTCATTGTGCTCGCTTCATACTAAGCATTGTCCCATGAAGGTAGATAACACCCCTGTGCAGAATAATGTCATAATATTAGCCGACATAAACGATGAACCATATACCTAACACCAAATTAATACCATTAAATTTACAATTCTTACTGTAATCAACACTCATGATATATTATTATGTCATATAAGTCCCTTTAACTTCCCCCCGCCCCAAATCATATCATCCGCTTTAATGTCCACTTTGTAGACATTTAATCAAGAACGTTTTCCATTCATATAATCGGAAAACATCACCTTGCACACAATTATAATCTATACCTTACAAGGTTAACTGACAATGTTGGAGGGGAGAGGCTAAATGATATAGAGAATGGAGACGGGACAACATGACACGAACGCGGGTTTGTATTTCGTGTATTGGTGCAGAGAGGGCATCGGTACGGTGGGCTTGAAAAATAAATGTGTCAAATGTCATGCTTTGTAGTGAGAATTTCACTAAATAACGCTACACAGTATTATATGATTCAACTAACGTATCCAAAATGAGTGGTTTGGTACCAGATCATTTGTAAACAGATAAAAACATTTAACCATTCGGATGATAAAGAAATTACACCACTCCCTTTTACAAAATAACACCTAGAATTCCTATTTCTTTCAAATTTGGAAGTGGTATTGGATTGAAAAGATACTAAATGGGGAGTACATCTTTATGCGAATCACGCAGACATGGAGACTGAGTTTGAATTTGTCCGGATTTTCCTATTTATATTGGAAGCAGATTATTTAAATTTAGCAGCTCTGGAACATAACAGCTCCCTAGTCGACAAGCTACTTCGATAGGTAGCTTGAAGAGCAATGAACTTACAGCAGCCAAACACTCAATTCTTTAAAACGCTGACTTTTCTCATTCTCATGAGATTTTCTCATCTTCTCATTTGATTCATATACGTAAGAATCTAGGTGATTTGTGCAATTTATTATGTAATGTGTATGGGTTTTATGTATGGGTGTGTAACGTGTAAATGTTCATATTGGGTTATGTGGACCAAAGTAATAAAGCCTTCATGACCTTCCTATTGATCTATGGCACTTTTTAAAAGGCTGCATGGTTATGTTTGAAATGTGTTTATACGTTGTTAAATGTGTCCAAAGTGTTATGTGTGCTGTATATTGTTTATTATACATATTTTTTTATAGAGGTGCTGAATCAATTTGTAATTGAATTCAAGAACGTTACATAATCATGAGGTTGCAAATTTTACAGATTTTATTAAATAAATCATGTCTCCCCTTCTCGTTCATTCACCACGATGACTTAAATGACGCAACATGTTTGATAGAGTTCATATATAGTGATGCTTTATATCCGCGAGTGTTAAACATAATAATTTAGGTTGTGAATACTGCTTTGTATATTTTAGGCTTAGTTCAGTAGGTCTAGAGTTTCAAAGCAAATATCTGCACTTTATAGATTGAAACATGATGTCGAATCAAAGTAATACGAAAGATGCGGCTTTAAACATTTTTGGTGCCGGAATTTACTCCCGTTAGGTGATAAATGATGGTATGTGCACTAAGGAATAACACACACGTCTGCCTTGCACAAACGAAGAGTCAACAAAATGATGAGCTAATACGAAAGCATACCGAAATGTGGAGTTCACCTAATCAGGGGGCAAGGCAGAAAAAAAAAATATTTGCATGAGTGAATTCTCTCAATTTCCTGGACGCAATGGAAAATAAACTAAATTTCATACTCATAACACGAAAGCATGCCAAAATGTGGAGCCTATTCTGGGGGCAAGGCAGAAAAAAAATATTTGCATGAGCGAATTCTCTCAATATCCTGGACGCAATAAAAAAAAAACTAAATTTCATACTCATAATACGAAAGCATACCGAAGTGTGGAGTTCACCAATTCCGGGGCAAGTCAGAAAAAAAACCTAAAGCAATTCGACTGCCACGCAGTCGATAAATATGCCTCCGCCTCTTTGCTAGCTCGATTTAGATTTACTCTCAGAAAATCTACATGTTTGGTGGGCAATGTACAATTGAATTCCTATGTGAAATGAAAATATCATATTATGTTTTTCCATGTTTAGCCAAGTTTGGGAATGTTCATTGACCTTTGACATCTTACTTCTTTGACTTCCAATCTAACCAGTGTGTCTAAATCCATCCTTGTATCAATTTTGTTTAAAATTAGCAAATGTCAAATTTCATTGACCTTTGATCTCGGAACTTTCAGGGATTTTTATCAAATATGCCATCAGTCTATCTCCATGGAGTGATTCATCTCTGTACCATGTTTGGTTGGGATCGCACAATTCGATTTGGATTTATTGAGAAAAATATCAATTTGGGGGCAATTCTTAGCCATTTTTTCATAAACAAAGTTCATAAACATTTGACCTCTGATTTTCAGGAATTTTACCGAAACTTTCACCAGTCTATCTCCATGAAGTGATACATCTCTGTACAATGTTTGGTTTGAATTGCATCATTAGATTTGGATTAAATATGAAAAATAGCCAATTTTGGCAATGTTCATTGACATTTGACCTCTGACCTCAAAGAAATTTAATTAAAAATGTCATCAGTCTACCCCAAATAGTGATACATCTTTGCACCATGTTTGGTTGGAATTGCACCGGTTTTAGGATTTGGATTTATTTTGAAAAATACCACTTTGGGGCCAATTTTTAGCTCATTTTTGGCAAAGGTCATTGACCTTTGATCTTTGAACTTTCAAGAATTTTACCCCAACTTCCACCAGTGTACCTCGATGAAGTTATACATCTTTTCACCATGTTTGGTTGAATTTGCGCAATTGAATTTGGATTTATTGTGAAAAATATAAAGTTTGGGGCAGCTTTTAGCCAATTTTGGCAAAGTTCATTGACCTTTGACCTCTGACCTTTCAGGAATTTTACCAAAAATGTCACCAGTCTACCCCCAAATAGTGACCTATCTTTGTAAAATGTTTGATGAGAATTGCATCCTTGGATTTGCATTGAATGTGAAAAAGGCCAATTGGGGGCAATTTTTCATGACTTTTGACCTTTGACCTCAATGAGATTTGACCCCAATATTACACACTTCATTAATTTTATGCAATACACATATGTACCACGTTTGAAACAAATCTGGTATATCTGGTATATCTGGTATTTCTGATATTGCGTAAACGGATTCGGGTCGGACGTACGTACCTACGGACGGACGAAGGGACGGACGGACGGACGGACAACCCCAAAACATAATGCCTCCGGCCACTTCGTGGCGGAGGCATGAAAATATTTGCATGAGTGAATTCTCTCAATTTCCTGGACGCAATGAAAAAGAGACTAAATTTCATACTCAATAATACGAAAGCATACCGAAATGTGGAATTCACCTATTCTGGGGGAAAGTCAGAACAAAAAGAAATATTTGCATGAGTGAATTCTCTCATTTTCCTGGATACAATGCTGAAAAAGGAACTAATTTTCATCCCTAGCTGAAATTCAGGTTTCATTTTGTTTCTAATGCCGGATTTGTATTCAGTGTTGCATCCACACGTTATCTTGATCGGCAAAATAGATTTAGTACCTTTGATGTATAGGGTAAGGAAAACAAATGATGAAAGAAATTTAATAAATTGTTCGTTTGGTTTTCGTAGATCGCTAAGTATTCAATCAGTATGCCCATAATAATTGTTCACTAATTACCCTACCGACCTCTCTCCACCATACACACTCTACTTCCATCTTGTCTTGGTTCACCCCTATCTCCATGGGCGGAAATCCCGGGGGGGGGGGGGGGGCGGGGGTGTCGTGTCCCCCCCCCCCCCACCACCACCACCACCATTTCGAAGGGGGGGGGGAACACAATATCAAATGTCCCCCCCCCCCACTATTTTCTCCCGTGTATATTTTTTTTTAGAAAAACGTCATAACCCCCCACACCATTTCGAAATGGGGGGGGGGGGGGGACACAATATGAACCCCCCCCCCCCCCACTATTTTCGTTCGTGTATAAATTTTTCTTCGGAAAACGTCATTACCCATTACGTCATTACACTGTTACTCCTTGTACAGTCCTTGTTACACCGTGTAACTCATGTTATACTGCTCTGTTGTCTATCTTCGCTTCATGATCGGAGCTTTTTTGAAAAATCAAGGCCCATGTAGCCAAGCTTCAGTCATCGGATTAATCGCTTTTGTTCCGGATCTGTTATTCACAATAGTTCGTTGATGTCAATTTTCCTCGTCTCTTTTGTTATCATGATCGCAAACTTACCTCGTTTTCTCATAACAATTGTTCGTCTGTATGGTCTCATCTTCTATTCTATATGTACATGCTAGGCCCACTGAAGTATAAAATTATTTATTAGTATATTGCAGACTAACTTCAATCCTTTAGCTTGAGTTACTCTTTGGAATGAACTTGATTCCAAATGGCATTGGGCAACTTAAGACCGATCTTCAATCTGTACTTGTCTGCATCACTTTCTATTCTTCCAGATTATATTCTAAATCTCTCTACCATGAGTTAATTATAGGAGGGTGTTTTTTGTAATCTATATTATGGCTTTTTTTTCTTCACTTTACAAGACCCCCGGGTCATATCCCTTTATTTTTGCTAATCTTATATAACTGGGGTTTTTTTATTTGTATTTTACATTTTACTATCTACTATCTACTAAATTCAACTATCTACTATCTACTATCTACTATCTGTTAATGTATTCTCTCGCTCTCTTTTGTTTAGTAAAAATGGTACAATTCCCATGTGTTTTATGTAACAAGAGTGTCAAAAATAATCAGAAATCCCTGCTCTGTCTTACATGTAAAAATTGGGTTCATATATCTTGCTCCAGAATTCCTGCTAGACAGTATAACGATATTTCTGAACATTTTGAGAATTGGTAGTGTCCAAAATGTTTTATGTAACATCTGCCCAATTACATAGAGGATACAATGGGATGAAGTGATTCATGGAATAACACACATTTTGAAAGTAAAAACAACAAGACTTTCAGTTTAAAATGCGAGGAGTTATCTGAAAAGGGCGTTAAATTCGTACACTTAAATATCGTAAGTTAATTAAAATACTATGAAGAAATCAAACAAATATTATATGAAAATGAAATACATGTTCTGGTTTTAAACAAGACTACATTAGACACTTCCGTTTATGAAGCAGAAGTTTTTATTCCCCATCATTCTATTATCCGCAAAGGTCGTGACAGAAACGGAGGAGGTGGTGCGATATACATAAATAAATCTGTCCTGTTTGATTTGGTATCCCATGGTTCTCTACAATTTATAAGCATTATCTGTAAAAATACACCCCCAAAACACAAAACCAACCATACTCTTGAATTGGTATCGACCGCCAAATTCTAGGATCGCAATTTTTGAAGTATTATGAAAATTTCCTTCAATTTGTAAATAGTGCTGATGCTCATTTTATCATAATGGGTGACACAAACTGCGATATTATGAACAGGTCATTTGAGGGTAAAACAAAAACATATAACAAGATGAATAATGTAATGAGTCAAGTCAGTACTGATCTTTGTACTAGCGTGACACGTATTTATGCATATCGGGAAATGGTTCAAAATGTGACGTCGGGCCGACGTTATTATTCCGACTTAATTTTGATATCGCAAAGCTGCCGTTGTGCCGACATCGCGCCAATGTCGTAATTACAGACATTTTAACATATCGGAAAGTGGTTGAAAATGTGATGTCGGTCCGACATCAATATTTCAACCTTATTTCGATATGTCAAAGTTGACGTCGTGACGACATCGCGCCAATGTCGTAAATAAAAACATTGTAACATGTTGGGAAATGGTAAAAATGTGACGTTCGGCCGACGTTATCATTCCGATCTCATTTCGATCTCTCAAATAATGACGTCGTGACATCATCGCGCCAATGTCGTAACTAGTGATATTAAAATATGGAGAAATGGTTGAAAATGTGTTGTCGGGCTGGCATTAATATATCGAGCTAACTTCGATATCTCAAAGCTGACGCCGTGCCTACATCGCGCCGATGTCGTAACTAGTGGCATTTGAACACATTGGTTAATGTTAGAAAATGTGATGTCGGACTGACGTCATTATTATGACTTGATTCCGATATAAGCTAACGTCGTGTCGACATCACACAATGTCGTAACTAGTAGCATCCGCACGGTTTCCGATCAGATACCACCCTCCGACAACAACTAACACGCCCCAAAGATCCTATCCCTCAACACAGACGGGACGGAATCGTGTACAACATCCCTTGCAAAGGGTGTGACCGTTCATACATCGGTGAAACTGCCCGACCGATTTCTGAAAGAATTTCTGAGCATAAGAGGGATGTCAGGCTCCGCCGGACTGACAGCTCAGCAGTAGCTGAACATGCCTGGGATAACCAGCACCAGCCAGACTGGGATGGGGTTCAGTGCATCTCCCAAGAACGGCACTTGTACACACGTAGGGTTAAGGAAGCTATCAATATCCGTCTCAATCCCAACAATCTCAATCGAGACAACGGGATCGATATCCCCGATTTTTGGATTCGTACGATACGCCGCCATGACACTCCTCGCCATGACACTCGACCGCCTTTCGATACGACTTAACAGCCCGTTGTTAGTCTATAGCCAGCCTTTGTTACCGCCCAACAATGTGCTGATTTTAGCGACTCTTGGACTTGTTGGTCGCCCGTAATTACCGGCCTGTGGCTTTGTCCCTTTTGTCCTTTGTCGGTAACTTGTTACCGCCGGTCAATGCGAGGCGCATCAACGGTCTATTGTTGGTCAAGTACCCGGATACGCCGGCTATTAGTATTGGACCATTTATAGTTAGTGCGCTGCACTGACCATAGGGTATTTAAACCCCTGCTTACTACAATTATTATGTGTAATAATTGTCACCATTAACGCACATAATTATATACTGTACATAGAGTTTCCTTTTGTCTAGCACACAAAGGGCTACATAGGCCACAAGCATTGTTACCGTTGGAATAATATTCATGAAACAGAAGGATCAGGGAGATTTAGATTATTTTGTTATCGATGAAATGAAAAGATCGAACGGTTGAGACACGGCGTGAAAAATTATGATATCATGAAAATGGTTAGGATACCACTTGCACGCTTCACGCTCCGGACCTCGAGCTTACTAAACGAACGGTCCGAACGATGTACCATCGGAGATAGGTGGAAGGGGCCCCGTGATTCAAAACATTTGTTGAAAAAGAGTATCCAAGTCCATAATAGTTATTAACCATCTCTGGGCACCGAGGGCATTGTAGAAAGAGGCCACGGTACACAAAATCTGATATTAAAAATTAAAATTTGCCAATTTAGCTTACAGGCTACGAACAGATTATTTTGCGAAAAGGATCTAATTTCAAATGGGGAGAGGGAAGGGGTCGCCCGCCGTGCCTCCGAGGACAACCGAGTTTTAGGCTTATCGTTTACCAATGGGTTAAACAGGTGGAACGGATAAAACTGTTTTAAAGTAAAATTAAATGCTTAACTAAACTCGTGTCACAAAATGAAAGTTTTTGAGTTTTCCTTTTTATATGAAAAGTTATTTGTCCAAGTAATTTTTTGAAGTACCCCACTAATGGATCTTATATAGATCATGGACCATATGCAGCAACATTTTATTTGGCCTTGATACTTGAGGAGAGCTGTTAGTGACATCACGTTGAGGCGCTGAGCTCCATTCATGAACGGTGACACTTTGCATTCTATTGGACTAGTCATAGGCCTATCTTGAGTTTTGTTTTTCTTTACGATGGCTCAATACCAAGATAAACTTATAGTAATGTTGTTTGGTAAAATAAATTAGAGTTGTAAATTACACTCGCTCCACCCCCCCCTTTCCCCCTTTCCCCTCCCACACTCCCTGTTTTTAATGAACTAACATTGTTGAATTACAGTTGTAGTTGGAATGGCTGTCCGACTCAAAGAACTTATGGCCCGTCCCTTTTACAAACATCTGCAAACTTCATGAAAGTTTGCACATATTTAGGGTACCAACTGAAATTTTAAGGTCAGAGGTATTATAACTCCCGTATAGAATAAATGAAAATCTAACACTGAGATTTTATTTCAATTATTGATTGCCGACCGTTAACTTTTTGAAATTACGTGGTACGAAAAAGAAAGCTCGATAAATTGTCGAAGATTATTTCCTCAAAACCGAATATTTGTCGATTCCACTGAAAGGTTTTATAACCACTCTCTCTCTCTCTCAAATGATGACAGTGAGGGAACTTTCAGAATTAGGTCTGCAAAAGTGACGGGCTATACCTAAAGCGCTGCCTCGCAGCGCTGCAGGGGTACTGTTATGGAAGGATATGAAAGGACTTTCTTTCTTTGAACCCATGCTCCACGCCGCTGAAAAGTTTTGTTTTCAACAGGTACTCTTCAGGTGTTTGAACAATGACGAACATGATTGTGTGGCAACGGTTTCTCAGAGAGAACAATTAGAGTTGCGTTTCGCTTTTAAGTCCCGTTCAAGTGTCATTGACATCTACACTCCCATGAGCAGAACAGGTATCAGCAAACACAAATAATTAAGTTTTTCAAGTAAAATATCTCCGCTGCACGCATACGCACACAAACGCCGTTAATGATAATACACAGCTTAATATTCATTTTAAGAATGGTAAGAATCCCACAAATTAAGATGTCGGAAAGTGAAGAAATTATTTTTGTAAGTAATACAAATATCTTATGTGTCCGATTTTTTTTAAATGATTCCTCATTACTTTTCGAAGCAAAAGCAGAATAAAGAATCTGTCATAATCTGCCCCGAACTTCCTCATAGTTTGCAAACAAATTCGTCAAAAACAAATTAAGTTTCTGGAGACATGAATGGACAATTTAAGAAATTTCTTTTCAAGTCGACAACAGCCAATGTCGGCCCCGCACATAACATCAAAGCATTGTCGTGATTATGGAATGCTTTTGACATTCATGAGCACGCTTTAGAACCCATACAGATGTTTGAAAATAATTATGCTCGAGTTTCTTCTCCTTCCGAACACCTCCCTGGTCCGACCTAAAGAGAAAGTTACCCACATGACGTCTAGTCCGGTACCGGTCAGCATCACTGAACTAACAATATTTTTAGTTTAGTGGTCATCACGCATGGTTGTACAAATAATTTTCAAAATGTAATTGCGCCCCCTAGAGTGCCTAATTGTCGCACTGTTCTCACGCAGAGCTGGCTAGGCTAGGCTGTTCGGATGCACGGTACCGGTACCGTGAAAAATGCATGCATTCTGTACACGATTTTACCGGCTCGATTAGCCGAACCGGCCAAACTAAACACAGTCGAAGCTAGTTACACAGTGCAGACTGCAGATAGTGCGTAACTATCATGATTATTGAGAGTAGAACTCTGAGATTAGGGTGGATTGATATCAAGACTCGAAGTAAAGTTGGGATTTGGAACCATCGTCAGATGTAACTGATTGCTGCGTAAGTCTACAACATATTTAACTTCATTCTGTCAATCTCGGGTCGACTTATAAGTATTAATTTGATTTCTCGGACTGTGTGTGCCCACAGCCCACAGTCATACTCACTCACACACTCATTTCGCTTCACTCATTTCATAGTCACAGCTCAGTTAGTGAATGAGACATGTCATACTCAGTCATTTTCTCATAGTCATGATAGTCCGACTCACTACAGAATTTTACTTTGATCTTATTCTTGGACTTGGTTAACTTAACGTTTAACTAACATTTAATAACAGTGACTGGCGGCCAGCTTCTGCCTGGTCTGTCTCAGTCTCTCGGACAAGAAGTGCGTAGTAGATAGTGAGTGGTTAAAACTTAGTCTAGACTCTAGTCTAGATAATAGTTTTAGTTACAGATCCAGGGTCTACATTCAGATCGAGGAAACACAAATTACTGTAAAAGTGGGCATTTTCGTGCGATTAATTTTTTGCGCTCGGCGGAGTAAAATGAATTTCGCAGGTTGTCGAGCCCTTTGGACGATCAATTCACTCAGCTCAGCACTGCCACGCCAGGCACGGCCAGCGGCAATAGCATGATGATTTTGTTGAAGCGCTGCCTAAGGCTAAACCATAAACGTAGGCCTACGTACATGCAGGCCTGCGTACATGACGCATGATGCATCAAAGCAAGCCCGCATATATAGCGTGCTGATATGGACTTCGTTTAGGCGCATATATATTTACTCATTTTTATTTTCATGGCAAATACACGCCGTGTGAAATGCGTGAAAATTTCCACTTTTACAGTAGTCTAGTTAGAGTGTAGATTTAGACCTCTAGGTACACTCCAGCTCAAAGGAATTGGCATAGGGAAAGGGAAAGGGAAGAAAGGGAAGGAGCCGCAGTTTTAAACCGCGGTATATTTTGTTCAGTTCAGTATGAAACATGATGCATTTTAGGGTAAAGCATCATGTTTCATGCTGAACTGGACAAAATATACCGCAGTGTAAAACTGCAGCTCCTTCCCTTTCTTCCCTTTCCCTTTCCCTATGCCAATTCCTTTGAGCCGTAGTCATCTAGGAGTCTACATTAGATCTAACTTTTATCTTTCTAACTTTTTACATGGTTTTGTTTAATGTTGTGTCATCATTGTGTTGTGGTCATTGCCATAATGGACATTGTCAAGAACAGTGAATTTGTTTGAATGTTAGAGATTTGTGACTTGTGTGTGACAGTGAGTGAGGTCGAGAGGAAGAAAAACGGTGCCTTCTTGGTTTGATAGAAGAATAATTGAGTGATGGTATGTGAGATACTCTAAGACTAAGTTATAGCTTAAGGAGAGTCTACATTAATCCAATACTTATCGGGATGTGAGTCCATTTACAATCTATTTCTAGTAGACCCTTTTTGTCTATAAAAAACTTTCAGCTCGATAAGCTTCTCAACAAGTGCTTCTAAGGCAATAAAACAATTTCTAGTCACATGGAGCGATAGCCACATGCAGGTCCTTTTGTAGTTCCCCCAAAGTACATTTTTTTTTGTCTGGAAATTACACTAAAAATGTATTTTACTCAGAGTTGGGGAGGGGGGGGGGGGCGGGGGAGTAAGGCCTCTCTGGGAGTAAACACTGGGTGAAACAGAGACATAACTTTTCAGCTACAAATATAGATTGTCTGACAGTGTGGTCCTGAAAATACATTAGTAAGTTTAACCTCAAAACATTTCAGTATTACAATTTTGAAAGTAAAGTAAAGTGTGTGAATTCGCCTATGAGCATGATGCATTTTTGTTTTCATTTCAAATTGAAATACATATGTATGGTAAGATTAAGATGCTTCCCCCCCCCCCCCCCCGTCGCCCCCATACACACTTCCATCATACTGCTTACACATCTCCCACATGTACACTGCTGTACATAAAAAAAAAAATGGAGTGACGTCATACAGACTTAGCCAGAAAGAGGAAGAAATCACATTGTTCCAGACACAGCGTTGTAAGGAATGTAAACAGAGGAAAGGTCTGGTCACTCATTGAACTGGAACCATTGTGCCCCTTAACAAGGATCCTTGGAATCCACTATTGATCTTTATTGATGTCTGTCCCATGCTTCAGAGAGTGGCCACAATGAGACAATAAGATCGCGTCATTTGAACCTGTGAGTGCCCCTGAAAGTAGACTTGATGTATCTAGATGGTATGGCGTGTGAATACTTTCATACACTCACTTGTAGTATGGTACAAATAAAGATATATTTACTCTCTCACCTGTCACCGTGTTCTCTTTTAGAGTCTGTCTGCAGTTCACACCTATAGAAACTCCTTAGTCCTATATTTACCATCATTAAAAAAAAATCACATTCATTGTTGCCACTATGTACTGACATGATTGTGTTAAACGTTTTTACAAATCTTATACAAAGTATGGAGTAGTATTTACTCCATGGTATTACAGGTACAGATCACTGAATTGTGAGACAATGTGAAAACAAAAACGGTGGTTTTCTGAAAGCAAATGTAAGTTTTGACTTCTGTTTTGATGTAACTTTGATTGGCCCATTGACACTTTATTGAATTCAGTCAGTTTTTCACAATATCAATTGTCTAAGCTATATTGAAGACAGTTTGTAGATTATTTTTTCTCCTGAACAGAATACCGCGAATGGGTCTTTCATCAGTTAGCTCGAATTGACATGATTGGCATTACATGTACAAATAGCTTGTGATACACCAAACCTACCTCTGGCTCAGCATACTACACCACAGCTCAAAGGAATTGGCATAGGGAAAGTGAAAGGGAAGAAAGGGAAGGAGCCGCAGTTTTAAACCACGGTATATTTTGTCCAGTTCAGCATGAAACACGATGCTTTTGCCTAAAAAGCATCATGTTTCATGCTGAAATTGACAAAATATACCATGGTTCAAAATTGCGGCTCCTTCCATTCCTTCCCTTTTCATTTCCCTGTGCCAGTTCCTTTGAGATGGAGTGTATGTACACTTTCTTTAGAATAAAATCTTGTCAAGATGGGTTATTTTTTCTTGTCACCATATTAAATATTATGTGTGATATGAGGGGGTAACATTCATAACAATCACCCTTTCTTCCTTTTCTATTAATGATAGTACAGCTTTTAAAAATTTCAATGGGTCGGGGGTGTAAAGAAGGGGAGTTAAAGGTTAGCTGAGGTGAGATGTTTTCCCATTACTTTCAGAATGAGTCATGGTAGAATTATGCCGTAATTGTAAACCCCCATTATATTGGCATGAGTAGAGACTGAGCAAACCATCTCACACCTTTCTGCACTCTGTAAACCTACTGAAGGGAGTGGAGTGCATGTTTATCCAGTCTCTGCACCAGGGTGGTCACCAGAAAATCTTTTACGCATGGCTCAAAAAAGCAGAATGTCACTTTTTGTCAGACATCTGTGCTGGACGCGTGGTACACAACTATGGAACGCGTGGCTCAAAGAAAACAAAAACAATAAGAATAATAAGACTGATACTGATTTTACGCATGGTGCAGTGAATTTACACGTGGCTCACAATCACTTTCTGGACCCGACGCGTGGTGTTTGCACCGCATGTTTTCTACACTGGGGACCACCCTGCTCTGCACTGTTATTTACCCACCATGGTGTATTTGCTAATGTGAATCAACCTGAGAGAAGAGCAACTTGGCAGTCTGCTGTGCGAGTAAACATGTACCAAAGGGGGTTTTCCTTGGTCATTTCTCCTCTCCATTATCAATGCTATGGCTGGGATGTTGGTGGAGAGGGTACTTCTCAAATTGTAATTTCTGTAGTACCATTCGTACCAAAGATGTACACTGCACATGGTTCTAGAAACATGTTATCAAACAATAAAAGAACATTGTACTTTTTTTAAGGAGAGTTAAAAGGATTTGAACCGTAAAGAGACAATGTGCGTGAATTGGAACATTTAGGGACCTGGGGTGGTATTCTAAAGGAATCTTTAAGTCCATACATGTATGTGTGTTAGTTTCCTGAATACTTCCATGTACTCTGGCCACTGTCTTATAAGTAGTTGCGATTGATCTGAATTGATCGCAAGTCCATCCTCTAATTCTAATCTACAGAATTATGATTGATATCAATATCAAGTCAAGTTGTGATTGATCACAATTCTTCACAAGACAGGGCCCTAGTCTAGAAGAACTTTTGTGTTCTGAATGGGGTCCTTGTCCCAGTAAACATCTGAACAGTGCTTTTCCAAGGGTTGGGTGGGGAAAAGTAGTATACTTTCTATGGGAAACAGCTCTGTGGGTAACACATGGCATGAAATCGTCTCAAACCGCTGATGGAGAGAACAGTTGGATGCAAATGTGGCCCAGTCACCCATCATTTAACCATGTGGTTTCATTGTCTGGTCTCATTGATGTGCCTTGCAGCTTAAAGGTAATGGGTGTTTTTTGTTAGTACTACTAGATCAGATAGCTGTGCTGGCTGATGCCACAATACTTAAAAAGAGCCAATGACAATGCTTCCACTATACGTGTGGCAACAATCATTTTACAGTAATTTACAACGATTAGATGTAATGCATTAAGAGATGAAATAGCATATTTTATGTGTGCATAATTACACATTACTAGACGCTGGACCATACACCTCAACCGTGTTTGTGTCAAGAATTTGTATGCGTATCGATTTGTGAGTAGAAGTGCTTCAAATACTTTGGACTCCGGCCAGTGTTTGATTCATACCCTCCTTGACTAGACTTTCTAGTATTAATAGTCTCCCTGGAGCGCGACTATAAAACACAGACATGTACATGATATGATAGTAAAATCATCTGTAAGCATTGCGTGCATGGCACTTGCAAAAGACACGTGCATTACAGATGTCAGGGACATGGCTGTATGCAGCTGCCTTCAGATGGACAAAGAAAGCGGGTGTGGACGTGACCTTGCCAAATACATTTTACAGGCCCACTATTTGCATAATTGGCTCATAGTTGTGATATGTACAGAGTGTCATTCATTGTCGTTTAAAAGTCATGTATTTTTTTCAGTACCTTGAGAAATTCTTTGAAAAAAAATCCAATGCTGTGTATCTTGTCAACAAATTTTATCCAGCTATTTATTGTTTAAGTTTGAACAGTGAAATGAAAAAGTGAGAGACCAGTCATGAATGATTGCCACTGAAACTTGATATTGTCTGTTGCTAAGAAGATTGTAAAACCTAGAATGGTTACAAAATACAGTAATATTATTTCACTACAAGATTGGTAAGTAATACATTAATGCATTATCACGAGTAGATGTTTTCATTATTCATGCATTTTCGTGCATTTAATTATCGTACACGCAATAAGTTCTGTATGCTGTTCATTTTTCCATCTGCTCATAAGCGCTTCACAGTGATGCGCCATCTCGTCATATATCATGAATAATGGCTACAACACATGCAAGTCATTCAGTCATGAAAGCGCCTGTAATGCTCCTAACACATGTTCCTCACAAACATCTTCTGTTGCCCTTGCCTTTTCAAATCTTCAAGATAGTAACTGATAAAAATATATGGGGGCTGGGGATGCCCCCCCCCCCTTCCCCACCATATTATGGCCGTGATGGCCATTTTTTGGAAATGTAAATTAGAAAATAATGCTTGGCCAACTGTAGAGAAACTTTGTGTTCTTTTATTCCACAAACTCACAATTACTTAAAAATGGATAATCTTAATAGTACACAGTACAATATTCAAGATAGAGCTGCACGTATGTTTTACACTGTATGTATCATATCATCAAAGTCATTGAAAAAAATTGTACATAAAAAAGTGCAGAACAAAATTATGTAATTGCAGGCAGAGAGACAGACAGACTGACACACACACACACACACACACACACACACAAACACACACACACACACACCCACATACACATACATACACACACATATTTTGTTGCAAAGAGTACTGGATTGGGTTTGTTTTTTATTTAATCCACAAATACTTATTTTTAGGTGATACAGGTAAGAGCTAGTTCCTTAACGTCACCATGGTGGATGTGTTGTGACACTTGAACCTTAGTAAAGAGGAAGGATAGCCGGAAGGAAAGACCAGGACGACCCGTGAATACTATGTGATACATGTGCCAGTACTAAAATATATCATAGAAACTGCATTGTGTGAATGTCATGCATAGCCCTTCAAGTAACACAAGGTAGATACATTGTTGTCTTGATGTGCAATAAACCTCTCAGTACCAAGCAGTGATAGGTCCATGAAAATGACAACATAGTTTACTGCCTGAGGGACTGAAAGGGTTTAAGCAGTCCATCAAGTGAATTGAGCAGTTTCAAAGAAATGACCAAGAAACAAACAGAGTGAAACAGACTGCAATATTTCAGAAGGTATCTTTTAGATTACATGTAAGGGTCTGTAATCTCTGAATTGTTCAAAATTAGAATGAATCATACAAATTACTTTGTAAAACATTAAAGCTGGAAGTGAATTGCTAAAATTTCTTATTATGCAGCGTACTGAGCGTAGTACATGTACTTCTACACTCCAGCTCAAAGGAATTGGCATAGGGAAAGGGAAAGGGAGGACAGGGAAGGAGCCGCAGTTTTGAACTGCGGTATATTTTGTCCAGTTCAGCATGACACACAATGCTTTAGCCTAAAAAGCAGCATGTTTCATGCTGAACTGGACAAAAGATACCGCGGTTTAAAACTACAGGACCTTCCCTTTCCCTTTACCTATGCCAATTCCTTTGAGCTGGAGTGTATGTTCATCAATGTCACTTTGTGCATTGTTTCCCTTCATATTCAGGACTGTACTGTATTCTTGACAAATGTATGATCTTTGTTTCTCCAATTGCAGGCAGGAGATAATAACAGATTAGAGAGAGAGAGAAGTTGTGTCTAACCTGCACATGTTTCATGAGGTAAGCATGAATAATACTATTTTCTGTTACTGAAATTTCTTGCTTGCAAACGTGATGCAACATGAATGAGCTCCTCATAAAAAAGTGCATTTTAGCATATTTCTTTACTTGAAAGAAAATGCCCTGTGATTAAGATGTGTTTACACAGTTCATTTTTTGTAGTATAGCTTCAATATGTGCTGTGCTGAATGAAAGTAGTTTTAAGTTTTGCTTCCTGGTATTCTTCTGAAGAAAGTGAAACTACCCTGGCAACCTCAGACATAAATCTAGCTTTTGCAATCATCATGTTACGTGGCTGGATGCTCCATTAAGGGCAAAGCTTAATTGCCATTTCTGTCTTACAGAAAATGAATCAATCTACCCATGAGCTACATGTAATTTATTATTTAGCAAGGACAATATTCATCTCATTTTTGCAAAGTACAAACAATTCTGCAAGAGAAAACCTGTGGTTCCTCTTTTTAACTTCTTCATATATCATGACATGTATTGTGACTAATGTATGCACCACTACCATCATCCACTGAAAAGCATATATCTAGAACTATATGCTACTAGTAAAATCAATGGTTGAAGCTTATTGTGCATTGGAAATTGAGCCTAGTACTTGAAAGAAAATCGTTGCCTAAGATGCACTTTTCGTCATATTATTTTCATGAGTATGCATGGATGTGTGTACATTTGCTGGTACTTTGTTGCGTCAATACTGGTGAGAGTTGATGAAATGGGTTTTCTGTCCCCACAAGCAGCTGAAAGGGAAAAGTTACTCAGAACTCTTCCTTGACATGTCGACATCTTGCAAGGTGTCTCGGCTTGATTGGTGGCATCTTGATGAAAGAACAGAAATTCTGACAGCAAGTTGATCATGGAATCCTTTAAACACAAATTAAACTATGGTAATGCGGGTATGTCCAGGGTCATGGGGCCTGTCTTCTGGGCTGTTGGATGTGACTCATCCAAACTTAAATACAAATGTATGGAGTGTAGAACTCCAAATATGTAGGTAATCACTTATGGCCATTCTGCTGTTTTCTCAGTCTGTATTGGGACAACTTGGAGAAATAAATCAAGAATGATAAGTCTACTGCAGCCAGAACTCTTTATTCAATAGTATACAAATATTGACTGCTATGAGGGGCACAGTTAAAATTATAAGCCCAAGATGATGTCAAAACCATGACTATGCCCGAAGCGAAGCTGAGGGCATAGTCATGGTTTTGACATCACCGAGGGCCTATGATTTTAACTGTGCCCCGAATATTAAGCAGTCAATATTTGTTTTATAAACCGAATGTATAGATTCTTCTCATCGATTGGTTAAAAGATTTCCTGAACTGACAAGGCCTACAAGATAGCATGTAATAGGCATGTAAATCAACACTCATTGCGCGTACAGGGATTGCGCACACACGAGCGATATCGTGCGGTGTTGAGGTAATTTTCCGGGCACAGTCGATTGCCATGCCCCGGGCACAGTTAATTTTGACGTCATCTTGTTAAAAACGGGGGCACAGCTATTTCGATGACTCTACTTTTAACCAATTAGATGAGAGGAATCTATGTATGAGGTTTATAATTAGGTTTAGAAAATCCCCAAAAGCCTTGAAAGCCATGCCCACGGGTCACAGTGCAGTGGACATGTTGGAATGATCCATGGGAGTGATCAGTTTGTCTAGGTGCGTCTTCATTTGCCCGATCAGAGGAAATAGCGAGCTATTTTTCTGATCCGGGGAACTAGCCTGAAGTTGCAATCGCATCTTCATTAGCTCGAAACTCGGGATACGTAAGCTCGAGCTCGGGTTGCATAAATTATCCCGAGTTTCGCACATGCCAGCAGTGTGCGACAGGAATAGGCCATGACCGCATGGCTTCGGTTGTGAGCTCGCATTCACGCACGTGTAAAAACCTATTGCGTAAACAATGCCTCGTGGGCGCTGATGCATGCCAGGATCGAAAAATTTTCAGGCTAATGAAGACGCTCCGAACTAGCTCGAGCTATTTCGCGAACTAGCTTGAGCTAGCTCCATCTAGCCCAAGATTTCTTGGGAAATTTTCTCGACCAAATAGCTCGCTATTTTGCCTGATCTGGCTAATGAAGACGCAAATAGCTAGCTATTTCGTGATCTGGCTTGCTAACCCGATCAGAACAAGCTCGCTATTTTGCCCAGCTCGAGCTAATGAAGACGCCCCTTCTGAGTCAGTAAGCGGATGTCCAGCAAGAAGAGATGAAAGAGATTTTACAGCAAGTGTCGGAGAGGAAGGTTTGTATGACATAGTCTTGCTGCTAATGTAGTGTCTTTTGTTGGGCTTTTAATCCACTTGGCTTATCATCACCCACTCTCAGAAGGTACTGTAATACCATTCTCAGCAAAGATGGATGAACATTATACAAATGGGTTCCAAGTTGAAGTCACTAACTTAATCATAGACATGCTGCAGCCTGATAGCTTGTTTGATGACAGTCCACATTACTTAATGTGTTCTAGATGGCCGGGCCTGTGCTGAAGACTACAGAGTTTAACATTGAACAATGGAGAACTTTATTACTTTTAATGAGCCGTTGAATGCTCAGAGATTTGTTCTATAACTACACATCATTAATCGATCAAAGTCACCACACAGGTTGATATCTGTTGACTTTTTTTCATGATCTCAAGAGATGAATGTCTGTTGGTTGACAAAGGTGTGTTAAATGCCATCTTTGATCATTTGATCACCCTATCAAAGGGCATGCTGTACTAATATGCACAGTAGATCTGATACCACATGATGTGGTCCCTATTCCAATGGTTTGCTCCTGAAGATCTGGTATAGGTACATTGTATTATTGGTATTAACACTTACATTCCATATGTTGGGCTACAATGTATCTGTCTGTATCTTGTCCAATATACAAACAAAAAATGTAATGTATAAAACAAAAAACAACAACGAGAAGGGCTCTTGCCAAGGTTAGTTTTATGCATGGTTGAAAAAGACTAGTTCACACAGAAAGGGCTGATTTGCACACACTATTGTAAGACATTTGTACACAAATGGACATTGGTTTCACAAGGTGTTTTTCTGCCAATTTTGTTTGTACTTGTTGTTTAGAACATGTGAAATCAACACTACCAAGGGCCCTGACTTATATTAATGCGGTATTATGCAAGGAGAACATGAGACAAACAATGCGTTTGTCAAGTGATCTTGGTAAAACTAGCAGTACGCTGTATATGTACATGTACATACAGTATACTTGTATGAGTACCATGATCCATTATCAAGCTTTTGTGTCCATGCTAGTGTACATGTCTGGCATTATTCATGTACCACAATTGTAAAAACAGCACCATCACCATGTTGAGAAGTCCTGCATGTGATCATGTGGCCAGCGGGACAGAAGCCTGTACTGAATGCTTGAATATGTTTTTTTAGTACTGCACAGGGTGTTTTTTCGCCCGCTCAGGTCATAAGAGACTTTGGGGAAAGAGAGTGTTTTTATGAGGGGAGGAGGAAAAACACGATGTAATGTAGTATGGTGCTTTTTTTTATGTGCTTTCGTACGTGAAGTAAAGAGCTCAGGCTGAGTGATTTCACAATTAATGTCAAACAGAAGCCATGATGTTTTTAATTGAAATTTTACAAACGCTGTAATGTCACCCTGTTAACGCTGTAATGTTATGAGTTGCAGTGTTTTTGTGGTAACTTCCTTCTGCGGTCTAGTGGTTTGATGGTAGACAGTCACATTGTACTAGTACCTGTACATAATACGTGTATGTGGCTCGTCATTATGGTACAGTAAATGTATAGAATAGGTGCGGTGAATGCACACATGGTCACGACGTGCCGCCATCGCTGCTGCCGTATGTTCACTTTCTGTTTTAGGGGGCACTTTGGCCAATTAGCTCATTGGCATGATTCATGTGTCGACAAGGAGGGAGAAGGATGATGAGAGAGAGACAGAGACAGAGACAGAGAGAGACAGATGCAGTCCCTCTCTCTCTCTCTGCTGAGACATGCAGCCTCAAGACCATCTATGGAGGGAGTCTGGGATGGTGTGTCTTAGTCTGATGAGCACAGACATTCTCAATGGCAAATCATAGCGTGAATAACATGCAAGCTGTCTCCAGCTACATGTAACATTAATGTAGTCAGTATAACTTCGTGAATCATGCCTAATGCTAGTCTTTTACTACATATATTAGATGTTATCAATGAGAATTTAAAATGGATCTGATTTAATTGAGATGCTGTCAGTCATAAACTTGAAACAATTAATGCATACAGAGTTTTCCTTGTAGACATAAAAATGGAAAACCTAAAAACACAGTTCTACAGTTGTCTATTACATGTACACTACAACTCAAAGGAATTGGCACATGTAAAGGGAAAGGCTAACAGCTAGAAACAGAGATTTGTGGCACTCCATGATCGCCTACGTCTCCGGATATGGCACTTAGATAGATAGATAGATAAAGGGAAAAGAGCAGCAGTTTTAAACCTTGGTAGTTCAGCATGAAACATGATGGTTTAGCCTAAAAAGCATCAAATTTCATGCTGAACTAGATAAAATATACCACGCTTCAAAACTGCTGCTCCTTCCCCTACTTCCCTTTCCCTTTACCCGTGCCAATTCATTTGAGCTGTAGTGTACATGTTATCATGAACTTGAAAGATTGAATATGGGCTAAGTGGAAATGAGTCTCTAGGTGTGTTAAAGAGGGTAGCAAACAGGGGAAGAAGAGGCTTAAGTATTTGTGTAGATATAATTTTATTGCGTGTACATGTACCTTCCGGTGTATAGTACTGTTTTCCCCAGTTTCCCCAGTTTTTTAATGAACTGTTGAACAGTGCATGTATTATACATTTGATATTTCCATTGCTGTCTGCCTCAAGTGAAACATGCATGTAGGTACATGTAACTTCCTTGTGTATGCTTTATGTACATTGATATTTAGTCTGGTTTCCATGGTGATGTTACAGACATTTTTCAGAATCTTTTGTTTTCTGTGTGATGTGAAATGTTTGCTGCCTACAAAGTACTTACAAATACATTGTCTGATGCTATAGTGATGCATCACAACACTGCTCCATACAATGTATGTAGCTGCTACAGCTGAACGGTTCCCCTCAAAAATAACTTTCATAAGCCATGTGCAGAATATGGTGACTCATGATGATCGGTTTATTGCAATCTATAAAGGTGTAATAAAATATTGAAATGATTCATCAAAATGTATTATATTTTTCACATTACAATCTGCGTAGTTGGCATGCAAGGGTTTGATTCAGCTGCATATGGATGAGCTCATGGAGCAATGAAGTGGTATTGGCCTGATCCCCATAATGGTACATTCATGTAATTACTGTCTGCCAGATGTCTGATGTCAAACTTCTGAATGGTCATCACATGGTTTCATGGTTGCAGCGCCCCTGGCCTTAAGATGATGTCATCGTCAGCTGATTGACACATAAATGATGTTGTAGCAGAGCTACTTGTCAAGTTGGACTTGAACTTGACTTGAACCGTGTTGTGCATTTTATACTCCATGAAGGAAACTCATTTTCACAGGGACTTTTTTTTGCATTGTGGAGGCTAAATTATAATGTACATACTGTACATGTTGATAACATTGATGCAACATACTTTATACGCCATATATTTCGGGAGTCTAATTTTTTGCAAATTAGGATTTCTCGACAATTTCAGGAGTGGTTATATTCGCGATGGTGGAGTACTAGTACTGTTACTTCATGTGTTTGTGCAAGTCATATTCATGTTTTTGCGTGTTGTTTAATTCACGAATAGCACCTGACTCGCGAAATTCATGAAAATAAACACCCCGCAATGTATATCATGTATACAGTATAGGACGTGGACAAAATTTGTATAAAGCACATTGTGTGTGGCATCAGGTTGTATGTTCTGTCTTCACTCATAATGTGTGTTGATCAAATGGTGAAGTTGTGCTAAGTAGGAAAGCTCAGCTTTAACACTGGCAGTCATGTCACTGTAACACAGGATAATCATGGAAACAGGTCTTAATCCTTACTAGTACAATACAATCATGTAGATGTGTGTATAATGGCACACAGTGCGGCCCAAGCAGTGTGAACATGCTTGGTGTCATGTGATGCGCAGACATGCCAAATGAGCACCCATGGCTCGAGGTTGTCTCCAAGAGGGACTATCGGGTGACTTGTTGATTCACCCAACGACGGAGTCTGAATTTGGCAGCTCAGAAGCCGTAGTTTCATCCAAATGCACGCCTGACAATGAAAAAGCTTCTCTTCTCTGATAAACCGCAAGGATCTTCTTGAACATGTTTTCGTACAGAGACGGACATGTCACTTTAGAACTATAATTGGAGCACATCACGAACTACTCATTGTTTTTAGTTTTTTATATGAGAGGGTAACATTGTACATGCAGTAGTTTATCTTCAGAAACAGAATACAACAAAATGAATATTGTTAAAGGTTTGAAAAATTACGATACTATTTGTAATCAAGTGTTTCCAAAAATAAAATGTGAGTGAGCAAATCTCATGTGTATCTGGCAGATATTGATAATTTCAGTCATGTAATTTGAAAATGATTTTGGCGTGCCAACTATACATGTAGCGGAGACCAAAACAATACAGTAAACATGTATTCATACAAACCAGAAGTATTGTAAAAGGTTTCTGTTTACATGATTTCAGAACCATGCCTCATTTTCTGTATTAATGTTACTTCAGTATTTCATGACCAACTATTGACAGCTTTCATAGCTGCTCTTTAGAAATACAATTCATATCATTGTGCAAAATGCACTTTGATGTTTGCATCTCAAGAGAACCACCCTCAAAATGCAAATAGAAAAGGCAGTGTAATCTACCAGCCCTAAAGCTTTACAATGTGGACTTGGGAATTTACTCTAGCTGATAAATACTACCCTTTGTTCTATTTTCCAAATATGTATCAAAAGTATCAACTGTTTGGAGTATTTAGACATCGTGACTCATGTCAGACGTGCCTCAGGAGATTCATTGTACATGGAGCCAGCATTGTTGGATTTTCCCAATCTAACCTTGGACTTCAACCATGTAGTAGAGTAAAGCCATTGTAATTACTGAACTGATTATGCAGAAACTCTCAGCTATCACTAGTGTGGGATGAATGAGAGAAGTAGGAATGGGGATCTGCACTACATGGCCTTGATTGGTTTCAGTAAATTAATATTTTTTATTAGATTTGAATGTGTTGTACTTCTATAAAATCTAATCTCAATGTTAAAATATAAATATTTAATCACCATTTGTAACCTAACAATGGACAAAATGTCTAAAAAAATTTAAATTTGGGTCATTTCGGGATATAGAATAAACTGTTTGAATGAATGGACTAAAACATTGACGAAAAGTGCTTTGTGAGAAAGTCCTGTGGAGTCATAGGCAAATTAGGAATGAATTCATCCCATGCCCATGTAATGCAGTATGCATCATATTGCTCTAGGTCAGAAGTTAATCATAATATGATAATCATTGTTCCATATTTGTGTGGATCATGAAATAAATTGATGACTGAGCCCTACGCCTGTATAACTTGCACAATGGGTGAATTGTGCATGGAAGAAGGCTGGTTCAACGTCCCACCGCCCACCTGCCGCCCTCCCTTTTGCCACTACACTGAATATTCATGATAAAGGATTATGCTGACTGCCAGAGTGTGGAGGGTCAATACATTTCCATGGTGTCATTGACCCCCATTGGGGATTATTTAGGTGTCAGTCTTATCAGATAAATAGGGGGAGGGGGTTATTGAGAAGGGGGGTCACTTTATACATAACAATAGTATAAGGGTGAATGAAGAAGGGGAACTTCCTGCGTCACCTTCTTTTGAAAGGTTCTCAAAAACTTCTCCTCATCCATCAAGGCTGTCATGTTTGATTGTATCATCAAAGGAGCTTTGTATAGTCTTCTTATCAGGTGTAATCATTGAATGTATTTAATCCTTCCATATAATACAAAGTGGCTGGGCCCTTGAGACCCATCAGTTTAAATGGAAATACTTATTCTGTACAACAATCTATAGTCAGCTCATGTCTGGGGGATAAATGTGACTCAGTGGTTTAACCTAGAAATAAGGTGATTAGTGGTTTGGGAATCCTGCTTCCTGTACAACTATGAATTTGCACTAAAATTATGCATTGCAATTTTTTTAAAAGAAAGAAAACGGCCATTTGTGAACAAATTTGACATAGCGTAGCAATTTTACCAAGCAGTATGTACTGTAACCTGTAGTGTAGATGAAAATAACTTGTCCAATCTAAAACTTCCACATGCATCTCAACAAAGTTGGCTCTCAAGGTGTAATAATGATGAAATTGTTGCTCATAATATGGTGTTTTCTTCTGAAATTGTATGTTTATAAGTTGATCACTATGACACACAAGGAGTGTGTACTCGTGTTGTCTTCCTCTGCATTGCATACAGACTGTAATATAATGTGTGAATACATGTAGTACTACAGTACACAATTTGTGGTATAATCAGACGAAAGCAACCACTCTTCATTGTTATCAGTTATATTAGTAATCACTTAGCTCTAAATTATAAAGTTGTCAAAAGGGAGCTCTTCACACCTCTATAGCTTCTTCAAGATCAGCATCTTCCTGGAAGATGGCAGGCAGATTACTCAAGTAGAGATGGTTTGAATATTTCAATAGGCAGTGGGTTTCATTCATGTTTTGTAGTGCTGTTCATATATTTTATGCCACCTACATACATTGTATGTCAGCAAGATAAGCGCACTATTTGCATCAATTTTACTGATGCAAATAGGTGCATATAAAGGAATGGGAGTCACTCACATAATGCGATATTTGCTCCCTCCCTTCTTTGTGGCTGTGTAGACTTACAAGCAGGAAAAATACTACAATATTGCAGATTGGTGAATCTTACAAACTGCACCTAAAAAATAGCGTTAATGCTGCTGCTTGTGCATCATGCTCTGACATATGTATGTGAATTGTTTAATGCAATGCTTGTATTGCCTAGTGGAATACATCATTTTGGTTCGGCATCTACTCTGTATGCAGAACAAGTCAGTAATTATTACTTCATTGCCAGGATTGATTGGATATCTCTAGAGAAATGAATGGACAGTGCAGGACTTATTTATGGTTACCTGGCCATATCTATACACAGCACATGTTCATCTAGTGGTGTATGGTGAAGATAGACACACATCATTGTGGTTTCATGCTCACTTAGTATGCACAACCAGTGGGTATTTATAACCAGTGGAGGTGCCAGACTCTACACATGCACTGTGCATGTATTGAGTATGAGTCAGTGAGCTGCGCTGACAAGCGGCATACATCATGTGTTGATTTTCTCTAGAGGCAAAGAGGCAGGCTGTGAGAAATAGCCACGCGTGAGCGTGGATGTGGGTGTGTGAGTGGGTTACACTGGCTATGATATTGCGATCAGCGCCTAGCTTGTAGTAGAGAAAACCTCCTCCTCTTCTGTGGATGTTTTTTCCCTGGCTGTCTGTTTGTCGGTCTGGCATGACATGGACACGCGGCTCCGGTCAGCGCAACTCTCCGTCTCTCCTCTCCTTACATCCTGCAGGGGGGAAGTGACAATCACGCTCTAGCCAGTCTCAGGACGCTCCCCCAAAGTGAGCAAGGAGAACAAATCTGATTTCAAGACGTGATAACACGAGCGCAAGCCTGCATTAGCTACTATACTACAGTGTCCGGCTTGTGACTGTCAGCAAGCGAAACTTTCAGTAAACCGGTTGCCATTTATTAGTCACACTGCACTGCAGAGGCAAAGGATCACGATTCCTCCAATACTTGCGCTCACTCACTCACTCACTCGCTGTGCACAAGAAAACAGGAGAAATATTCAACTTCTCATTTGACTTGCTCTGTGACCTATATCTGGCCTATGTGTGTGTGTGCACATGTGTATGTCTACATGTGTGTGTATGAGGAATACACTTAAACTTGGCCACAGAATTGGATGCATAGTGGATTTTACATGTGGGTTACTCTGAAAAGTGAAAGCCTGCTAAGTACTACATGTCGCTGAAGTTGACACTCAAGATAGAGTTTGTTGTGTGGAATTTTGTGAGGTAAGGCTCTGCTTGCATTTTTCACATTCACTGTGTACAAATGTAAATTATACAAGTTCATGTAATAACTGTGCACCTGGATGCTTGATCTAACTTTGTATTAATTACAGGGAATGTTATAATGTTAAAGAACCGTTCTGCTCTCATCTCAGGGTCCCAATTTCATTTCGATGAAATGATGTTATTTTGAGAAGATTCCTTCGTGGTATTCTGAAATACAGCGGTACAGCACTCCATCGTTTACAGGCCTCTTCCACTGCTGCCCTTTACCTTTAATTGTTCTAGATAGGTCATTCATGTAGTCTAATGGCCAATTATAAATTCCTGAATAATTTGTAAGTTTGAATATACACATACATGTACATCAAAGTGTACAGGAACATTGTACATGTACGTGTGTTGGCAAAATCTTAAGACTACATGTACCGGTACTTTAGAGGCATTGCCTATCTACACTGTACATGGATGTATTTTCTACTACTATGTTGATAAGCATCCATTCTTGTATACAGCAGTGACCATGGATGTCTTCTACAAGTATGTTTAGGAGAAGAAAGTTGAGACTTTCAATCATGTTGTGCTGAAATATGTTCACATTTCTTAATATAATACCATGTGCAGAAGACATTCTTTGTGGTCATCACTGATCATCGAATACTGAAAATATGCTTGGACCGACTATACATGTTCATGAAGTGTGTAAAATACCTACACCGCACGCATAGCAGATGTATTTTTACGTGTGGGAATGCACTGAAAGCCAAATGTTTTTTGTTTATGTCAATAAGGCAATTATGGTGGTTTCCTCCGTGGTTTAATGTATATTCCATGATGTCTTGGAATGGGGAGAGGTGAGAATGGACCTGTTTTCTCCATGAATCTTTCATTAAACGCTTCCTCTACTTCCTCCTTTCCTCCATGTGAACATCAAGTCTGGGTTATTTGCTGTGCATAGCGCCACTATTCACCTTCGCATCAAAATGTAATTCAATGCCGGTGACTCACACTCTCACGAGCTGCTGAGCTCAGAAGCCGAACGTGCGTGCGTGCGTGCAGGGTACCTAAGTCTAGCCACTCGTGGGGAGTGGGTTGGTCTGTTGGGGAGGGGTGTGGGGGGAAGAGGGGGAGGGGGTGGTATTCAGGTGGACTGCATCTCTCTCTCTCTTTCCTGGCTCCGGCTCCTAGATCCACGATGAACTTGGTTGAATTATTTATAGTGAGATTGATTCCATCCGCACGCCTTTGCTGGGCGTGCTGGCTACAGGTCCGTAGTAGGTATTTGGTATTTACAAAGCGATGTGCTGTTACAAGTACAGTGTACATACAGGATTTCATCCCTGCGTTATCCTCCGCCCAAGCAGCTGTTATACATGTGAAATAATCAATGCTGGGTGCATGGAAGTCCTGAAGTTCTCACACACAGTTTGCACAATAAACATGTAGGCGTACGCATTATGTTTGTTTGGGCAGTGGAGCATATTTATTGATGAAATTAAATTTCTTGTTTATAGTTGTCTGGGACAAATAACTGATAGTTGTATCTTATTATGAATAGTATTGTGAATAAGATAATTGGTAGGCTTTTATGGTACATGCAATTACCAAGTACGGTATTTGTGTGTGGTTTGGACACAAATCATTGTGGTTTTCATACTGTACACCTTTCCTGTTTGAAGTCCTTAGAGCGTAGACATAACAACTATTGTGTTTTTTTCTGTCCCATCAACATCCTAGTATACAATAATTGTAGTTTGTCTTCATGAACCTGAAGTTAGACATTAGTTGTCATACTGATCCTGCGGGGAAATAATGAAAAATTGCATCACTGTGTCATTATGTACACTGTACCTGACACAAGTAGCAAACAGCGTGTTTTGCAGATGTCAACACTTTTTTTTTGGTTATTTTACTGACAAACGATGTTGGTTTGCATTTAATACTGCAGGTTCAGCAACATGTTATTCTACAATATTATTGTTCATATTAAAATCACATGACATGATCGCTCTCAGGAAATAATGATTAACTCTCCTCATTTGAAAACACATTTTTAGTTCCTCATTCTGTTAATACCCACCCACCTTTTATTTGTTTATAGTTTATTTTTATTTTTAGTGTGTATTTGTGTTAGTCATCATGCATGTACGTGTTCATTTTGTTTAATGTCTTCTCTTTATCTTTGGAGTTTGTCCTGTCAAAAGTTTCTTGGGCAATGCTTTCATTGCAAACTTTGCTCATTGTGTACATGTATACACTGTCCATGGTTTATTCCTTTTTACGTCTACTGAATTATTTTTATCATAACTGAAACTAGATGGGTTAGATACTTTGTGAAGAGCTCACTGTAATATGATAGCCTTGACTGCATGATGGTAGTTTGCAGTCACAAACCTTTGTCAGTCTGGTCAGTGCCAGTGCAATGTTAACATACATGTACCACATTCATTTGAAAGAGCTGATATAGAAAACAACTCAATTAATCATCATAACTGACAAGTGAGTCATATCCCAGCATATAATGATAAAAAAAAACTTTCTTACAGTACTAAAATAAGAACAGTTGCTGAAGGAAATGCAAAATGTCTGATGAATAGGTTTTCACACTTATGAGGACACATATAAACTGTAAGCTTTAGCTGAGGTAAATATTTTCTTACCTACCTTCATATAACTTCTTCCTGGAAACTTCTAAACACGATTTTGTATTCAGTTCTGGCTAAGCTTAATAGGTTCTTGTTAGTCAGGATGTACTTCAAATTAATCCTCTTCGTATTGTATGCCTGCAATTATAGAGTAAGGAACAAAGGAAATGAAGACATACCAGGAAAGTTTATTTTAGTTTAACCATCCAATCTTACATGCACTTGTCTAATCCAAGGTTCTTGGAAGGTGTACCCTTGTGATCTTACTGTACATTATTTTGACTGGTCAGATTCTGAGAACCTGATGAAAATAGCGATCAAAGCTGACTATTACATGTACATCTACAGTTAGACATGCAGTTGGTAATTTGTGGAATGGGTAGTTAATGTGCATGTGATGCAGTGTACGTACACTGCTTGTAACATGTGCATATAGTATAGCACTCATTGCATTCAAATCCAAAGCCAAATGTGTGTGTATATCTGCTAGTACGGTGCAAATACGAGTGGGTCTCATTATAAACCAGTCTATATAATGCACATGTTATGTAATATTGACTCTAGCACTTGTAATTGATCTTAATTACACCCGGTATTCACATTGTCTATTTTTGACGATGAAGGGGGAGAAAAAAAATCTTCGCTAGATCGTTATTGATGAATTACATAATTTGACGATATCATAAAGTGCAGATAGGGGGTGAGGGGGATGGGACAGAGAGAGAGGAGTTGAGAGAGAGAGAGAGAGAGAGAGAGAGAGAGGGAAGAATTGAAGAAGAGAGAGAGAGAGAGGGATGAAGTTAACGAGAGAGAAAGAGAGAGAGAGAGAGAGAGAGAGAGAGGGGAGGGAGAGGGAGAGGGAGAGAAGGAGAAGGACAAGGGCTATCCTATTACCATCAATCAAGTTGATGGCCAGATTCAGCTATCTCCTGACAACAAACAAATGCTGTTATCATTAGGGGCATGTCCACTTGCTACCTAATGGCCCATGTATGCTAAACTGATCTGAATCTGACAGAGTGGAACATATTGCCGTGGCAGTGGCACCCAATTTGCATATATCTCATCTTATTTAACCCCTTCAGTACCATGGTGCATGGAACGTGTAATAAGTCAATGGGCTTTTCCTGGCTTGGAACTCAGTGGCTTCATTGTGTTTTTGTTGCCTGTTATAGGAATGTGTCTCTAAACACTCTGTAATATTCAAACAATTAGAAGTGATTCAAATGGTTGTTCCTCTTATCTTCACAGATAGATGGGTCAGTTGACAAAACACAAATATTTGCATGTACATGTACATTTTGCTATTTTCGGGAGTTAATTCTTAATCCTAACCAGACTGGGCGATTTTAATGTTCTGTGACCCGGGGAGGGGGGGGGGGGGGGTTGCTTCAACCCCCCCTCCCCCGACAAAATTTGGTACGCACAACACCTGTGTCATAATCTAAAAGATTGTTTTGTTAAATTTTTTAAAATTGTGAATTTCTAATTTTAATTAATAATTAATTATGCAAATTTAGCCCACAATTATATAAACACTAATTAAAAACATTAAGAGTCTAATATTTGGCTTGTATATATCTTTTATAATATGTTTAGCAGTTGGTGATCAAAAAAAATTTAAAATTTCATTTAAATTCTTATGCATTTTATTGTTTTTGGAATTTCTTATGTATTTCTTTTTTTAATCTTTTTTTTTCTTTGTTTTTTTTATTGAAAATTGTCACTGACTACTTTTCAACCATGACGGGCATGAAATTAATCAATCAAAATGATTAAATGGAAAAATAATTTGGCTTTTATGAGTTTTATGAAAGAGCACTGTTTTCCATAGGAAATGCACATAAAAGTGCGAAATAATATCCATAGGCTCATGGGCACATCAAGTATCCATTTTAGCCTGGCTGAAACATAGAGCTATTTTCCTCTCTCCCTCTCCTCCTCCCCCCCCCCCCCCCCCCACATCAAGTATCCATACATCAAGTATCCATTTTAGCCTGGCTGAAACATAGAGCTATTTTCCTCTCTCCCTCTCCTCCCCCCCCCCCCCCCCTTCGTCTACACACCTGCACACAAATTCTACACGCACCAGGGGGAAAATAATATTATATTTGTGACAGCTACTTTACAAGCATGATGTCATGGAACAGCCCCCCTGAACATTAAGATCTATAAAGGAAAACACATTTTCACAGGGACTCTCTTCATGTTTACAAGGGCTTTTTTTGCATTGTTGGGGCTAACCCACAATGTAATTTTTTTTTCACTAACACCCCAAACACTAAATTCATTCTATAGGGTCATAATTTTCTTTTGATAAGATATTATTTTATGGACAGACATACCCTATTTGCCTCTGAGAATAGAAATTGCTATAGGGACTACGGCATTGAATTGTAGAAGTGACCCCCCACCCCCCCTTCCCAACCCACCTTGAACTCAGTCACACATTAGAGATTACAAGTGAATGAGTCTTTACATGAGTTGATATGCCCCTCTTGTCCCTGGGAACTGGGGTGTGCTTGACCCCCAGAGAGTGTAGGCATACCACCCCCTATTGTCCGCCATTCACCCGCTACTGTTTGGCTAGGAGCTCAGCTGTCATTGTGAGATTGCCAATTTGAGTAAGTGTCTTTTGCTCCATAATGGACAGAAAAGAGCGCGAATACGACTAGTGGTATCCCTGTGGGAAACACTCCCAACAAACCGACCAGCCTGGCCACTTCAGTAGTCAAAATATCAGCGCTGCATTTTATGTTAATGTTAGTGCAGGTCAGTCTCGGTGAGTAACTTTCTACCATGAATCACAGAATCACTAAAAGGAGTAGCATGTGATGTACAAGGTGTAGAAGTGGGTGGGTGTAATGGAATTTTGAGATAATTGTGTAATTTCAATGAATGGAGATGTGCTACACCTTTTGTATTTTATGAGGATAAACATGTACTACAAAGAGGAATGTTTGCATCTGTGAATGTGGACAAAATGGTTAATGTCCTTTTTGCATTATCCACAATATCCAACAAAGAGCATAAAGTGATCAAAAAGCAATTATTGTTAAAATATAATGAATGCTTTATTTGCATTAAGACAACATCATTAACTGTCGAAACAGGAGGTCTGATTTCTGTTGATTATCTCTCTAATAATATATTTGAATCACAACAAGTTCTTAATTTGTTTCATTTAAGGGGCCAGGCTTTATTTGATACCTTGACAGAAATAGATTCCCAGGGGTACTGGATTACTGTCAACAGGCTTCTGAGGCTTAAGTGGGTTTGAAAATCTTAACAAACACAGGACTCACACTTGTTGGGTTACTCAGAATGCACAAGGATATGTACATGTAGGATATTTTTGTTAGTTGCCAATTGGAAGAGAGGAGAAAGAGTAAACCTGGTGAAGAGAAGAAGGATAAAAAGGAGGTGAAGGAAAAGCACAAGAAAAAGAGGAAGTAGAAGGAAAAGATGAGAAATGAATAGGTAAGGAGAAGACAAAAAGAGAGGAGAGGAGAGAGAGGAGAAGAATAAGAAAGGATAGAGGTGAAGAATAAGAAAGTAGAGTGGAGATAGAGAAGAGGGGGAAACTGAAGGAGAACAAGAAGGAAGAAGAGGAAAAATACACACATGTTACATGTCTATAAAGTAATATGATAATGTGTTTGGTAAAAGGATACTCATTGTTTGTATGTTATAATGTTGTTACGCTGACCCGCTAGATATCAAAGACCATGTTATTGTGAATTTCTGTTAAAAAAATATTAATAGGTAAGTGGAAGACATTGAGTGATGAAATTTGTGCAGGTAATCTAAGCACTATCAGTTTTAGTGGAGCAAGACACTCTTGATACCAGTAATATTATGTCAAGGGGGCGCTTGAGAACAAAATCCTTTTAAGACATACAGTGAACAAGTTGGGAATTTTGCATTAAATTTTATCACAAAAAGTACATGTAAAGCATACAATACTAGCTCCATAAGTTTAATTTTACACACGTGTTAGTGATCACAAAGGTTGATTTCACAATGCAATAGGATACCCAATTTTGAAAAGTTTATTGACTGATAAAGTAAGTGATGAGGGAGAGAAGAGGGGGTGTTATCTACTTAATCTGAAGGCTTATGATCATAATAATGGTTTTGAAATTGGTCTTAGAACTATCTGTCTGTGCAATGAAAACACCTCTGAGTTTAGACTATATGTACGTCTTTCTTTGTAAGTCTTTCTTGCTTTGAGACTGCACAAACCTCACAGCTTGGGTCGAACACCTATGTGACCGATTTCTGTTGACAGGGTCTCGTTCCTCGCTGGATACCTTCCTTTATAACGGAACGGTTGTTACCATTTAAAAGGCTGCTGGAATCAATACTTGTTGCTTGCCCCTGGAGGTTAGCTTTCTGCTTGACTGCATAAACTGCAAACCTAGGCCTTTTACACCTCGCTTGTGTAGGTAGTTGTAGGCCGGCTAGTCCGAGTCTTGAGAGTGGATTGTGGTGTGAGCGATACCAAACAGCATTGAAATTGTGGGCCTGAAGGATGGTGGATATCTTGGTGACTGATTGGATATTAAGGTTCTTGGTTCAGTGTTTCTTTAAGGAGTTATTCATTGACAACACATGCCTGGATAATGCCCTGAGTGGGATGTATGCCGCAATGTGAGTACTCACATATTGTGTGAGTAATTACTGATATGTGTGGGTGGGTGTATTTAAATTCCTACAGCTGTTGACTGTATTGATTGAATACATTGTACTCAGGTTGTTATTGGGTATCGCTATCTCCTGTATAACCTCCATGTTTATGTGGAGTGTTAACCGTGTGGAAAATGCTGGGTCTGGACAAAAATGTATGAACCACATAATTATGATCTATATTGTTTATACCTGTTCTGTGCATTCTAGTATGATTGTTGTCACTATTTCTCTCAAAGAGCCAACAGATTTGCGAATAATTTGGTATGTGTGTGTACATGTATGATTATGTAACATGGTTCAGAAACTGTGGAGATGTCTGCTCTGATAGGAAAAATAATAGTGACCTGCAGCTGTTGAGAATGGATAGAGATGTGAACTTGATTATTATTTGACTTCAGTGAGTGATTCTAGGATATGAATGAGTGTAGGATATGATATGGGATGGATACATGTATCAAATTTGCTCATTATGTTTGATTTTTAATGTTCATTTCCTTTGAATGCCCTGCATGCTTATAATTGGTTTCAATACTCTTATGAATATGTTTTTTTGTTAGTTTCAACTAGTGGTACTATATGTGGACCCTCTCTTTGTGTGTCATAGAAGCAGATTAATTATAATCTAGTGATGAAGAAATAATATTGTGATACTTTGATCTTTATCTTCCTGTGCAGTGAATACAGCAGCAGTGATGAGCACAACCTGGATTACCCACACAAGGAGCTGACTCTTAGAAATCCTGCTGAGTCTCTGTAATCAGCCAGGATCTCAAGAAGCAAAGAGAGGAGAATGGCACAGCCGCCTCGCCGCGTCAACTCAGAATCCAGACGGAGAAACATGGAGTCTGCTACTACAAACAGTAGCACTGTGGTGAACGGCGTAGCTTCAGTGAAGCCAAAGACATCAAGACATTCTAGTGATTCTGCCACCTCCCCCTATAGTCAGACAATGGCCAGTGCTGGCAAGCCCGGTGAGATTTCAAGACGCGTTTCCCAGAAAGACAAGCCGGCTATTCCCGCAAAGCCCCCACCCCATAAAGTCCCCCCTCCAAAGTATGGTAAGACTGTTGGAAATAATAATGCAGTGACTACAGGAGCTCATAGTAAAGCCCAAAGCCCAAACCAGGAGAACGCAAAGTGTGAGTCGGTAAACAGGGTTAACGGAAGTCCAGGCAAAAAGTCTGGTGATAAATATGGTGAAGGAAGGCCACCCAGTGGTAAGAGTAGGTACTCTCTAGAGATAACATTAGAGAAAAAGATATCAACTCCAACTGTAAGGAGAAAGCAAGGTGACAGAGAGATCTCCAACTCAACCGCGTCAAGTTCAGAGGAGAGTTCTCCTTTGCAGTCACCTTCGAAATCTGTGCATTTGAAGAGTTCACGGAGCAACAGTGCAAGCAGTACGGAGTCTAGAGACAGGCTAAGGTTAGCAGGCACACCGGGTCACCTGCCCCGCTATCAGACCCATACTATCAGCAGTTCAGATAAGATTCAAGGCCGGCCTCGGTCCGCTATTATCAAATCCGGTCCTTCCAGCCTAGAGACCGTCAGTGACACACAACTCAACGGTTCTTCCATTGGAACGCTGGATCCTGTAAAGAGAGGACGTGCCAGGAGTGTGGGACCGATACGCAGGGTACGTTCAAACGAGATGATGCCCCCCAAAGGGGACCTTAGCCCGTCTCCAAAGTCCGGAACAATGCCATCTCAGGTGCGCAGTAAGAGCGTGGAGCGGTCGCGGAATAGACAGAGCTTTGGCGGCTTTGTGCAGCGACAGAGGCAGGCTTGGGAGGAGCGAGTGACTACAGTCACCAGAAGGCTCACCCTGGGCCACGTCTCAGAAAAGACTGAGAAGAGGAAGAGTCTGGATCCCAACCATGCTCCAAAGATCATGCAGAAATCAACAGTGACTCAGAGAAAGCACATGCTGTTTGGTAAAGGAGCCAGTGTGCAAAAGGTCAAGACAACGATAGATGGAAGCCAAGTGAGTAAACCAACTTCCCCGACTGGAGTCCACAAGACTTCAGATGCTAGCCAACAAGTGCCTAACACAAAGTCTTCTAGCAGTGACACTGATTTGCGCTCGGCGAAGGTAGAGGCCAATGGACGAGTTGGAAGCAAAGCTCAGGGTGATAATAATAATGTGTCAAGTTCTGACCTAAAGAGGACTTCCATTGTTGACAACCCAGCGGATAAACCTTCTGTCTTGCAGGAGATCGCTCCTTCACCAAGCAGCAAGCCAAATGCTCCTAGCAGCTTACCCATCAAACCAGTATACCAACCTTCCGATCCAAGTCACAGGGTATCAACAGCAAAGGAGAACAAGGTTGGATCGCACGTTACTGAAATTGATGGTGGAGTTGGCGTCGACGAAACGGACAATGCCAAAATGCATCTGTTCATTGACGAGGATGTGCTCCTCACTAAAACGGACCCTCGCAAGGCCAAGGCGCAGATGAGCGACTCTGAGCTCAAGCCTCAAGAAGGCTACAGTGAGATCCTGGGGCTGGCTGACCCCAAGGAAATCAACAAGCGCAACAGCGAGGCATTGCAGAGTCTCAAGAAAGCGGGCAATACCTTCTTGGAAGTGGAGAAGAAGAAGGAGGCCCCAGTGGACAAGGTGAAGGAGATTGAGAAGGCGGGGATGTCCAATGGGGAGGATGTGGGAGAGAAGGATGGACATTACTTCTTGAGAGTTGTCAATGAGGAGCAGTCCAGGATAGAGGCACTCTGTAGGAAGGTGGAGCATGACCTGGAGACAGAGATGCCAGATGAAGGTAAACAAATTCACTCAAATAATGTATTTATTCTTTCGTTGTTGTTAATTGGTCACAACATATTCATTTCAATTGAATATCCTGAAAATATGGTCCGTGCACAAAATATCCCATTTCACATTTTTATCAATAATTACCTATTCTATCTATTCCATCTGTCCCGGATTCAAAACAGGAATATTTTCTGTTTGATTATATCTATGGCTCTACATGTTGCATGCCAACTTTCCCCTGTAATTGAAGTAGAGAAACGCGCCCAATGCTGTCTCAAGAGGCGTCCGCAAGTCATGGAACAACATTTGTTTATGCTGTATTTTTTAAATAAAGGCAACAAAATGTTTTCCAACTCTTTCTTTTATCAAAAATTTCGTAGAGTGTTGTTGAGCAAAGCTCGTAGATCTCATGCATGAGGAGCCAACAGACTGCATTAAGTGTAGCATGAACTGTGCTTCCTTTGTGCAGTACCAGAAAAGATCAGGCAAATCACGAGGCGTAATATGTTTCTTCCTGCTAAGGCACACATGGCTGTGCTATTCCGGCTCCACTCTGCCACGTGGATCCATCTGGCTTGTGCGTTGTAGGACAAAAAAAGCACGTAGCGATAGTACTATGATTCACAGACTCGATGCTTGGACCAGGGCCATGAGAAATGAAAGCCCAATTAATTTTCATGAGGGGCTTATAATGATATGCTAATTGACAAGGCCTGTATGATCATTAAAAAGGAAGAGTGCTGTAATTTCATTGATTGCTTTACCATGGGAACTTTCACTAGGTAAAGAAGTAATCACTCCACACAATACTATCGGGTCCATGGAATGACTTCTGTTTGCAGCACATGAATTTGGTTATTAGGGACTACAGAGGAAAAGGTTATCCTCATTGTAGATTTTACAAATGATCCTTAACACATATATTTTCCAGTTGGTTCATTGAGGATGGTACATGTACGTGTACCACACATGAGTGGGTGTGTGGGCTAAGTCTAACTAATTGACTATATGTAATGTATGTGCAGTGATAAATTATGGCTGAGTAAACTATGTTTTCAAATACTGAAGTTCATGCACGACTGTATGTGTACTCACTCGGGCTGTTATCGTAACATTCACTGATAAAATTGCTCAGCTGATAGACATGTTGATTTCATGTCGTCAGCCCGCACCTGTTCAGCCATTTTAAGTTTATACAGAATATGTTCTGCACAATATGTTTCATAACGTAATGTGACAGTTTGTATGCAAATCAATTATTACCCTCTGGCTGAGTCTACATGGTTAAGTGATTCATGCTGGTTTACATGATGCATCTGCCCTTCTTCATTATTCCAATTTGATGGCATTCTGGTTGGATGCAGGGGCTGGAATTTATTCAGGGCTCCGTGATCATTTGAATGCTTCATAATACTGGTACCTCATTCGTCATGTGCTTAACATATATTCGCTGAATGCTGTACTCAGTAAAATATATATTTTAAGCTGTGTCGATCAGATGCTGAGGGCAATACCATCAATGATTGTAGACTGTATATGTACACAAATTCTTCTTTATTGTTTTTTATATGTCCTGGTATAATGTGGATTAACAACAAGGGAAATAAAAGTAGTTCAATAGTATCATTTAAGACTGTCCACAGTTAAAGAATGGAGTAAATGCTCAGTTACATACTAATGTAACAAACTATAAGAGTCACAAAAGAGGTTTTTCAAGTAAGGAACTGGTATTAAGCAAATGATTACATTCATTGCAAATTACTTTTTTTGAAAGGTTATTACTTTTTAAGGTTGTCTTTCTTTAAATGTATGTGTATACTTGGAAGCAGTAATATGTATCCTTTTTTTCATGCTCATAACATAAATGTAAACACTTCTTTTCTTTTCTTTCCTCCCATGCAGCCAGTGGAATATTGCGAGCATTCCTTGGGAAAGCTAACCTCCTGACCAGCAAGAAGTTCAAGCAGTTCCGTGGACTCTGCGAACAAAATATTGTAAGCAAAGCAAGATTGATTAACTACCTTTAGCTGAATGTTAAGAATGTACATTAATCTCTACTCATGTGGACATGGTTATTCTGTGAAATCAGTTTTCAAAGGAAAATAGATTAATTTATCACATCTGCAAAAGAGATTAATTTCTTTTTTAGCAGATGCGACAAAAGGATTGGTACCACCATAACCACCAAGCACGTACATCGGAAGTCCATGCTATCTACCATAAAGAGACTCTGCAAGTCTTACATGGCCACTGCAATGCATAATTTTGTGTGCATTTAGCAATGAAGTTACAACATTTGGCTTTGCATTGGAAGATGTGTACATTTAACACAGCTGTAGTACAGTTCTGGTTATTTGGTTATACAGTCTACTTTTGTTTCATGTACATACATTGAATCTAATTGTTCTACTTGTATCATACAGAGTTCCTCATTCACAGAACATGTGAATATTCGTTTAAATTCAAGGACATCTGCTCATTGTTTTTGTGTGAAATCCTGTATCTTTCCTACTGTTGATTGATATAACATCCTTACATACAGTACACATTGGCATCGATGACATTCATTGGTACGAAAATCCTTATTTCTAGGAAAGTGCTTATTTGGAAACAGTTGGTGTAAAAGAGTATGTACCTTATTTTTTGTGTGGCTGTTTTGAGATAATTATTCTGGCACACGGAACATTCAATGTTGCAAACCGTGACGCAACATCTTACAATTCAAAACAAAATTGAGTTCACTGTACAAGGGAAAGTAATCTAGAAAAATTGGCTGCTTTTTCCATGGGATGCAATTATTGTGACATAATGTCAGCATCAAGTGAGATTGTTACATCCAGTAATTCATTCCATTTATGGTCTGGGAGCAATTAAGCATCTTTACAGGAACGTGTGAACGTTCTACATTTTACACATTATCTTGTGCATTCTATTTGAAGATGCTTTCATACAGTAAGTGTATCTACAGTGCTGTGTTGATATTTTGAGCATACTATGCTCATATAAAATCAAAATGTGTGCATCAATTATGTCTATTATCAGTTAGTTTGCAATAGGTCTCTGGTTACAAACATAATACCATAATATAAGTATTTAATGCCCATGTTTGTCAATCAAACAAGATAATGCACACGTCATGCCTCTCCTGCTGATTGGGATCGCGGATCGTCCGTATCCAGGAAGCGACTTCCCGTCAAAGGAAACATTAAGCAACTTCCAGGGAGATATCTCTCGTGATAGTTCTGAAGCGCTTCGTGGGAAGCTATCCCCCAAGTTCCCAAGGCAAAGAGATACTCTGTACTCTGTGGTAGAACGAATGAGGTTGATAAAGATATCATGGGAATTTGTTCAGTGGTTACAGAGATTGCATTGATTTTACCACACAACACATCAGAATCTCTTTACCGGTATACCGTTGACCTACCAATAGCTTCCTTATTAGTTACATGTACAACCATTTCCGCTTCAACTGTAATCCCTTACCAATATTCTTTGGAGTTATTAATTTAAACACTGCCAGGAAACTTGACATCTATGTACATGTACGTCTTATTGTTTTCTCATTTGGAAAACTCCTTTATCTGGATGTTATGAGGAACAGGTGAAATGTGAATACATGGAGCTATGAAAATTATTTCGTTATCACTACCCAGAGCTATTAGAGAGTTTTAGATTGCCGTGACTGACAACGAATCTGCATGTCGTATTGTAATAACCAGGTGGACATGATGTAATGGCGTATGCATCAGCTGCCAGTCATAGTCACAGTCAAAGTTGTGGCAATCTAAAACTGTCTTCTACCAATGTCACAATTTCACACCACTTATAAACACAAATCCCATAGGGCACCATTGTGTCTGGCACAGAAAGAGTTATTGGCTGCTACAGACGACATGATTTTGCCACGATTCTGTAATCGTAATATCCTTCAACTGGAAATGTGATGTCACCTTCTCATAAAAATCCAATCGCAGAGTCGTATGGTTTGTGTAGTCTGCTGTGCCCTTCACCCTCTCAGTCCCATAGGCAATAAATGGTGTTATGATTGCTGAGGGATTATCATTTGTCATTAAGGACAGGGTTAAGATACGCATGCTTTATTGTCAATTCTCATCACTCTCCTCCTGACAGACAAACACCATTAACCCCGAGGGAGGGCGGACCACTCTAGCCTCAGACCTGGCTGGCTTCTGGGACATGGTCATGATCCAGGTGGACGACATCAACGGCAAGTTCATCGACATCGAGACCATCAAGGAGAACAACTGGAAGGTGGTCGCTCCTCCCGTCGTCACCAAGGTGAGATGGGCACTCTGAGTCTTGAGACATGGCTAAGGGATTGGGCGGGGCCATGAGCCTATAGGGTGGTCCCCAATGTACTGAGGCTACAAGACAAAAACTAGTACTCGATATCACAAATGAGTATAAGATATCACTGCATGTGGCCCTTTAACACTGTTTGAGTTGATTTATCATGTAAAATGGTGAACTGGGCACTTCCGGCTATGTTAGTTGGTCAGCGCAAACGATGGCAATACCATTGACATGTTCCTGGTAACCCACTTTTCCAGAGTAATTTGTCCTAGATTTGCTACTCTACTGTAAGATGAAGAGTTTGTATGTTATTTTTCAGAAGATGACTGAAGAAGAATAGAACTTTCTTGACTTAAAGAAGGGTTCCTTGCACCAACACAAAGCACTATGTGGTGGACTACAAGACCGGAAGTATACAGGTCAACAAATTCAGCTGAAAAGCTGATAGCACCATGATATTTTAGAGTTTTTTTTGCGATATTGATAATTCATGAAAAGCTTGTGCATGTCAGTCTTGCTCTAAGTTTAGACCATATGATCCTGTAACAGGGGGAGGGGGGGGGGGCTGCTTTGTGTTATTGTCTACTAGTTCATGTAGAGGATCATACTGTGTGCTGCAACTGTTGCTGAGTAAGTCGCACACTTTACACTTGTTCATAAGAGTAATTCTGATGCAATACATGTCCTTTCTTTGAGCTCCCTGTTCAGTGCAGAATGACATTTCAAACTAAAAAATTGTGTGTAATGAAAATTTCTTAGAAAATTGTGTTTGAAATTAATGCATCACACATTCCTATCTAGGTCGTGAAAAGAAATTTGCTACCCTGACATTTATCCTGCCTGTGTAGAAAGCATTTGTTTATGATTATTTCCGGAAAAAGACCAAATACCCAACAACACCTTAAATTCCTCGATGACGTGGAACTTTGATCCCAGTTGTAACCCTTTTCTGCTCTGGCAACCTTGAATGGGTATTAGCACGCTCAAAGCCTTTGTTCAGAGGGTGAATTTTTCCCCACTTTGTGGAATTCTGAGCGACATTTGAGCAGTCTACATTCCATGGGGTCCAAGTCATGAGGATTACCCTCCCTTCATTCCTCTGCGCAGAGAGAGAGATTTGTATTCATGTGCTGTGAAAAGAGAAAATTAGTCATAAACCCCGTTCATATACACCGCCTATCCACGAAAAAGGCGCAACATTTGCGGCAATTTTGCCGATGCATTACCGATAGCTGCGTATATGAACGGGAATCGCTCAAATAATGCGGTATTTGCTTCCTCCTTTTTTGCGCTTATTTTGCGGCTTTTTCGCGGATCGAGACCTAGTAATAATACCGCAATATTGCGGTAAGCGAATCTTATAAACTGCGTCCGCAAAATAGGCGTAAATGTTGCGCCTTTAGCATCGCGCTCTGGCCTGTTGGTCGCTTATCCTACCGCTCGTATGGCTGAGCGGAGCATGTCACCATCGTTTTGGAGAGAGTCCAGCTGTCCAAAACACCGCAACATTACTGCTTTTGGGGGTGTATATGAATGGTGCTTTTGCGGCTCGCTGGAAACTTGCTTACCGATGTGCATCGGTAATAATAGCGGTATATGGTATATGAACGGGGCTATTGTCACTCAAAGGTGTCCCATGGTAGTTTCTAATCCGGTTCTGTGATTTGATGGTAGCTGACAACACATGCATCAAAGTATTTTACAAGTTTGCCTCTTGTATACTGGAAATGTGTTACCTCTGTGTTGTATGGATGGGGTAATCATAGTCTTAAGTACAGTGGGGTAACCCTCTCATCACCAACCAATCAAAGTTTCATGTCAAATACAACATCGTTTCTTGCCTCTGGGACTATTAGGGTTAACCAGTGGTGTAGGAACCAGTCGAAATTAGTTTATAGCATCTACGAATTGTGATGACCGAACAATTAATAGATATAAAGAGATGCCTCCCAAAGTTGAACCCACTTTGTTCAGCATTCCTGCATGTGTGTTTACATATGCTTGTTTTGTTAGTGGACAGTGTTTTTGTATTATATCTTTCCCCATAATCTGACTTTCTGATAAAGCATAGTGCAGTACTCCTTTTCAATCTCATTTAGGAGATACCATACAATCAAGGAAGAACGGAACCAGAGGTTTGACTCCCCTTCCTCTCATGACCCTCATCCTCTTTGTTGATATTAGGCAACAATTTTGTTTTCAGGCCTTCTGCAAAATATTTGATTTGGTTGGGCAGTGGGAGGAGAATTCAACTATTGTTGCTTACTTGCTTATGTTGAGTGCTATTTTCCACGTGGCTATCCACACTCTATGCTCTTGTAACTGTTGTACATTTCATTAATGGAGAATTTCTGGATTGCACTCAATCTTATGTGTGTCCCTGGACAGGTTACCTTCTAATTTATCTTCACAATAAAACAAATGCTTAAGGTTTAGTATTATTCCATATAAATCTCAGATCAGACTTTCTCTCAAAGCACAGTACCATGATGACATCATCCCATCTCGGCATGTCCCTTATACTGTAGTTGTCCCGTTTTGGCCAACTTCTATTTTTATTTCTTCCATTACATTGGTAATAGGCGTGAAATATTACGGTTGGCTTGCTGACTAATACTGCTCTTGAACCTCCATTGACCCCCTTGTCAATCTAGCCCAGCAATTTCAAGGCTGAAAGTTATAATGGTCGCACCAAGAATTCCCATCTGCAGGCAGCTTGCTGTGGGTGGCTTGATGCAGTCTTGGCGATCAGACCCAGATGATTACTTATAAAGGGGCCAACAGACTATGGGAACATTGCTATGATATTCGTCTGTAAGATAAAGAATCTTGAAGTTGTGTGACTGCAAAACATACCAGCAAGAATTGCAACCACTAATTTGAAAATATTTTCAGTACCCGCAAATCTGTTGCAAATCTATCCAAAATACGTGTCTGTCTGACTATATTCGGTAATCAGATCAGCTCTGGGACATTGTCACAATGTGACCGCACAATACCTGGCTTTAAGATACAGGGGACTTCATAAGACCTGGAAGGCAATGATCTCTTAAAATGAAAGTTCAGCAGGTTCATTCTGTCTATGATGCATCCACAGAAGTCCGTAGAGGAGAATCTGTTCCCAAGACCAGAAGCGCACTGTGTCGGATACCAAGGTGTGGCATCCACGTGCTACACAGCATCAAAGCTGTCAAATCAAATTAGCCTGGAATGGTTTGTTGTGAGCACGATGTTCCAGAGATCTCTGGCTCGCATGGGTTCTAACTACACAGAGGGGTTGGAATTTTGCTGACATGAAGAATGTAGAATGGAAATCGTTTTCCTTAATACAGGAGTCTCAATGGATTTCTTCTGTGATCCATCTCTCGTCTCTGGATATTTCCATGCTACAATCCGCTTTCACTTTCTAATACCTTCAAGCCATGTCCATGTATTAGTCTGCATCCACAAACTCCATTGTGACACTGTCTGGAAGATCAGACTAGAGCCTATGCATACAGAGTACAACCATGTGGAGCTAGTCTACATAGTTGTGTATGCAGAATTGCTCCCTACCCCTATCTGTCCGTCTTCTCTCTTTCATTACCTCTCCTGCTCTCCTTCCTCGCATCCCCATTTATCCATCCATGTTTTGTTGTCATTCACTCCTTCATATTTTCCCTCTCTTTTATATCTGTCCCTCTTTTATATTTTCTCTCGCTCACTTTCCCTTTCCACATTTAAGCATAGTGTATACTCCTGTACTCCCTCACTTTTCGAGACAAATGTACTTGTGCTCCTTTCATCACTGTCTGTCTACAACACGCTACCATTCCTTGCTGACTTCTGTCTTTGGCCTCATTGTATCATACTCAGTCTGCACAATGGCTTCCTGGTTTCATGAAAAGAATTTCTCCCTCTCCTAAAGAATGCTGTTCCATACTTGATAGTGGCTGAAGGACATACTGGGGATGGAGGGGGATGCGGGGAGGACTGAAGTTGGGTTACATCTAATTGTGAAGCAAGTGATCTTATTATGCAGCAGACGGTGACACCTTTGCCTACTCCTGCTCTGCATACACAATGTTCCAGGTGCAATCCCTGCGATATACAGCAATGCGTATCAAGTGAATGCTTGAACTGCATTCTTACTTTGCATACGGAATGTTCCGATCACAATTCCTGCTATACACAGCATGGAATGCATGACCTTGCATATAGAATGTTCTAGGTGCATTCCCTGCAATGTACAGCTACATGTTTCTAGTGAATGCTTACTTTGTACACCATGTTCCAATCATATTCCCTGGGATAGCTACATGCATAATCTAGAGAATGTTCAAATTGCATGCTCTAAAATGCATGTATGTTTGAATTCAAGGTTTGCCTAGATGTGAACATGTAAGCTAACATACCCTGAGGCACGCAGTCTGTGCGGTGTACATGTATGCATTATATTGTAGACTAGAGAATGCTTTTTGTTGTAGACTAGAGAATGCTTGAATTGCATTCTCTTCTATGCATACGGAATGTTTGAATTCAATGTGCTTAAGTGTGAATGTGAATACGAAGGATAACATATATCTTCTGGCATGCAGTCTGCATGATGTATGCATTATTATGTACACTGGGTGTGTACTGTTGATACAGTACATGTCTGGTGTTTGTTTGAGCCCTGTGGGATTGTACTAATTATTGCATCCCACCGCTGCCACCAAATACAATGTAAGTGTGATATGTTTTGATGAGATAGATGTCGGAAGTTCCCAGTGAAAAAAAGGTTTAATAGTTTCAGAAGCACTGCAGTAGTGGATCCCAGCTAAAGATTCCCTCCCATTTTTCTATTAATAACCTAATGGAAGAAATCCCAGTCCAAAGCTCCAATAAACCATCCCAAACAGGAAGTGATAATTTGAACAGGTTTTTCTCGGGCTCCCCTGGATCATACAGTGGGATTAGACAGATCTGAGCCAGGATTACTTCAGTAGCCTCAAAATAGATAGGACTATCAGCCAACTCATACCCAGGCGCTCCCTCATAAAGCGGACACGGCTGATATATACCAAACACTCTTGAGGTCAGTAGACAGTTAAACCTACATGTAATGCTTTGCAGATCTGATTCACAGTGCTCAGACAAGAATCAATGTAGGTAACTGAAAGATACATACCCAATTGTCCACTTTACAGGATTACAAATGTATAGATAACATTTTTGAGAAAAATGTGTTGATGCCACTGGCCAGTCAAATACTATGGTGGGTGGGTTCACTGAGACAAATACCACCCCTTCCCCCTCTCCCTCCCCCCCCCCCCCCCATGCTGTGTGCAACCTCATTTACCAAATTGACTTACTAGTGTAAATAAACACCACACAAGGAACAAAATGGAAGCCACCGTCAAATTGAAGTTGAACATTAGCTAGTATAATGAATCAAGTGATTCTCCAGTGTTTACAAATGACTTGGAGGCACTCGAGTTAGTGTCATATTCAGTCAACTCCTCGCCCAGTACATCTAAGAGAGGGGCCCTTCTCCCCGTTATCCTCCCTCCCCAAATGACGCTGTCTTGCTGCATTTGATCAGAGTGTGTACATGTATATTGTTTAGACTACTGCCATGCCATAGCACTAACATCCAAGGCTACATGCCCTGTGCATACAGAACGTATGTACTGCAACGAGCCATCTTCAATATTACACGACCCCACACAATACCCATGAACATATTTTCCCACTGGCTCTGCCTACATGTACCTACTGATGTTCTCCCTGGTATCGCGTGATTCACCCGCAGATTGGGGGCTACCTTCAATTTGGATATTAACCTGATTTTGGTTTGGGACCTACTGTCGGGGCGCTGCCTAAAATAGCTGCGCAGTAGCACAGGAGGTGATAATGAAATGATGCTAGGATCATAACGGGTAATGGAGTGTGAAGAGAAGTCATGTGTTGTGGTAGTATCATGCCACCAGATTCAATAGGATATTAAAGGCATTCAGCTGGGGTGTTAATCATCACTCTAACTTGTTGTTCAGATGGTGATCACTATGCGTAATATTTGAACAATTTCCAGTTTTAAGCTTTCCAATTGTTCTTTTGCAGTATAGTTATTAAAAGATGATTTCTGCTCTCTACAAACTATTGAAATATTTGGCAATAGTGGAAGATACGTCTGTATATTCATTTAAACTGCCTGAAACTGATATTGAAAACAAACGCCAACATCTGAATTTTGACCTGTTCTTTAGTGAGCTGGCATGTGGGCTAGCTTTTTTCCACTCAGATACTAAGCAGTGCAACTTCCATACAATCTGCTGTTCGGACAATAAGAGGCTATGAATAAACTTCAAATACCTTATGGGGCATGATGAAACCGCTTTGGTTACCCCTTTGGTTACGTTTTATAAACTGCGGTTTCATGGCAGAGTTTAACATCCTAACTGGACCAAGGTTCACAAAGCCTGTCAGCCTGAAAATCTAGCCAAGTTAAAAAAAACTAGCACATATTCTGGTAAATATGTTCAAACATTGAGGACATAATACTTGCATCGCACTTACATCTAATATGCATGAATATACAAATGTTATAGTGGCACTCTTGTATTTCTAGTGTGAGGGTCAAATGCACACTTAGGTTAGAAAAGACCTATTAAAACAATTTGATATGATGTAGCATGATCTGATCCTTTGTGTAACCTTAAATTTAATTCGGTCATTATTGATAGCTGACCTATTAGTGGAGTCAGAATAACAGTCGGGTCACAGGCAAACTGAGGCAGAAATATTGATCAGTTCTCACCAGCGCTATACAGGTAGCCTCTACAGCAGCTGCAACATGGTCATCTCTTCCACATCATTTCCCTTGTGGTTCACGTACAAGGTAGATTTATATAGACAGATTCATGGAGATTGATAGATTGATAGATTAATTCATGTACATCCCTGGTAGATGCATACAAAGATATCGGTTTATCCCCCCCCCCCCTCCCTCCCTCCCCCCTCCCAACAACAACAAAAAATCCCTTTTACTTCGCATACAAGGATATAGACAGATTCATGGTCTCATGGAGATAGATAGATTGATGCTTGTACACACCTGGTAGATGAATTTAAACAAAAAGTAACATGCCTTTGTACATTCAAAAATTCATTCATGTAAACAAACAATAGGCACCTGGTATAGACAAATTAATGATATGAAATATTTGAAAGCAGTTCACATAAATTGAACGCATCAAATGGTGTCATTAGTAATGCTTGGTATATGTTTGACTGATTATTGCAACATTCAGCTAATAAATATTTTGGTAATAGTAGGTTGTCATTTCCAATGTCTTGCCATAGAATAGTATAGCAAGCTGAAACGGATCTATCCTGGGACTGCAGGATATTACGTAATCCTACCTGATGGGACATGATTCACTTTCACAACCATGACGAATACTCTGCTGATGAATCCCTGTATGACCGTACACAAGAGAAATTACAACAAACTTGCTTTAGCTGAAATAGAAAGAAACTCCTCAATATGTACCATAATCAAATTAGAGGGATGATAATTTTGAAATGGGGTAACGGTCTCCTGCAGGTTGCATATTTTGATAGATAAAAGGCTTTATTAGAAAAATAGAAAGAGAACACCTTTTTCATATACCAATTGACTGATCTTTTCCTAACAGCATCCCAGAAATGAACATCAATTGTGAATTGCTAATTGTCCCTTTATTAACCTAGCCCTATAGCTGTGCATAGATGGTGTACCTGTGTTTGAGTGCACCACTTATTATACCCATGTCTGTGTGTGTGGTGGGTTCAGCCCCTTTAATCTGTTTAGGATGCAGTTGACCTCATTAGCTTCTATAAAAAATTAGCGGTGCAGCCTGGTTATGGGAGCCACCACCCATCTCATATTACAGGGAGAAAGTAGGTCGAAGGGGGCTCTGATACCTGTTCTTTGATGTCCACAATTACCATGGGGATGAGGTCAGATTTAAGCCAATGCATATCTGCACTTAAGTAATTTCCTTTTATGTTTATGGAATGTAGAGTCTAGACTAGAAGATGAGGGTTATCTGTGTCCTCAAATGTTCTGTACATAAATTGTCAGGATTTTTAAGACCCATCGAATCCCTACGCTGTACTTATTCAATGGTTCCTAAAAACGCTTACCAAATGTGCTACCATCACAGGATGCAAATGCTTGTATAATGTATGTGATGAAAGTGCTCATAGACAAAGTGGTGGTTGTACTGTACATATTCCAATCACAATATTACTGTTACTCTCTAATGTATGTGACATGATGAAACAAGTAAACAAGGGGTTAGTAATGTCCTTTGATGTACTGTATACTACCATCACAATATTCAATTTCCTGTTATAATGTATGTGATATTACGAGGAGACACTGGGTCTAATAGTTATGTCGTCTAATGTACTGTATATTACTACCATCACAAAATTCATGAGCTTGTTTGTGATAACACCGTGTCTGGCAGAAGAAAGTGTATACAATGAAAAATTCTGGACATGGGTTATTGAAAGTGTTTAATCTCCCTTATGACATCATGAGATGGGGCTGGAGTCACGTTACACTCTTATCATTCATGAAGGACGTGAACTACCGGTATGTTCATATTTGAGCTACAAAGGACATGGTAAGAGCTCCTTTCCCAAGTGACAGCAATATCAAATGCATTTATGATTTACTTCCTTGAAATATATAAAGCAGAATGATATTAATGCCAGTTGCAAACCCCAATGTAGCTTATCTTCTGTTTTAACTTCATACTTTCTTTTTTGTTGTGGAACATTTTGATTCGTTTACATCAACTTTATTTTTTGAAGTTCGATTGCATAAAGTAAGATGGAAAGAGAGACCCCACCCCACAGCGTACAACAGGCTAGAAGTGGAAGAAATCTACATACACGTAGACTGTATTGCACAGAATCGATAGTGTGCATACATGTATGTTTGATGCTGCTGCAGGCAGGCAGACTTGAAAGTGAAAGTCACCGCAGACGGCCATTTATCAGTGCCTCAATCGTCATGGCTATTACTAAACCAAAGCCAGAGCACAACAAATATCAATTGATTAATTCAGTGGAGATAGTGGCTGTCAGCACTTAAGACACAAGGCAAGGTTGAGATTAAAGGGATACATCAGCCTTGGGCCATTTTGTTTTGCGGACTTCTTGAGAATTTATCATGATTATCATACCATTTTCATGCTATTGCATGTACAAGCATTCAGTGCATGCCATACTGTTGATATCTTCAGAATGATGAGAAAATCGATTTGTAGATCAATGAAATGAAAGACACTAAAATGGAATTCATATATGACATTGCATTCACATATTATGAAGATAGATAGATGCATGTACAGACATAAGATGCAGACAGACAGACAAGGAACAGACAGACACACAGACACACAAATTTAGACAGATGGAATGTAGGTAGATAGGTTTACAGCTACAGCTACATGTAGGGGGTATCAATAGTAGATTAATACATTAGTCCTGACAGATGTTACACAGCTGAAGAAGAATGTGTCTCATTGTTTATGAATTATGCATAGATAAACTGTCTGTTATGCTTGACTTTTCCCTGAGTAGGAAAGTTTACAGTTTGTAACAATACCATTTTTTCCTTCCTGTGCCACATATTAAATGATTGAGTACATACATACAAGATACAGGTCAGAATAATAAATCGCTGTGAGCCCCATTTACTCCCACAAAACATTGAGTGTTTTTTCTTCTCAATGCCATGAACTTTTAAACTTTGCTAAGTTGCATTATGATAGAATACCTGTCAGCTGTTGCACGCAAGTCAAGATACATGTATACTAATGGTACATTAGCAGGATATGTGGACGTTGTAATCATACAACTCATACATCTTAGTCAGATAATGTAACACAAAGAGCAATATGTGGGGCAGGATGAATTAATGGTACAGGAGAGAGCTCGCATCTTTAAAGGTTAAGATGACAGAAACTGCAATTATTGCAGTGAGCTCACCATGACCACAGACTCCATACCTGTTTAATATCAGGAGCACAGAGAGGATTCATCGTAAGATGATCAAATAATTGAAATTAAACAAGATTTGTGACGATAGCAGAATTTTGTTGCCATGATTACTGATAACTTTACCTTAATTGTGCAATGAATCAAAATTGTACATAAAAGTATACATAAGTTTTTTGCTTATATGAGATTCATAGACTAATAGTCTCCCCCCCCCCCCCCCTCCCGATTTTTGCAGCATGGGTTTGGTGGTGGTGGTGGTGGTGGTGGTGGGGGGGGGGGGGGGGGCTAGGAGTTGCCTTTAAATTTCTCCTGTAGTCTATTATAGAGCCAATTATTTGCAGAGGCTCTCTATGTTGAGACCACTTCCACAGAGAATTTGAAAAACTACAGGTACTGCACTTTAGCTGTACAGCATAAATGTGTACACATATAATATACAGTCTCGAGCACCGTATGTTTATATCATCAGTGTTTAAACAATACATTTCAAAATGCTTTTTTTTCACATCTGGCAGTTTGTTATGTCCCTGGATATATGTAGATTGAGGGCGAAAGGGTCAGTGAATATAATATTGACATTCATTTGACAGGCTGGGAAAGAAAACCTGTGCTGTGTTTCACATGATGATTTACATTGTGATGCCACAATGAAATGGCAAAATGAAACCTTGGGGAATTTACCACTTACAGTTGTCTGTATGCTGCATGATAAGTGTTTTGAAAAACAGTATTGATTTTCCAAGGCAACTAAAATTCACACATATATGTTATGTTAATCTACAAGAAGTGCTATTATTTTTCAACCCAACCTTATCTATTAACAATTTGTGCAGGTCAATGAGCTTGGTGTGTCATTCCATTACCCAGCTCATTGACATGCACGATTGTTAATAGAAAAGGTTGTGTTGAAAAATAATAGCACTTCTTTGTTGAAACTAGCTCTCTGCGCAGAATTGTGCATCATATTTGACATCATATGAAAGAGATTTTGTTTTGCATAAATTTGAAAGTCTAAAAACTGAGTCTGACTGTCATTCCATTACCATGGAACTGCCCACTACTTACTTGAGTAGTGTTTAGAACCTGTGAAGCTGGTGACCAGTCATACAGTACATGTAGCTTCTAAATATGAAGTGTTCTTCTGTGTGCCTTGCCCTCATTTTACATGCTAATATGTGGAATTTGCCTAATTGTACTCAGATTTTGAGTGTTTTGACAGATCAAATGTAAAAACCTTTCTTTGAGTCAAAATAGCTTTGATATTTGCTAGCTACTTACATGTATTTGAAGAGTTTTGTTTTCAAAAGTTTTCTTTTTATAAATCTGAATAAATATTTCTAAAGCTGTGCAAATAATACATGCTTTGAAGTAAATACTTCATTCTTCTGAAGGTTATGCAATGTTTGCTTGCTGTAATTGTCAATCGCTGATGACATTTAATTTGATATAGTCATATAATCGTACAAGTAGATAAAATAGCAGGAAAGCTTGTGGGACATATTGTATTACAGCACTACTATAGGATCTGCTGCTAGGGAAGGTTGATTTTATCAACATTAATGAACATTATTTACCATATTTTTATTTTTTTATTTTTTTTTTTTTGGGGGGGGAAGGGTGTGTCAGATAATATTTTCCCCTAATTTAAAAAAAAAAAATTGTTTAAGAAATTAAAGGACTAAAGATTAGGCTATGTATCAACACTTTCCATGAATGGATATTCATAGTATTTAATTGCAAATGTTGGAATAGTTTGATATCAAATCTACATCAGTTAGATACATGTTCTTTCTTGTAATCCAGTATAATATAGTTCTGGACTTGGAAGATTCGGCTTGCCCATTATAATTAGATAATGATATGTACATGTTGAGGCTGATGCAAAAAAGCTGACAAACAGTACACAAGAAAGGTCTGTGCTCATGAATGTAATGGAAACCTCTCTGAAGATCCATCATCTACTACATGTAGCCCTCCCTGTCTTGGGGATGTCAAATTCCTGACATTCCAAGGATGTTCAGGAATGGTTAATTTCCCCCCATACTACTCATCATGTGACACAAAGAAGGGGCAGCCTTGCCCCTTGGGATACCACATGTATGAAGAGGGTAGATAGATACTGTACATATGCCATGCTGATACATGGCCCAATTCATACTTGTGTGAAACAATGAACAGCAGCTTTGCCTGTGGGATTAAATGTGTGTAAAAAGGGTAGACAGATACTGTACATGTGCTATTCTGATACAAGGTCCAATTCATACTTATGTTTAACAAAGAACAGCAGCTTTGTAGTAATAGTAAGTAGGGATGGGGGGAGGGGGGGGGGATGGGGGGGGGGGGGTGGAGGCCAACATACCATTTTGATGCGAGGCCCATTTAACAATTATGTAACACAAAGCAGACGGGTTACTGCCTGTGGGGATTGTGTGAATAGGGCAGACACATGATGACATGATGCCCATTTCATACTAATGTCACAACAAGAACAAGCAGCCTTGCCTTCGGAGATGGTGCCAGAGTTTAAAACAGCTACCACATTGACATGGACCATGTTCACATTCTGAAACGGGTCTTTGTGTCAATTTATGCCTATAGTGCACACATTGTTCAGTTGGCTATCTTCAGAAGATAACCAGATGCACACAGGGTCAGAACCATTACTGATGAAATTCTGAAAAGTTAAACAATTACATGACTAATGTAGTACATCATACATTTCCGTAAGGGTTTTCCAATGGGCTGCGCACACAGGCTGTAAGTGTTTTCTGGATGATTGATTAAGTAACTGTTATAGAAGGGTGTCTTGTGAAGATGTGAGAGGTGTGGATTGATGAAGATGTCTGTGCGATGGTGATGGGAGAAGGACATAAAATACGCTCTGCATTTAAGTCCTAGTAAAGCTAAGTGAGACAAAGAGTATATCATGTGTCACTGCACGCTCGCCTCCAATTATGGATTTCCATGCTTGACATTTACTGCGAAGGGTTTCCCTGCTCCTCCCACTGTCTGTGGTGTGGTCTATGCATTAGCTCACTCATTCAAGAATTCAGATTAGGCTTCAGCGGACATTGTGAGGTGCTCCGAAACTAAGTCTACATTTCCGCAGCTTTCATTGTCATGAATATTCATATCTGATGACATTTGGTGGAGAATTTGTAGCAAGCATTCACAAGCGAGGTGTATGTGTTTCTTTTTTTTTCTGTAGGAGGCAGTTTGCTGATTAACCCTTTGGAGCCAGGTTGTCCCTAATACTCCCTATGTTACGTCTAATGGAATGATATAGGAGTCAAATGAGTTAACTTTGCTATGTTTATGTGTACAGCACATGTAGATGACAAGGCCGGATCAATCTGTATGTACCACTGTTGATGTCTTGTCTACACACAAGTCTTAGGGCGTGTTCATCATCTTTTCAGAATTTGAAACGCGTTTCCAAAGGCCTTTATGAACGCATTTAAAAAAACGGTGTGTTTATCAACTCAATCGCCCAAGCCGAAAACCGGCCTTGTCACTCCGCAGCTCTACTGCGCCGTTACATGTGCACTGTAGTACAATAGTGTGCGATCGATGTGTTTACTTGGCGTGGCGCGCGTGTTTTCAGAAATCGGAAACACGTGGTTTAAAGTCGTTTCAAAACAGCCTTGCGTTTATCTCGCTTCTCTAAACGCGTTTCTGGCTCAAACGCATTTAGGATCGCACAAATTTGTGTGTTTCAAAACAGCTTTCCGAACCCCATAATCAAAACACCTTTGCGTTTATCAACTCCCTGAAACGTGTTTTAAAAAAAATAAACGCGTCTGGAAACCACAATTCTACAAAAAAAAAGAGTTGATAAACACGCCCTTATTGAGCAGTAATTTGTCTGGTACAGAAGAAGTGAACCTCTGCACCTTCAGGCAATGGCTGTCCCCATTGTTTCACAACCCTCCAGACTAAGAAGAATCTGTTACAGGTGCATTGTGGGTGTAGAGCAGAAGATGTCAACAATCCATTGGGGTAATTGGACGAAGATGAGTGAGGGTGACATTTTAGCTGTAGACCCAGTCCAATAATGCCACACCAAGGCCTCCTTACAACAACCTCTTGTTTATAGACATTGTGACTACGCGCATGTTTTGTGGCTACTTCAGGAAACCTCTAGTGGGACTAAGGCTTACTATTTCTGGAAAAGTGGATTCCTGTTATGTTTATAACCCCCTACTTCCTGAATAACAAGGATTTGTGGAGTAATGGTACTGTAATACATGTTAAGCATTTACAGTGCAACACATATCCTACTTTACGCTTGGTTTAGCATGTCGTTGCTAATATATTATTCCTTACCTTTCTACCCCACCCCACTCCGCCCCCATTCTTAGAAGTCCATTATTTCCTACCTCGTAGATTTCATTTACTAGAAAGCTACATGATGTAATGCTTTATAATGTGGTACATCACTTATTCTCTGGTGCATCTTTGTCAAAATTCTCTGCATCCTCTTTCTACCCCTCCCTCTTGACCCCCCCCCCCCCCCCCCCCATTCTGAGCAGTCCACCATCTCTTACCTAATACTCTTCATAAGCTGTACATGTAGATAATGTGATGCTATCTCACGGTGCATCCCTCAATGTGCTCCCCATAAAAGGCTGGGTGGAGAATGAAATGGGCGATAAACGAGGAGCTAGATGAGAAATGTCAGGAGGCTTCCCCCTCTGACTCTGGTCTGAAGTGCCAGTGATTGCACCAGAAGGTCATCGAGGGCCTTGAGTGTTTGTCAGTTTCATCATTGGCAATTCCAGGCTAGAGACCATTCTTTCAAGGGGGAGGGGAGGGGAGGGGGGGGGGAGTGGTCATTATGTCATCAAAATGAATTTGTTAATATGAACCTTCTGTTTTTTCCAGAGTAAAATGCCTTGTTTGTTTCTATTGGAATAGAAATTATTTTGATTGTGTTACCAGTAAGATTATAATGTGGTTGGTTGGTTGGGGGGGGGGTTAAATTGTTCATCCCTTGTTGTGGTATAGTCCATGGTCTGTCCTGAGATGATATGTAGTCCGGTTTGCAGTTTGATTCCTCAGAGATAGCATTTTCCCTCAGTTTGATGAGGACAAAGAGTTTATGATTAATGAGAGGAGTCAGTGAATGGCCAATCACGAGGGAGATGTGGCGTCAATCCGGGAGATTATCTTCCCAAGGACAAACTTATGATACACAGTTCGTAATTGAACTACTGATGGCCATAGCCACAATTTTTATAATCATTGTCTTTGTTTGTATGATAGCCTTGCCTCTTGAATGATATGGTGTTCAATTATCACTGCACTCTCATATGCCAGACATCATATCTTGCCCCTTATCACGAGGGCAACCATTTTATGATTAATCAAGCAAAGTGAGTTGTCATTGGGGGAATGTGTAGCCATGAAGCTGATAGGTAGATAATCTCTGCAACCAAACATGATTGATATCAAGTCTGTAGATCGATATCTGATTGAGAGGAATTTTACTTTCACTTAGCACAAATAGTAGCAATCATTTCAAGGTAAATGAATGAAACATGCAGACTCCGTGCTTACACCAGTTCTCATTTTTGTTGCCTTGCTACAGCCCACACCACGCAAGACACCCGCCAAGCGAGCCTACGGCCGCCAGGTTAGCCGGGAAAAGGACGAAAAGACATCATCCGGCGTCCAACAGGACACCGCCAAGCAGAGCGCTAAGGAGAGCCGGGCCGCCAAGATGCGAGCAGCAAGGGAGGAGGCCAGGAAACGTCTGATCGCAGCCAAGAAGCAGGCTGCCAGGCAGAGGATCAAGTCTAATAGCAGCGAGACTGAGGTAGAGATCTTCACAGCCAGCGGCCCACAGCAGTGAGCAACATGGATGGGTTCCCCCCCCCCCTTCAGTCCCATAGGTGATGAACTGTGTTGTAGTAAATGGGACTATAATTTTATGTTACTTTCTTTTATGGGGTTAAGCGGTTGTATTTATACAGCAACATAGTCACCCCTTTACGAAAACCTTGGATCTAGTATGCAAGGAGTTAATTTTAAAGGGATCTACCAAATCTTGGATCCAAGGCGTAAACTAGTCGACCTATACAGTAAGTTTAGAAGCTATGCGAGTACTCATGAATTATAAACCATAACAATTTTCATGAGTGTAGGAGTCAAGACATATTAGTCTCGTAATCCAGTGTTATAGTGGACTGCAGATTTTTAAATACAAATTGGATAATACAATACCTAAAAGCAGTCTTTTTTGTCGCTCATTTGTATATTTATTGACTCTGATATGAGCATTTTAGTAATGCACTGGAGTGCATTCTTCTGGAAAGGACACAAATATTATGGTTACTCCATGATCACTAATCTTTAAAAATTACTTTATTCTGCTTCAAGGTGAAATTAAACCTGTTACTACATACATAAGTATGTGTAACTAGATATTATACTGTAGGAAGGGTCATAAATATGTCAAGCAAATAGTTTTTTAAAGGAGGTGGGTTGTTCTACCAAAAACAATCCTATTTAATCCGCCCAAGCTTGCCAGTATGGGACCATCATTTTGTTACGACACAATTCGTTCCTTCTTCCATCAATCAGCAAAGATTTTGTACCATTTTGTTTCTCCACAAAGAACTATTCCCTTACCATTTTCCATAAATCTGCTATCTTTGCAAGCAGGTTTTAAGATGTTTTTGTGTTAGACTACCCTTTTCTTTTCTTCACCAAGAAATACTAGTATTCCTTTACCAATCTCATAAATCCTCTCTCTTTACAAGCATTTTTTAAGGTGTGTTTTTGTCGTAAGATATGGACTTCCTATTCTATGTGACATTGACCTGTAGTGCACATCATTCCAAAGGTGCGATAAAAGTATTAAACGACCACTGACCAGAAGAAATATGGATCAAATGAACCATAAAATGATATGGCTTACCCTGTCATCTGTCAAGAATGAACCCTCTTAGTATCAAGCCATGGAAAGCCCATCGACTTTGTACGCTGTGTATGTGCGCATGATATTGAGAGAGTTGAGCATATCACAATCATATCACACTGGGAGTTTTATAACACCTGTAGTTAGTCAAGTGAAACCAGTGTTTGGGTCATTGCCATTTAGTGTGAAAATCGAAAGGTATTGTGGTATCACTATGGATTTTACCTTTACATGCTGGGAGGATTCAGAAGTGCTAACATCTGAATGGAAATGAGGCGAAAAACCCTGAAAGTGTCAAAATAGTAAAAAATATTTACCATCAAGCAGAAGAGTTGTAGAAGCTTTAAAAGTACCATTGTTGTTATCCCAACATGTTGCTTCTAGAAACTTGCGCAACAAATATAGAATCCTTACAGAATATAGCAATGTAACAGAGAAGGTAACGGATGGAAATACCACATTCCTGAAATAGAAGAAGAAAACATTCTGATTCATACAGACCAACGTGACAAAGACAGTGGGTATTTTTGGAAGGTGGAACCAGAAGTAGGAAGAGACACATTGACTCAGACTTCCCCCCGTAGCAACATGAAACATGGATGGATTTCTGGATCTAGGAAGAGAGATAGACAAGCCCTGCTGTGCACATCCGGGATTTAGGAAATGGATCAAGAATAGAGGGATCATCAGGATTGTTATGAATAGCTTGAAATTGAGACTAAAAATATGCGGTACTTAAAAATGTTGAACTATATACAAAACATAGAAGTCATTTCTGACAAGGACAAGGAACTTATGGCTTAAACTGGCAATACCAACTCTTTCGTTGGCTACCAAAAAAATATACAGATCTGTATTAAACATAATCAACCATTTAAGTTTTTGAGGAAATGCTGTGTACATATGCAATTGAAACGGAGCATGTTGCGAATAGCTTGCCACAGTCTGGTGTATAATATTGAATTTCCCTGAATATTGATTTTTTTTTTAGCTGTGAGGATAGTATTTGTGTAAATATGAAAGATATTTGACAGGATATACCAGAAAAGATTGTGAGGATGCGTAGGAAGCAAAATCCAAAGTCATAGTAAATGCTTTTCATGACAGAGGTGAATGAACGAGACACATTTGATCAACTTTGATGTGTAATCTTTTTGATGTGGGGAACTTGGCATTCATAGTCCACAAGTTCTGGGAGGAAGGTACTTATAGGTTGCCGCTGTGGATTTTAACTGTCCATTTGAGCAAATTTATTACTTTAGGATGTCACCCATTTCCCTGCACTTCCTTCAGTCTCTGTTCTTAATTGTCTCCTAGTTATCAGTGACATCGGTGACTTGAGTTCCGCACAACAGCAAACAAAAAGGCATAGGACCTCTTTGTGACTCCAGCAGAATTCAAAATATTTCTTGACATGTAATGAATTTCTATAAAATGCTATTTGAGCTAAATTTCTCAATTGGGGATTTGTAAGGTTTATTTCTTGTGACAACTACCAACATGCTGCAAAGTGAAATGGTAGGATTGCCTTCAGTGTTGCCTAGTCCTAGTGGAGTAAGTGGTGAAGATGTTGTACTCTGTTGATTGTTTATTAGTTATAGGAGTGTATGCATATGTGATGTGTAGGGATAGCTTGACATGGTCATAGTGGTGAGGGGGGGGGGTGATGTTCAGAAGTGCTTTAAAAGTGCTTTAAAAGCCCATACAACTGAGCTCTTATGGCGCGATATCGTTAAAAGGGGGCGCTGCATTCGGCAGTGGTCATATCAGTGCTGATAGGTAAAACTCACAGTGACGATATTGCACGCTTGCGAATATCAGCAGCAATCATTGATATGCTACAGCACATGTACACACATAGAGTGGTGTGCGCATGTGTGTGTGAGTATTTCAGCGTAGCCATCCGTCCAAACATTTGTGTGGCTTCGGTCACCTTCATGGAGTTCGATCTGTTAAGTTACTAGTCCGACGAGTGATGTGTACAGGTCAATAGACCTTTTCCAAAGCCTGTACACACCTCTACTCCTCATTGATACTGACGATCATACTCTTTTAACACCAGTGGGTAAACAACTCTTTGGAGCCCCCCCCGGCAACATATTCGACACCCCCACCCTTCCTTCCCTCTTCCTCTATGTGATACAACATCAGACTTTTGCAGGAACTGGGAGTCAGGGTAGCTTAGCTCTCTACCCCCTAGTTCTGTATTCAAGAGTGATGGGTGTGTATCCTGATGTACATCGGTGTTAATCCAGTCCATAGACCGACAACATTCATGAATGACTAGCATAACTCAAGATGAGGATCAAATGTGTTAATCTGACAGAAATATTGGGCGGTGATTGTCTTTGTTGTGGAAGTAGCCCAGTCGGCCAATGAACTTCCTTTATGGTTATAGGTATGAGGAAAAAAAAAAAGAATGGTATTTTAGTGCATATTTGACAACACTTTGAACCTCTCATCTTTCTGAGTGTTTGCCATAACTACCGACCAACATTACTGGCATTCCGCAGATGTTTGTATCAGGGTTTTTATACGGTGCCATGGTGGTATTTTTCACCTCATACATTCAGCCAAAGATCGTATTGGTCCACTTTTTGCCCAGCATTTGCAGTCTGTGTAAATGAAATGAATTTCATAAAATGTTGTGTAATAATATATCTCATTGCAGTGCAGGAGCAATGTTTTACAGAAATTAGTGAATTTGCTTGCAGCATGTTGATGTGTGCAGTTGCCTTTCCAAACAGTATCTTGTACTGATATTAACAATAAACAATAACAATAAAAAACATAGCCCTTATTAATGCCTTTAAAATAGGTTTCCAACCAAATGTGAATTTGTTTTGTCATTCGGAACTCATATTGCATGGCTCATGTACAATCTATAGGGCAATTGATGTTACTCCTATCTTTAGCAGATAACTGACTATGAAATCTGTCGTAATCCTGAAGTCATGCCCATATTTGTCCCCCCGTACCTAGGAAAGAAACTTTGTTGTGATTTATGTCATATGTAATCTAATTGTGTCATATTTCTTGTAACCTTGTGGTCAATATATATACACACCATCTATGTTGTCAGTATACATGTAAATGTTGTATAGTAAGCAAATATATCAAAGTATATATATGTTGTAACATATGAACTTGCACATTTGTATGTAAAAACAAGAAAAACACCTGCACATGCATGATAAATGTCACATCTATATTTTATTTATATTGTGGCAAAAGGATATAATTTTGTACACACATATATGGTGCATATATCACAGTTTGCCAAGGGAAATATCTATGAACTATATGGCAGGTTTTAATTTATTATTGCGCACTATTATTCAATTGATATTGTAAGACGTTTATAACTTTTGTATGCGTATTGCGGATTACACCACGTTCACCTCTTTCGTGGAGACACTATAATGTTTCTCGCTGCATGCATGTTTGTATCACACATGAAAAGTGATGTATTAATGTTATGACTTGTGATTTTATACAGCTACTGTTGACACCTCTGTGTTTGTGTTGTGTCATACGTGTGATGGAGTCTCTACGAGTGTAGACATGCATAATGATTGTTTGTTAGTGGGAAGATGGTCACAATAGTCTGTGACCGGTATCACAGAGTTTAAAAGTTTCACACTACAGCTCAGAAGTAGAGAGAAGGAGAAATAAGACATAGGACCGGAGCATTCTTTTTGGCTTGGGGATATAGCATGATCCTTGTTGCGGGTAACTCTAACCATATTGAGCAAATGTACAAAATAGAGCTGAAAATTGCTTTTTGTAAGAAAGCGTGATTACATAAATGATTGAGCTGTTTGTGATCCCCAATTGACACAATGGTATTATGTGGGACTACACTCCTGCGGGTTAGGAGGAACAGTAAATATGTTGTGTGTAATAATACATGAAGCCAGTCTAACTTATATATTCTGTCATGGACCTCAGACGTATTGTTTGTTAGAGGGTCATGTTTTCACACAAAATAGTACATGTCTGTTTAATGTGTTACTTTATCTGTAATTAAATATCCTCTTGCTTCACCCCCTCCCCCTAACATAAACAAGTGGAAGACCAATTACTGTTCCTGAAAGATAAGAAAATTAAAAACATATATGCACCGTTTCTAAGACGCCCCAGCATGTTAACAAAGATATGTATGTCCATACAGTTATATCTAACTACAGGTACTGGATGGGCATAGAACTTGCAAGTGAATTACTGTGGAGGAACAGGACTGAATAGGCTGAAGTTTATATTATCGCTATATCTTTATTGAGATATTTTTTATTTTAAAGTAAATAGCTCAAACAAAGAAGCGTTGTACATGTGGATGTATTTTCTCAGAGCTTATAATGCATTAAGATGTATGTGTGTGTGCATGATGTCTACAGTAATTCATGGTCAGTATGATTGTCTCCAAAAAACAGAATTGTTATTTCTTCACTCTCCAACTGAGCATATGTGTGTGTTTACTAGTAATCTAGAATATATAGGCTGTGGAGCATAAACTGTTCGTTCACTGTTAGTGTACTGTAATCATCACTACATGTTAGTCTGGGTGCATAGATTTAAGCATGCTTTCTCCTCTCAGCCCTGTCTCCTTCAAGAAGATTGGAAAGAAGGGATTAGTCTTTGTATCTAGACCTCCTTGTGGTTGCTGCAGTGCAGCAGAGAGAAACAAACCCCACAGCCTAGAATCAAGGCTAGTGCTTCACCAGCGTTGCCCTTCATTCCACTCTGGCCCTCTATGGGTGAGATCAGGTTAGTGCATGCCAACGTGGAACCTTGTTACACTTGCTGCACTTATCTACTCAGGTGATGACATTCTTGTGCATTCATACAGTACAAAACACTCAAATCTTGTCAAAAAGTGATGGATGATTAATCACCTAAATCAGCAAGAATTCAATACATTGAATTCAGTTTTAGTGGGATTGCAACTGTAAATATGAATAACCTGCTTGTATCATTTGGGAAAGATTGTCTGCATTTTTCTGTGTACAGACATTTTCGTCAGATGAAGTACATTTGGGGTTTGCCCATTCAGTAAATGCAGTTCAAGAACCTAGGTCTCCTTATTTGGTACAAGAATATAGCTTCCTTGCGTTCAGCTTACAGTCTCAGAACCTTGGGGTAATATTTTCCAAGGAGGTTACAACAATGTCACTTTATTCTACCACAGTTGTTGGTGCATACTTAGACATGTTAAGTTCTACTCTCTTCATAATTTATTTGTCAAATTCTGCTTTTGTTTTTACAATGGATGAAAATCTGATGTATCTTTAATACATACATACAAGGATATGCTGTTTTAAAAAACTGTACAGTACCAGACTCATGGGGGCGCTACATAAAATGGGTTGACATCGAAATATGTGTGGCTACATATCTGAATACCTATTATAAACTTGTTGAGAAAGTGTGTATATACTATCACTTGATTTGTATTACTGTTTATGCATGTTGTGTCTGCTTTGGACTAATTCTAACTGAAATTTATTTCTTCCCAAGAACCTACGTGTTACAAGATTTCCATGTAATCTATCTCTCGTTTTGTTACCATGTGCCATTTCTTTAAGTCTATAAATAAGATGTACATGTATCTGTAAAGTCATATGTCAATTTAAACATCAGAAAGTATATCTGTTCTCTGATAACAACGCTGATTCTGTCCATATTAATATTTTCTTGGACGGATGATTATACAGCGTTTGTTGTTTGTAAGTCTCATATTTCTAATTTTGCTTCCAATTATTTTGTCTTTCTCTGATCATTTTGTACTTCTCTCATACAGCAGTTATTGTAAGCTTTGTCTATAAATATATCCTTTTAAGTTATTATTCTGTGTCTTTACATTTTTACTTATTGTATACCCTATCAATCAATTTCTCTCTTACGCACTGTATAGCTTAAACTTGTCTCGCAGTTCATTGTGTGGGTTGTTACCCCGATATCTAAGAACACAGCATTACCGTATATAGAAGACACGTAAACACATCTGCATTGTGAAAACGTTTTTGGAGTTAAAATTCTACAACTCAAAGAAATCAATGGCATTAACCAAAACATATTTCATTATTCTTTTTTGGTTTACGATATGAGCTTATAAAAGATTGACCAGTATGTAGTATATGGTTCATTTCTTGAAAATAAGCTTCTGGCTTTTGAAGTGGAATTAAAAGATTTGGAGTGCATTGTCATGGCAATTAAGTGTCCCTCCTATTTGAAATGAATTCTGGAACCCATGGTCAATTGTTTTGTCACGCTGACAATTCAAGGCACCAACACATTCCACATTAAGAATTACCTACCATTACCATGGGCAATTTCAACTAGAACTTTTGGCATGATTATGGTGGGTGCATGTCAAGAATAATTAATTTAGGATGGATGCTTTCCTTGAAACAAAATTGTATAAAACCTTCCAGAAAAGTGGCTTTCATAGTAATATTTGTGTGAATGTGAATGTATTATAAAGCAATCAATTTGAACAAATTATGCCCGAAGAACAAAAATGCAGTATGCCCTTTCTGTCTGCAATGATTGTATTTATTGTGTAGAGTTTTCTACAGTATGTGAATGCTGAATTTATGTAATGTCATGTGTACATGTATAGGGGTGGTAACATTTAATGAACAGTTGACATGTATATATTTACGGTTTCATTTGACTAAATGAATAATCCTGCAAATAATTTAAAGTCTTCTATCTTGCCTATGAAAATAAAGAGGAAACAATCCGAAAAATGTAGGGGGTTTAGTCCAAACGTCTACTCCCTCAGTTATATGTTTTCTATTTTGTTCAAATTTGTTCCTGGTATTTCCATCAAAAGTGATCACTTTGTTTGTAATTTGAGATGATTTGAGAAATTTTTCAGTATTGTTGCTTTGCATTTTCTCTAGAATTATTTCCTCAAAGAAAAAAAAAATGGGAAACACTGTAAAAATGCATGTGAAGAATGTTATGAATGAGTACATAAAATGATAGCGATGACAGTAGAATTTGAAGTAGTATAGTTGAAATCAGTTTGTGCATGCTGGACGCATCGTCAGAGATTTTCATACTGTGGCATAGTGGTTATTTTTTAAAAGCGAAGAGGAGATAAATGGAATTGGTCTATTGGATATTATTTTTCTAGCTCTGCTCTCTTGGCTGGTAATGTCATGTTATTGTAAAGTAAAAAGAATATGTAAAGAAAAAAAGAAATACCATAAAATTAAAGATGAATATGCCTATTAATGCTATGTGTCTCTGTCTTTGTGTTGAGTTACTCACTTCCTACCCTTGAGTTACCAGGCCCAAAACAGATGGGCAAATCGATTATGTAATAATCTGTGCAGGTTATCAAAGGCATATCCCGCACATTTATGATTATGCCCAGTCTTATAATTTTCTCTTAAATTTCAAAACATGTATATAATCTTTTTTAAAATGGGTAAAATGAGAGATTGGTACTTACTATTGGCATGAATTTCAATAAATGTCACAATTGACCCACTCTTTCTTCTTGCTGATAAAGAAAGAAAGAAATATGATCCTGCTGTATCAAATGAAAGCTCATGTCATGGAATCCTGAGGCTGAGAGCAAGTTAGAATTGTCTGGGAAAATGAATGGGTGGTGGTGAGGTACATATGATGTTACATTCATCTCAAGATAAGCCATTTTGGGGGGCTCAGGGGTAGTTACCTTGCCCCCCCCCCCCCCCCCCCCAATCCCCAGTGGTACCACCCAGATTTCTTTCACCCGTCTTCTATTGTACATGTGGATCTGGAAGGATATCTGTAGGCATGGATGTGAAATGTATGCAGCTACAGGGGAACGGGTCGTGTAGCAATACCACAAGAGATGGTTATTCACGTCAGGTGAAACCTGGATAGAATAATACATACCACTTGTACTGACACATCAGGGGCATAGAGATACGGAGAGCAGTGGGGAAGAGAGGGAAAGAAGGAGAGGGGGAGAGGAAGGGAGAGAGAGAGAGACAGAGAGAGACAGAGAGAAAGAGGGAGGGAGAGAGAGAGAGAGAGAGAGAGAGAGAGAGAGAGAGAGAGAGAGAGAAAGAGAAAAAAAGAAAGAGAAAGAGAGAGAGAGAGAAAGAGAAAGAGAAGGGGGAGCAAAAATCATTCAATAAATGATCAAGTGATACCAGTTTAAGAAATGCCTAGGATAGTTCAGAGTGATTGTATTTTTGTTTTCATTTGCATCAATACAATTGAAATGTCAATCTGCATCTCATACTCCCTCTCCCTCCTCTTCTCTCTTCATCCTTTTCTCTGCCTCTCTATGGTAATGTCATCAGAATGTACTCAAATTTTGCAATCTCTGAATGTTTCTTTGGCTACAAAAATAATCGAAATGATTTATTCCTGTGTTGTATGTGGCTCAATGCATACATTTATACATTTATATTTTATTCACATTTACAAAATTTAACATCAAATTACATGCCCTCATTCACCTCACATGCACTAGAAAAGGAGAAGAAAAACAACCACAAATTGTTTTTGGATGATAAAGGGTACATGATAGAACATTTTTCCTCTTATGCACATGACACAGATTTAATCATCACTGTTAATATTTCAATCAATGTACAAATTTCAGAACAAAAACAGGAAGACGCTACAACCTGTAACTCACAAAAATCATTGCTGCTATAAAGAAAATGATTTAAAAGAAAGTTGTTAAAATATGGCAGTATCTGAATATTACATCACAAGAATATGTAACATGAAGGATATCCATTTGATATTTTTATGGAAAAAAACATAATGTGACATGATATCACATAGCCCATATTAAAGGTAAGACATAGAAGTGGTAAAGAATATGGTAGCCGTATAAATGGAGTACCACTTGCCATGACTGTGGGTCGTGTTCTTGTTTCATTAGAGAATATCAAGAAGGAGTCGCCTCAAAATGATAACATTGTTAGAATCAAACAAATTCCATACATGATGACAGACTGGTTCTACCATGATTAGCACCAGTAACCATTTCCACTTCTTCTTAACTTTAAGTTGGCTTAACAAAGTCAATGTGAAGAAATTTATCCAATAATCCGATCATCGTCATTGAGCTCTGATCCTTGCCTCATATCAGACCTTTTCATGCTGTAATATCAAACTTGTGCCAAAGAATCATGCCATATTTAACCAAATTGAAGACAACCCAACATAAAATGTCTTATATGGTACCACACAAGACCAAAAGAAACTTGACCTTAGGTATGTATATGTACTGTTTACAAACTAAAGCTTCATCTTTTTTCAGCGGGAAAATGGAATTTTCTTTCAATATGAAGTGCAGCATTTTCTAGCACAGGAGCATTCTGCACATTGTTCCATGATGGACTTATCTTATCATAGAACAATTTCCTAAAAATTGCTACAATTTGGAGGAAGCTTACATTTTCCCCACCTCAAAATAAGCATTGTTATTGCTATACACTCTTGGTGCTATATCATAGTAGTTAGACATGATAAATTTATTGTCAATGTGACAGAAAAAAAGAAGCGATAGCACAAGAGAAAACTCGGAACCTTAAAATCATGTTAATTTAGGGAAGAGCAGGAATCTTTGGTGTACATTTGATGCACATTATCATTCTTGAATACCCAATTCACTATTAAATGGACAACTGCTCTTGTCTAAATGGAGTTACATATTACCAGCTTTAAGACATTGTGTGGCAGAAGTCTGCAGACTATATTTGTTATCCTTGGGCCGAAGCATACATCAAAAAGACAATGCCTATTAGATAATCTGTGATGTTAGCAATACAAAACTTCAGTGATTTTGTGATTAAGATTGTCTATCATTAAATTCTCAAGCTCTTTGAATTTCTCAGACCATCTCTTTTTGCCTCTATCTGTGACATTGTCAATATAAGGTTTTAGACTTATTAACTTCTCAAGCAAGTTTTCTAAAATTTTCTGATCATTTCAATCTGCCTCTATCACTAAATAATCTAATTTAAATGAATTTGCTTTCACAGTTTGAGTCCTCTTTACCACATATTGGGATTCATTCAGAATACATCCATGCACTTTGTCAATTCAATTTCTTTTCAGATTTTTATCACCATCATTCTAAAAATCATGGCAGAATATGACTTTCTTTCTTGTTTCTTCCATATCCCTTTGATACTCAAACCAAAATAAAATTACACTTCTAAACCTGTTTAACAACATTTAAACATATATGCTAATATGTTGCTTCTCAGGTACATTTCACACATTTTTGTGCATTTTGATATTAGGTAATCATGAAAGAAAAAAATAAATTGAAGAAGGAATATAACTCCTCACATTAATCTTTTTTAAAAAATACATTTCTAAAAAACACAGTACTGTACTCATCCAGGTCCAATTTGCATTAGCTTGATTAGCTTAAGTTAAATGTGTTTCTAAGTTTGAATTCACCAGTGGTATTAAAAGGTGTAAGTTTTATTATCATAAAATATTCTTATAATTTCATTGCCATGTGGGATTGGTCCAACAGATTCCCTAAGCTCATCAGATTGGCTCAAAAGTTGTAAAGTTCTGTATGAAAGATAGAACAGAGCAATCCTATATTAAAACAAACAAGCAAACTTTCATGTGGTAAATGGCAGAGGTCTTTACAACACACAACCACAGACAGTTCTCGTAACCTGAACATAATCAACATGACATGGCAGCATTTGGATAAAACATTATTTTATTTCTAAAGGTGTATTTACTATTTCAACAGTCCTCCTAAAACAGAGTTGTGTTTTGATTTGGTTTAAATTTATAGGTGTATCCCACATGGATACACTTCCCTCTCACTTAAGTCTGCAGTCACTCTCCAAGTAAAAAACCTTCACATAAAGCTCTCTCTATCCTCTATTCAAATCCTCAATAATTTCCCAAAAGTACATGTCATTACACATAAAAAAGAAAAGAAGTTAAGATCATTATATCCTCACAACCTTCAAAAAATACTTCCACACTAAAGGAACAGATGGATATTTGGCGTAACTCTTGTTTGTCATAATACTCTTTGAATGAAATCTAGCGAGGTCCAGAGCCTGGGGCTATAGGGCGTGGCATCAGAGAACTAGCTCCTGGTCACCCAGGGGTCTAAAGTGACTGGTCACAATGCTCTCATCCACCCCCTCCAGGGTGGCTGGCGACCACTGCGGGCTATTGTCCCGGTCGATGAGCACGGCTCGCACTCCCTCATAGAAGTCGTGGCCTCTCTGTGGAGGCATCGAAGAGAGAAAATAGGTTCGTTTGCATTTATCCACAAAATTATTACATGGAACCCAGGAAATAAAATGATTTACATGTTTTGTATTTGTTACAGAACTGAGCATTAAGCCAATCAAATTCAAGGTTTCCACAGAAGTTGACATTGGAAGCTAAGTTACCATCAATGGTTACGTTTTATGCAACAAGGCCCTTGAGGTGAACTATCGCTAATAAGGGACACTGCACGTCGTAGCAGATGTTTGGGAAAATGGATAAGACTAGAATAAAAAAATGGATATCAGATATAGCCTACAAACATTCATTCTACTGTCACACATCATTGACCATGCTCAACTTACATGAGGGCAAAAATTAGTGCCTTTCTAGCTCTCAACTCAAGGCCACCGCATATGACACAATTTTGCCAAGATCCTGCATTTGTAAAGGTGATGTCACCTCTTCGCACAAATCCAATCACTGGATCCTGCGATTCAATCAGTCCCAGAGTCATAGAACTGATCAAATTGTGTCGTCTGCACTTGGCTTTACATGATTGGATAGAAAAGCAGTCATGGTGACACTTGCGCAGCTATTCTCCTTTAAGCAATCTGTTTCCAAGGGAAAACATGTGAGAGACTTCCCAATCAAATTAAAACAGTATGCAAAAATGAAACAAAACAACAAATTCTGCCGTTTAGACATTGGGGATATGATTTTATACTCACAATACAACCCTGTGAAATCCTGAATTCCATGGACAGGCAGTCTCCTAGCGTGAGTCTGCCTCCCTCTATCAGCTGCCTGAGTGTAATCTTCATTGACGTTGGTGACATCTTCTTCAGTGTCTGTAATGGTTTACACAGATGCTAGTTCAATGACATAAGCTGCTTGATTTCCTGTCTCTTCTCCATTTACATCCTTACAAATGTTTAACGATGCCTCTACAACTATGAACAATTAATTCAAAATAAGACCCTCATTCATGATTAAGAAGTTGCTTTATTATGCATGAACAGTTACATGTACACCTATTGATCAATTCGCTAACAGGAATGAAGTTCCAGATTGTTTTAACATGTCATATACTGTATGTACTTCCCTGTCAACCTATATTGTAGCATATGTATAAGAAAATGCACAAAATGTCAGCCAAAATCTAAGTTCCACATTAAACTTCTACATAATACCAAAATGTATGAACAATGGCATAGTACACTATCAAATACAATGTTTTATGAAGAATTAGGACTGATGAATCATAAACAATCAAATATTCAAAATAATACGCTAATGAAATATTTAACTGAACAATGCAGACAGAACCTAAAGAAAAAGCCAGGCTTGTAAATATAAAGTAGAAACACATTCATGAGCATTTTCTACATGTTTAAATAAAAATGTGTAAAATATGAATCATGGGTGAGATTTTAACAGATAGGGGACAGAAACTGGCATACAAATAAAGGTAAATATCCCTTCTGCCCGCACTGCTTACCTCCAGCTGCTTGATGGCCCACTCTGACCCGTCCCCTTCTAGTTTCTGGAAGATCTCCTCTATTGTCTCTGCATCAAACAACCGGTCTATACTCTGTCTGTGAGGGGCAAGGGAGAAGGCTTGGTCCGCACCTATCGTGCACTGCGAGACAAAGACAAAGAATGAGATGAAATATCAAAGAGCTGGTCTATACTCTGTCTGTGAGGGGCAAGGGAGAAGGCTTGGTCCGCACCTATCGTGCACTGCAAGACAAAGAATGAGATGAGATGAAATATCAAAGAGCCATTCCTTTTCAATCACAATCAAAAGTTAATTAAAAAGTAATGGTCAAAATTTCTTCAAATTGGCAGCATATACAATCACAAAATCAGAAGTGAATATCGATCAATCTTTGCACTTTGCTAAATCAGAAGTAGATAAAGGGAACTTTATCTCATTTGACTCATAATTTTCTCTCTCTCTTTACTCTCCCCATAACTCTTTCTTGTTATGCATATCCAACGAACCTCAAGGTGATTGCTTTTGTTCTTTGAAATATCAGAAAATACAGAGCTTGAGTGACAATTTTGACATGACAACTGTAGGGCCATTCTCATTACAAAAAATCGCGAAGTTAAAAATCACAAAATTTTACAATCGTGTTCACATTACACCAAAAAATCGCGAAGTTACGCGAAGTTAGAAAAATCGAGCACGCTCGATCGACCATTCCTGGCATGCAATTCGTTTTGCGCGAAGTTTGATTCGCTCGATCGGTCAAGCTAGCTTGCACGTACGCGTATACGCACAATCGCCGTGTACAAAACAGCAATCTGACGTAGTATTTTCCCGAAGGAGCAGGGCAATCCCGTGGTGTAAACATATTTAACAGTTCAACATCTTCCGTGACTAGGCTAGTCTAACATCTCGATTAGTTGTTAGACTCATCCCAAATAAGGTTAGTCCAAAGTTCATCTGTGACTACGATTAGATCTAACGTTAGGTTACCGGCACGTTTATTAATTTTCCGTGGCTAGTACTAGCAGCAGCTACCCAGTACTGCTAGTGCTACATGTAGTGCATAACAACGTTAAGCGCGTCAGGATGAAAACGCAGCGCGACTCTTCACTACAGACCAACTTTTTAAGACCATATTTATCAGTTTCTCTTAGTTGTAGAGTATGTAGCGCAGTGCGGTCATCACCGAATGGATCTAGTTTAGTGAGTGCAGCTGCCGTCCATACAGTTTTGCTTTGACGTTCATAGATAAATAAACAATACACGGTAGAAACATGCAGTACTAGTACGACACTCCGCATCCGATATGACATTAGCCTAGCCTGTAATGTACATAGTACCGGAGCGCACATAATATCAGCTGGCTACTCAATCGCGCGCTACTGCATAGCAGACGCCGAAAGTCACGTGAATAAAATCGCGATTTTTTGCTGTGTGTGTTCTCATTGCAAAAAATCGCAAAGTTACGCGAAGTTACGGTGCGAAGTTAGAAAAATCGCGCTCTGACTTGCGAAGTTTCATGCGAAATTTCGGACGGCTGTTGGCACGGTTGCTAGGCAACTTTCACCCTAACTTCGCGATTTTTCTAACTTCGCGATTTCTTAAGTGCAATGAGAATGCGCCTTGTGAAGAGATTTCATAGCAGGGAGAAAATTCAGTGAGAAAGGATAGATGTTATGCCTGCTCTACAGTAACAACATATTCTTTTTTTTTCACAAAGATTTCAGGAGTAACATACTGTCCATGTTTTCTACAATTTAGCTCCCTTACGCAATAAAGCCATATTTTATTGGGTTTACCCTTTGTGCGTCATACAATTAACTATTCTGTGAGTTCGGCATCTCTTCCTTGTGCAACAAATTGCAGTAATGGCTGATGATGAGTGGAAAAGTTGCTTATACCTGTTGGTGATATTTTTGTAGAACCTGTTGGACCTGGTCATCCCCAGGAGAGCTCAAGCCACACAGCTCCTCCTCTAGTTCTGCAAGCTATAAGGTGATAACAGAAACAGGACCATGGAACGGGATATAACTACCAATCAATAAACAAACATAAATTATAACCTTACAGACATGGTGTCCCATTTGCAAGTCATGAAACTTAGCAGGAATCAGCAGTACTCCCTAACAATAGCGTGTATAACTTGTTCACGTTTGAAACTAGCTACCATTGTCTATATTTATGCACAGTATTGCAGCAGTGTATACCTTGTTCATGTTTGAAACTAGCTACCATGTCTACATTAATAAACAGTATTGCACCAGACAGAAGCGAGGTGCTGCCCCTGTATGCACTAAGCACGGGCTTCACCGCGGACAGTTTGGAGCGTAGAACTGTGGTGTGTTCTATTTGTGGTTTTTGTCTCGAGGCTACAGGAACTGTAGAGAGTTTGGACGACCCATCCAAAACCTACTTTTCTTGCAAATCTTGCAATCAATATCATTCGGTTCAAAGTCACTTTCCAGTTCTATTAATAGGAAGGAAGTTCCTGTACAGTATTTTCTTCCATTTTTGGTTGTTTTCACAAAATTGTATTTTCTTGAAATGCAAAAGGGCTACACTGTCTTTAAAATAGATATAAATATAAGACAACAAGACTTTTTACTGATGTAAATTGATGTCATGAAATTTAATTTACAATTTTTGATTGGACTAGCTTGAAAGACATTAATCGCAAGATCACATTGTTATCCTTACTAAAACATATTGATTAAACATGTTTGAACACACCTGTACAGGCGATACCAATCCTTGCAAACCTTCTGTGCCTCCACAAAGTGTGTTGCCATGTTGACTGATGGGTTAATATGAAAGAGTTTAAACCTGAGACAACCTGAGACAACCTGAGACATTGTAATGTCATCCTTACAAGAAACATTCCTAACCTCTATGTGAGAACACACCTGTACACGTAGTACCAAATCCTTGCCTACCTTCTGTGCCTCCACAAAGTGCGTTGCCACTCCTGCATGGTGTACGTCCCTGCCCTTCAACCTGTAGCCAGTCAGGGCCAGGTACACCCCCAGCTTGCCCTCCAGGCGGGGTAAGAAGTAGCCCCCGCCCACGTCTGGAAAGAGCCCGATGGCTGTCTCCGGCATGGCAAAGACAGTCTTCTCTGTCGCTACCCGGTATCTACCGTGGACTGAAAGCCCAACTCCCTGTGGAGGATGCAATCAGGGCAAGACAAGGAAATAACAGAAACATACACATTGAAAAAAAAAAAGGAGAAAACTTTAGCAGCCCCCTGTGAAGTGGTATACCACCACCCTCGTCCACATGCCATTCAGTATTGCCATAATCTCTAATGAAAAAAAAAAAAAATTGTCTGATGCTGAGAAAGGTCAATATTTAAATCTTGGATTTTTGTCTAAAAATACAGCTTAATTAACAAAGTCCTGAAATACATTATCACTGTGCCATTTTGGTCAAATACATTTCTTGCGGTACTGCGTTAACGTGATCCGGACGTTCAAAAGACGGATGGTGAACCTGGATACATAATGCAATCAGCCATTTCATGATGGAGGCATGAACAATCAAAACAATTTAATCCATGAACTATTTATAGAGCATCAATAGGTCAACGTACCGTCTCTACTGGAAAGTTCCCATCTACCCATACTACAACTAAAATCATCTGAGTGTTGTTTTTTTATCATTAGCCAAATGCTAACTTGCTTTTCTATAGTTTAAGGGGTGTTCCCATTCCGTGATAGCTCTCCACACTCTACGGTATCATAACCATCCAGCTCTATGCCTCATCTCAGTATGAACTTATATCAGGGTAGGTCCATGGAATCTCCTTTTTTGACACTTTTTGACATCAATTCAGATACAGGTTCATCACTTCTTGTACTGAGGCAATAAGTGATTATAATTCCTAGATTTGAAGAGAGGAGGACCATGACTGTACACCCTGGATTTTGTATGCCAGATAAACTTTGGCTCTATAGGAATTAAGAAAAAAAGAGTTCACTACATTATCATACCATGTCAACAAACTAAACTATTTATCCCCGGAGTGATCTTTCTATAAAAGCCTACATGACTTACCCCTCCCATGGTGATACCATGGATGAAAGCGATGTAAGGTTTCTTCATAGTGCCGATGGCATAGTTCAGGATGTACTCATTCTTGAAGAAATCTCCACCCAGTGGATCTCCCACTTTCCCTGCCTCGGTCACAGCTGAAACAGAAAGTTCTTGATTATTTACATCCAAAACCGACAACACTTTCAACCTATGGTATCATAATTTAGAAATACCTTGTAATAATTGTGATAGATGCCTGCCAAATCCACACAGGATATTTAGAACATTTCCATTACCTCGCTTTCATTGCCTCGATTACATGACACTTTCCAACATACTTTACTGCTCAAACAAACAAACAAAAACCTCACATGGTAGGCTACGGAGCCGATCCAAAGAGACACATTCCATAATGCCTCAAACCACTACTTATTGTTTTGATCGTGTACACACTAGCAGCTGGAACTGGTCTAGAATGCTCGGACTTGCACTACTAATTTTTCTTGAAGACTAATTCAAGGATACCATAACATTTGTTCCACCAGGATCTCCAAGTAAGGGTATCCTTTTTATAATATCCTTTTTTATATGACTTAATTATAAATAAAAGTATATCTAAAGAGCACCCTGGTTTGGAATGAGGTAATGCAAGGAAAAAAGTTAGGGTGTCGTTTTCATGGGATGGGCATGTAAGGTCATATGAATAAAGGTATATTTGAAGGCGCCCTCATCTGGAATGAGGTCATTACCTTTGATATCTCCGCCTGCACAGAAGCCCTTCTCACCAGCTCCTTTCATGATCACCAGCGATATGTTAGAATCTGAGCACCATTCCTGGGATACGGCAATCAACAAAATAAAGCAACACTTTTTAAAGCAGAATCTATAAACATTGAGCTGTATAAATTGTAGATGGTTCAGAGCCACGGCAGGTAAATAAGTTATGGATCCTCACATAAAACCTATGTCCATGTTTATTGCTGTCTACTTCACACTTGGTCAGTGACAAAAACCATCTACAAGAACAAGAAATACTGTATTTTTTAAAATTTTCTTACACACTCCAGCTCAAAGGCATTGGCAAAGGGAAAGAGACAAGGAAGAAAGAAAAGGAGCCGCATTTTTAAAACGCGGTTTATTGGGTCCAGTTCACCATTAAAAAACATGATGCTTTAGCCTAAAAAGCATTGTTTCATGCTCACCTGGACAAAATATACCACAATTTAAAACTGCGGCTCCTTCCATTTCTCTTTCCCTTTGCCAATTCTTTTGAGCTGGAGTGTGTGTTCTTTAAACGCAATCTTAGCGTCACTTCCAAACATTTCCAAGGGCATTCAAAAATGAACCAAATGTAAGAAACCAAAATCAATGACCTTGAAAAAAAAAGTGCTGAACTTTGCATAAAGATGTGTGCACACCTTGAGTTTTGGAGTGATTTTGTGGATCATGGAGAGGTTAAGAGCGTTCAGGGCCTTGGGTCTGTTGAGGGTGATGATGCCTGCAGAGTTCCTGGTCTCCAGAAGGACATCGTCCTCTGGACTCGACGTCGATGACATCCTGAGGTGCTTGAGGATGACTGACGTTCGCTGCAAGGAGACCCTGCAAGTCAAAGAGCAAGCAAATAGACCATTTTTATTATGTGTGCAAATTTTATGAATATTATCCAAACAATAAAATGCTGATGGTAACGTAACCTCAGCACTTGCCGAGGTTGGACAGACTAGCAACAATTAATGGATCCAGAGTGCTTTCCTACCATTGAAACTGAATCACTTGATACAGGTGATTGTAATCATGCATTACTTTTTAGTACATACTTAAGGGGGAAGCTGTGAATGAGGAAGGGTAACAACCATTATCACATGAAATTTGATATGTTATTTATTTTTTAATTATTTCTTAAAATGCTGATGGTAACGTAACCTCAGCACTTGCCGAGGTTGGACAGACTAGCAACAATTAATGGATCCAGACTGCTTTCCTACCATTGAAACTGAATCACTTGATACAGGTGAATGCAATCATGCATTACTTTTTAGTACATACTTAAGGGGGGAGCTGTGAATGAGGAAAGGTTACAACCATTATCACTTGAAATTTGATATGTTATTTCTTTTGAAAATATGCAAACATATGGATATAGGGCATAACAATATCTTTTAAAAATCAATATCTCTGGAACATACAGTCTTGATTATTTAGTCTAGTAGCTAGGAGAGCTTCCCGTGCATCCCCCTAAAACGACTGGCCACTATAATTTCTAGATCTGCTTAAAGGATCTACTTTATCAAGTTTAAATAACTTGATATTTAAAATCAAGAACATATCAACTGAAGCTGATTTATTGAAACAATTGCTTTATCATGCATGATCATTTAGATGTTGTTGTTATTTGGTGATTTTAGGCACATTCTCAATCAACTTGGTTACGTTCATGCTGAGACTTGAAAATGTGTTAACTCTGAAATACTACTGCATGAAGCCTGTTTTATAGGTAATACTTCATCATACTCACTCTAAAAAAAAGAATAATAATCTGCTATATGTATGTGCACATTTCTTCTTCTCTTCACCCCCCTCCTTCATTGTCGACATAATTTTGACCTTTAACCTCCAAAAGCAGGGTCTAGATAACAGCCGATACTGGCAGGCACAGTGCACTTTCCTCAAGGTCATTGTGAATGTCATTGCACCCATGCTGATTACATGGAAAGAAAATCTCTTGTCCAAACGGAGCACACCAATGAATTTATAATGAACTCAGTATGTCATTGGGCGTGTTTGCATCAGCTCCAAGCTGACAAAATAGTTTTTTTTTCTGATCCAGGGGAAATTACATAAAGTTGAATTTGCATCTCCATCAGACCAAAAGAAGCAAACAAAGCTATTAATCTGGCTCTTTATGGGATTAGACATCACCAGCTGTTGTTGTTAATAACATGGTTCCAATTTAACCAGGCTATCCTCATCAATAATAACACTGCTTTATTACTGCATTATTACCCCAGTCACTGGATCAGAACACCATATCAGGTCCCTATTTCTCTTTTAGGTAGAGAGCTGGCAGAGATGAGGATTTAAATGTTTTGCTGAAAAACACAAATAGTACCGTCTTGATCGACAGACTGAGGACAATCCACTTCACTGCGCTGCTTCCACAGTTTAGGACAGCTTGCCCGTTTTGGATTTAAATGTTTTGCTGAAAAACACAAATAGTACCCTCTTGATCGACAGTCTGAGGACAATCCACTTCACCACACCGCTTCCACATTTTAGGACAGCTTGCCCGGTTTAAAATTATCTTGTTATTTTGCAATCGAGTCAAAGATTTGGGAGGGAGTTCTTCTGAATGAATATAGCACGCAATTTTGACAAAGACGCCTCACCTCGAGTCCAAACTACTGGAAGTAGGTTTCATTACATGCCTATGTCTGCTCTAGAGAACAGCCGTAGTGCCAGAATATGGCTCATGTGTGGTCTGACCAATTAAATACTACTTTCACAATCTTTCTCCACCCTGTTTACGATACCAGAGATTTTTATTAGTATCTTACAAGATTTCATGAGATTACACAATGTTATTTAATTTCTTTTCAAATCATCATTACTTCTTCTTTATAGCTCCAGAAAAATCAACATCAGCCAAAATATGAGAATATATATTTGTGAGATCAGAAACCATAAACGTGTTCACCATGCATCTTTAAGGCTCAGTATGGATCTGGATATCATGTCGTCACCGACACACATGTGACCTTTCACATTCCTGAACAGTGGCATAACTTCCTTTCTTGAAACACAGCCTGCTACACAAGCCATCCTAGCGGTCCCAACTCCCTGCTTGTACTACATTGTACACAGTTGGCCTATGCCCTTCTGTCACACAACAACCCAATTCTTACTAGGGGTGCAATGCATATTTTCTTAAATTGAGCTCTTTTATCTTATATTATTTTGACCCATCCTCCTTGAACAATTGATCACAAAATCACTGTAGATTTTCAGAATTCTAGAGTTGTATGCCACATAATGAAGTTCCCCTCTGTCTACAGTCTATTAGTCTACAAAATAGCTTTCTTTCTGTAAATTGTAGTACTACAATTTACATCCTGAAACTATAATCAAAGTATATGTACCAGTGCTGTGGCAGTACAACCGTCAACAGCTCAAGTTTAACGCATTTCCATTTACTTTTCAACAGCAACCAAAAGAATATGTTGAGTTTGATCACCCCCCCCCCCCCCCCCATACAGAACTATATCAGCATACTAAGCACATGTACATCCCAATACCATGCAGTTGGCATGTTAAAAAAGCAAACTCTTGTTAAAAAAGCAAATCTACACATCAGCTGCTACACACAGCAGAAGAAGACTAATAAGTTAATCAGGAGTGAAATACTTACATTTTCCTTCTATCAAGATGCATAATACACAAACAGTTTATCCACACTTCAAGAAGCCAACATATGAAATTCTTCACAAACGAATACTGGCCTCGTAACCATTTGTTTGGTTGTTAAAATGCACTAAATAAACAGATTTGACATCACAAGAATTAGACCTCACAAAGTCACAATCACATATTCCCACCATCATATCAAATGTACAACTATAATGTACAACGATGGAGTACATTAATGTACAGTGTATCTACAAGTTCCACACTATCCTTCTGTAAATTGTTATTTTATAATGAGCTTATCAAGCCTGTCATGAAAAAAATCTGGGGGCCAAAGGTTTATAGTTCATAGATAAGAATCCGTCTACAGAGTTTTGCATTTATCAATAACAATTATTGAGGATGGAAAGCCATTATTTAATTTTTATCTTCATTTTCATCTGTCAGATCTAATCTGTCTTATTTGAGCTTGCTGCAAGGTATCAACAAACCAGTTCCTAAAGCTCCTCAGATCCCTTGCCCTATAACTTGTTTGAAACATGTTATCGACCATTGTGTCAAAATACCGTATTGACACAAGGGTCTATAAATATTTTAAAAATAGGGCAAGGGATCCGAGGAGCTTTAGGTTTCAGACAACCTGCCCAAAACCTAAAAATTTAGCATTTGCTATAATTTCGCTTAAATTCATTTTCCACGTCTATTAATAGGGAGGGAAGTTTTCTTTATTTTTCACATTTTTTTTTTAATCTGTGAGAGGGACACCCTGTATTTAATATGAAATATTAACCAAATGTTGAAATAATGAACCATATGTGTACTAAACATCACGAATGACGCTTAGATAAAATCAATGTTATATTTCATGATTAATTTGTCCATACCAGATCAGATGTTCTATTGTGCATATTGTTTGTTCATGTTCATTAATTTTTGTTTAAAGAGGCATGCTACTTTGTATAAAATCTACCTTGCAATTATTTCACTAACAGTACACTGCTTTCAGGCTCTTGTCTTGATTTAATCAATCTATTGATGTATGTAGAGTAGATCTATAGCCGAGTTTTGTCATGTCGACTACTAACTGGCAAGTTTAGTGCTTGACAAGGAATTTTGTCACTGTCAACTCAAGATCCAACAAAATAGTTACATTTTACTGTAGACCTAAATATGTTTCAAACAATGATACATATATGATAACATGCAAGTTAGGAGTAGACTAATATAATCTCCAATCAATATTGAAACTTAATCAGAGTAAGTTCAACAGTTAAATTCAACTTCAACCACCACAGCCTCAGGCTCAGCTAACTTATGAAATGAGTTATTGAGTCAAAACCTTAATCCAAAATGAAAAGAAATCTACCTGTTAATCGTTCTTGTAACTAGCATTTTCACAGACGTCAAAAGACACTTCAACTCGAAGAATGGAAAAGGTACAATAGTGAGTGAAAGTAATGTCAGTGTCAGCCGCAAGCTGAGGGAATCAATCCAGATAGAACTGCTTCTTCACAGACTGTGCTGTGCATGCGTACGGTGTGAGCTGAGCCGAACTTCCTGTCGTTCACTGCACAAACGGGTATACGTCCCAGGCCAGCGCTCATGCGATGCGCCCGATGACCGATGAGCCGAGAGCTAGAGTAGAGTAGCTCAAAGTAGTTAAGTGTTATCCGCAATTAGAATTGTGACGATTAAATAGCACGTACAAATTCAGCTACAGATAGCGTGATGATCCTAAGAGGGTGGGTTTATTTTCCCTAATTACAACGGTAAATTTAAATCCAGATAGTATGATGCAATAAGTAAACTTGCCAAATCACACGGCCTCGCCAAGCAAGTTGAGCTCGATACGTACCCTGTCTGCGCCTTTGAGTAGTCTTCTTTTCACCCGTCTTACAGTTTCCCTATTTCACGAAATACTGCGGCCATGGCAATAGGTAGCAGGAGAGTACAATTTCAGCTAACTACTAGTAATTAAAAAAAAAACATGATTTTTAAAAAATAAAAAACTAATAAAGTATTCAAACGATTTTTCAATAATAGGCTTTTCAATCGATGAAATGTCTGCTCAAAAGGCTTGAAGGAAACTACAAATGTCAACACGCGGAAGCTGGCTAGATCATGAGCCTACAATCAATTTTGGAAGGCGAGATGGCTGCTAAATTAAAATCTAAATACTTTTTTGAGGATTTCCCTCCTCCTAATGACTTTCATGGTACTTGTGAACGTGTCACCGAGTTTGTTCGGTACCATCAAAGCAAACAAACGAATGTTGCACTCATAACGGTAAGTACAAATTTAGGAGTTTCATCATGTCAACTAGATGTGAATGTCTCTGATAATGTGGCCGGAGCTGTGGCGAAGATGAAGAGTGAGGCGAGGTGGGGTATTGAGCGCTGCGTGCGCTGAGCTCCGTGCATGGCCATGTGCGCAATAGGTGTTAAAAAAACAAAAACTTTTGACACATTATAAAAAATAATTAAAAATTAGTTTCAACTTACATCAAACTTAAATTGTTACATCATAAAGTCAAGGGATGTCATTTTTTTTTAGACAGGTTTTGTGACATTTCATTGATAAGTGTTCTTGTAATAAGCCTTGGAATATTTAAAGAGATTTTCACTTATGTTTTGGATGAATTTGGACCTCGGAACACAACAACCATTGAGTATCAATCACACCTGTCGTGGAAACTCAATCTCTGCCCTTTTTAGGTCATTGGATCTACTAAGATTGCATCTGGCTCCTCTGAATGCCCTAAGTAGATATCTCGAGTCATAGACAGGAATAACCGTCTCATTCAGGGGCATTCTTTAATCAAATGACATTTTTGGACATACCCTCCGGAGCCAGATGCAATCTCAGCAGATCCAATGTCCTATAGTCTGAGACTGATTTTTCGGTCTACTCGAGTCACAGTTATCATGATTCTACTGGAGAAGGATTAATTAGCTGGTATGACAAACAGTAGAACTTATCACATTATCTTTAGATCTTTAATGAAACACAACTAAAGAACAAGACAGATGGGACTTCTCAACAGTTAAAAAAATACATTGGGACTCGGGGCAGTTTTGCCCCTGAAATGCTTAAAAGAGCCCCGAAAATTCCAATAGACTCAATGTAAAATTGTAGCCAAACGGCCAATGTGCTCAAAAAGGAGCCCCAGAAAATGTATTTATTTTTTCCCTGCCTCTCAAATACCAAGTCATAGCTAGCACCAATAAGGACTGTTACCGGCACTCCCTTTAAGACTGTTCCTGAGGCCTGAATGGATGAGGAAACCAAGAATTCTTCCACTGTCAAGGCTGCAACTAGGCCAAACTAGATCTACAGTAGATATTGTTAACCTTGTTGCCAAAGCCTATTTCAAAGTGTAAAATTGTTTGGTACTTGAACAACGTGAATGCAACAACCAGCAATGGTAATTGTATATTATGGAGTTGGACAGAGTTAAGTTTGGCTGACCATGTCTACACCACAATAGACCTGGTGTGACTGATCAATGACAACATCAAGTTCAGTAACATGCAGAAAATAGACTAAAATCGAATTTTCACATCCTTTGTGACTTCCTCCTTCACCACACCTGCTGATCTGTGCTGCCACGCTGTACCTCTGCCGACCTACCTTCTCTCTGCAGTGTGGGGGGACTGTAGTGCCGATGGAGAGCAGAACGGTGAGATTCATCGACAACTTCAGCACCGGGACCAGGGGCGCGGCTTGCACAGAGTACGGTAACTTAGTTTGAAGGCCTGCCTTAATGAAAAGCTGTTTAATGAATTCACTGATGTAATTCAAAGATTTTCAGGACTCAGGAGCTGAATAGCGCACCCAAACCAGGAATACACCAGTTCGTAGTTAGCTCTGGAGCAAGTTTGGTCACTATGACCTTTCCCTTTTTCATTAGGATAAGCAGTTGATTAATATATCATTTCAAAAGGAGATGTTACGTAATGTGCTTACCCGACATAGCAATTGGCGATATTCAACCTCTAATAAAGGAACCATCTCAAAACAGGTGACAAGAATAGTAGGCTACGGTCTGTGAACAATTGGGAAAGCTTCTATTACATTGTTTATTGTAAACTAATTGTTGTCGTTTGGCCTGTTGTCAAATACCCCATGATTGAACACCTTGGTGCTCTTTTATAAATTGGATAACAAGCATATTCTAAAATAATTTATTAATGATGATGCTTATCTCAGTGATTTAAAAACCAACAAGCTGGTTTGGTCACTATGACCTTCATCTGCTCATGCGCAAATTGTAATTACGAACTGGCTTATTGAGAAGTGCTTGTTAGAAACTAAGTTGAAAGATAAGCCTAAGGAGGAGTGAATGCAGTGTAGTCTTTTGTACATCATTCATCACAATCACTTGAATTCCCATCAAAATTTCAGCAATTTGTTTACATCCCTTATGAACCCTAAGTCACTGCCATTTTATGTTAACATTTTTTCATTGTTCACAATCCTGCCAGCTACAGCCATGCCATTCCACCTTATTAGTTATTCATCTTCCTTTCTGTAGATTCATTCACAGCTGCACTAGATCATCCATACACCTGAACACTCACTCTTAAACACACACCTTTCCATATTGTTTAGTGATGTAATCCATGTTCATGAGTTCCCTTTTAATCTTTAAGAAATATTTTTAGATAGGTACTGGCAAAACATGTGTCAAAGCTTTGTCTCCAGCTCTTTAACGGGCATATACTGTACTGGAAAGGCAAAAAGCCTTCAAAATGTAATTGTGAGCAATCTTCTTGCCAATGGTTTTAAATTCATGTATTGTCTATTTTAGAAGCTTACTGAAAGTTATTTGCCCTCAAATGATCTACATTTGGAGTAATGAGTGATTAAATCACAAATCCTCTAAATGTTCGGGCCGAACATTTTGAGGATTTAATCATTAATCTTTCATTACTCCATATGTGGATCAATTGAGGGCAAATAACTTTCAGCAAGCTTCTAAAATAGACAATACATGTATTTAAGACCATTGGCAAGAAGATTGCTAACAATTACATTTTTAAGGCTTTTATGCTTTCCCAGTACAGTATATGCCCTTTAAGTTACCTTCGACACATGTCACGTGTTACATGAATATTAGGCTTCCTCAGTCACTCATTTCTCCTGATAGCGATCAATTAAACTCATGGAAATGCTGAGCAAACAGCCCTGTTTAGAGCTAATCTCTCAAAACTAAATACTTTGCACTTTACTATACATTCTCACTCATTTTTCACCTGGTTTGCTTAACCCCCTTTTTTTTCCAGAGCTATTTCAAAAGAATAAACCTAACAGCTCCTACATGTACAGTTGGCAGCAAAATTATTCAACCCCCCCTCTCATTTTTTCCATTCTGTGATAATGAATAATATTGCAGCAGCAGATTGCTACTAAACCATTAAGATAGTTAGCAAACAGTTAATTACTAAAGAATACCTGAGAAAAAAATCAAATTTTACTGCATAGGTCATCTGAAATTGCAATTTGCGCCCAAAAAGCATGTTGCAAAATTATTCAACCCCCTGTTTTACACACAGGAAACGAATGCACAAATAATGACAATTTCACAGCCAGTGCATATATTCTGAGGAGAATGCTGATTTTATTTATCCTCCACCTGAAACTGGAACCTTTATATGCACAACTAACAAGATGTAACATTATTCAAGCCAGATGGGTGTGTCTTTTAGTACTTTGTGCAGCATCCATTTGGTACAATGACCTCCTGCAGACGAGATGAATAGTCTCTCACAAGCTTCTCACAACGCTCCTTGGGAGTCTTGGCCCATTTCTCTTGCGCACCTTGAGTGACCATCACAGTCTCCAGACCTAAACCCAAAAGAGAATTTGTGGTGGGATCTGAAGAAAGCTGTTGCAGCACGTAGACCTACATGCATCGATTACCTTAAGACCATTGCGCAAGAGGAATGGGCTAACATCTCCAAGGAGCGTTGTGAGAAGCTTGTGGGAGGCTATTCATCTCGTCTGCAGGAGGTCATTGTACCAAATGGATGCTGCACAAAGTACTAAAAGACACACCCACCTGGGTTGAATAATGTTACAACTTGTTAGTTGTGCATATTTAAGGTTCCAGTTTCAGGTGGAGGATAAATAAAATCAGCATTCACCTCAGAATATATGCACTGGCTGTGAAATTGTCATTATTTGTGCATTCGTTTCCTGTGTGTAAAACAGGGGGTTGAATAATTTTGCAACATGCTTTTTGGGCGCAAATTGCAATTTCAGATGACCTATTTTTCAGATGACCTAATTTTCTCTGGTATTCTTTAGTAATTAACTGTTTGCTAACTATCTTAATGGTTTAGTAGCAATCTGCTGCTGCAATATTATGCATTATGACAGAATGTCAAAAATGAGAGGGGGGTTGAATAATTTTGCTGCCAACTGTAGTGTACGATGAAACACATTTATTATGAAATAACTTGTAATTTGACAGCACACATCACACATCCCTTATCTGGCCATACCAGAAACTATTGTTATTACATTACCCATCCATATGTTCATATCTATAAATCTTTGTCTTTCTTTGATTATATCCATATTTTTCAGACAATTTCTAGCTCTGGACTATGCTGTCATTTTCCTGCATCGGAAATCGGCCAAGAAGCCATTTGTGCGGCATTTTCCAGAGATGAATTTTCTCGACCTCTTTGTCATAAAAGATGAAGCTGACTCAAGCTGTAGTTCGCTAGAAGGTATTATGCTCTTATAAAAACTGGTAATTGTGTTCAACTTTACTTTTAATCAAAGACAGAATTTATTAAAAGCAGTGAAAGACTTACTTATCTCCACATTGAGACCTTGGTAATTGTGTTCAACTTTCCTTTTAATCAAGGACAGGATCTTTTAAAAGTAGTTGGAAACATATACCAGTATATCGGTACCAGAGTGAAAGAACGTCGCCATACAGATCTTTCCTTTTAAAACAAGAGCAGTGACATGCCTCTTCAAAATGAATTAATTCACTACTTCATATATATTTTTTCTTCTTCTATAGTAAAAGCTGACAGCTGTGCCAAACTCAGTCAGGTGGTCCAAGCCCACCAATCAGCGTGCAGCTCCAACAGGCTCCTCTCGGTGGAGTTCTTCTCCCTCCAGGATTACCTGTACCTCCTGCGGGCCTGTGGGGAAGCCTTGTGGGGCCAGAGTAGACACGCCCTCTTCCTCCTAGCTGCAGCCGTGTCTGACTTCTATATCCCTCATGATGATATGGTAAGGCACAAGAAGTCTGAGGCACAGATTCAGGAAATCATTTTCGTTATGCATGCCTCTACTCGCTATCTCAAATAATTCCGCTGACCTCAAAAATTCACGAGACAAGATAATTTTCAACTTTGCGGTCATCATGCCCACTTATGGTTTGTCCGTCTCGACCCCAAAATATTACAGTAAGCAATCATTCGGAAAATGGTGTCTGACAGAAATACCATGCATTTCACAGTTTAAAGCCTGTTTCTTGGGGTCAGTATTGATCCACCACTGCTAGAGGCAGAAATGTTCACCAGTGAATCTTACTCCATACCAACTCCTTCTATGCTCCTGGTTGTATATGGTGAAACTCTTCATTATCGCGAGTCAAGTGTTGTATCTATACAATAAGAATATTTTACATCTCCGTCCAGATGTGAAAGGTTGAAGGCTGAAGGGAGAATTCGTCTGACTGAGGATTCCAAACTTACTTCAAGGCTGCTATTCATGACCCCCCCCCCCCCCCCCACCACTCCTTTGGTAGTTAATATAACCATTTGTGAGAAAAAAGAGGAGCTTATGTATGAAGGACAATAAAGTTTACTTTTTGTGTCAATATTGTTCATCAATGATATTGATCTCAACTGTAGAGGCTTATATAATAGTGCATAGTATCCTGATTAAAGGAATATCATAAACAATAAAACAAAATCATACAATATAAAGGGAGACAAGAGGATTTGTCTCCTCTTTATAAAACTCACTTTCCTTCCTGATATCATTAATGTCGTTATGTGAGAATGGTGTTCCAGGAGTCTGAGAATGAAGCCAACTTGGAAGATGTCTGTTGCAATTGTTGATCCATCTTTGCGAAAGGCGAGTTCAGGTGCAATATGGTTGTACAACCCCTTGGTTCGGTAATCGATCTTCTCGTTTGCAGTAAACAAGTACTGCATTGGCTCTCTCATGAAGCTGGTATGACCAAAGTCGATGACTGTCTCACCAGTGTCCATTTTGAATTATGAGGTCATTCAAAACCACTGTTGCCTGTGGTACTGTTTGGCCCTTATGTCTTACATCATTATTCCCATACCTTCTATTTCATTTGAAGTTAGTTCCACATTAAGTTAATCTTGAATGGAGTTTGTTGATACAAGTGTCCCCTTCTTTATGAGTAATCATTATTTGGAATCCTAAGAGTTAACGAAAGCACTAAGTCTGAATATGACGTTATGAAGGTTTGGTCTCCTCTCTGGAAACTCTGACGCGCATTTCTTCCTGACGTCATTAGGTCGTTCATGAGAGAATGGTGTTCCAGGAGTCCAGTGGCGTAGACAGGTTCGTACACCTGGGGGGGATGACTGGGCTGCCAATGCTCAAGAGGGCGCGAAGCGACCGAGCCGGGGGGAGGGTGTGAGAGGGGGGTGTCCCCCCTCCCACGGTAGGGAGGTTTTGCAATTTTGAACTTGAAATCGTGCAATCTGATGCATACTTCATGAGGTAAAATAACACGCGCAAGCGTGCACGCACACACACACATACTCACACACAAACCTGGGGGGGATGATTGTACATGCCATCCCCCCCACCTTGTGAAGTGGGGGGGATGCATCCCCCTCATCCCCCCCGTTGTCTACGCCCCTGCTCACACATACACACACACACGCACAAATGGACAGTCATAGTTTCGACGAGATCTACACACCGTGGCGTACGGAATGGACTGACACATATTTTGCAGGGAGGGTTCGTAATGGATCCAGGGGTAGTTTAGGTACCATTTAATTGGCTTGAAACAGAATTTTCTGCGGTTTATATAGATTCTAGTACGGGAATGGAAGAAGTTGGGTGTGATTTTTATTGGGGCTAACCCAGTCGTTAAAACCGGCATCAGTTTCATCATTATCTTTCGCCTCAGATGCTCCATCACCCTAAACGGCACTTTCTTCTGGTTGAACTTTCTCCGACATTATCCGATTTTGATGTAGATGGCTGTTCGCCATCATGTTCTTCTTTCTCATTATGCTTGAAAAAGAAGATATCTTTGATGTTTTCAACTTCTTATTATGAGCCATCCTAGAATCCGAAAATCAATTCACGCTGTGAATTATGTAAGGGACACACTCACACATATTTTCCCCTTAAAAAGTTAAGGACGACAAGGCCTCCTGCTTAGCGGACTCACCACGTGTTTTTGTTTTCTAATCACAACAAAAAAGTACCCCCCCCCCCCCCCCCCCCAAGCAAAATAGCATAACTTTTTATCGAAGCGGTTTTGGGCAAAATAATTTGCAGGATTGTTCCTGAACTTATTGACTAACCTCTTTGTGAAAATGACATTAATCCAATTAGTCATGCATGAGTGGGCAAATTTTAAAGGCAAAAAATGTAGATTTTCAAAAGTCACAAGGGTAATTGTTTATGCCGTTTTAACAGTACATTTTGGCATTTCTTTATTTTCTGCGATTTTTGAAGTGTATTCACTCAACCATGACACGGAAATGACTTCTAATGTTTACATATTTAGGTCATCTTACATCTTTGTCAAAATATCCAGTTGTATTTTTGACAAAAATAAAGGGTTTTAAAAAGTTTCAAACTCCAGAGGGAGGAGTATCTTTTAAACGGATTAAATGGGTTAAATATCGGGATAGGTGTAGGTGCATCGAGAGATGGATGATAAACAATGAAAGCACATAAGTTATGCACCAGAAATGGAATTCATCAAAAATTCACATGACAGAAGCCCCAAATTACCCTTGTGACTTTTTGAAAAGTTACATTTTTGCCTCTTAAATTTGCCCACTCACGCATGACTTATTGGATATTTGGATTAATGTGATTTTCACACAGAAGTTAGTCAATAAGGTGAGAAACAATCCTGCCAAATTATTTGCCCAAAACCTCTTTGATAAAAAGTTATGCTATTTTGCTTAGTGAAGACAAACCACAAGATAACCACAAAATACTTGAAAGATTTTTTCTTTTTTACCGTCTGAATTGGCTTTCACCGTGTGAATGCGGCTAATACCAATAAACACAATTACAATAATGATGAGGATTAATATCATTATTAATATTATAATAATTGTTATCATTATTATTTTTACTATTATTATCATCATTATGACTTATTAAGTAAGCAATATCATTCCCCCAAACCTGGGGGGGATGATTGTACATGCCATCCCCCCCACCTTGTGAAGTGGGGGGGATGCATCCCCCTCATCCCCCCCGTTGTCTACGCCCCTGCAGGAGTCTGAGAATGAAGCCGACGTGGAAGATATCCGTTGCAACTGATGAGCCGTCTTTACTAAAAACGAGTGCAGGTGCAATATGGTTGTACAACCCCTTGGTTTGGTAGTCCATGGTAGTCCATCTTCTCAGCTGCAGTTAACGAGCACGGTAGTCCACTTTCTGTGCTGCGGTGAACGAATACAGCACTGGAACCCTGAGAGAGCTGGCATGACCAAACTCTATGACTGTGGCTCACCATCGTCCATTGCTTTATTAACGAGGACATTATCCTTTGATGCACAAAACAGTTTTGAAATGCTCAAAACCACTGTTGCCCGTGATGCTGTTTTGGCCCCTCATGTCTTACAGCATTATTCCCATTCCTTCCATTTCATTTTAACTTAGTTGCATTTCAAGTTAATCTTCAGAGGTGTTGTTGATATATTAGAGTCCCTTTCTTTATGAGTAATTATCATTTAGAATCCTAAGACATGAACTACTGTGTTCTGATTGTGAAAGCCGGATGTCTAAATATCACATAACAAACAAAGGATTGGTCTTCTCTTTGCAAACTGACAAAGATTTCTTCCCGAGGCCATTCAGGCGAGAATGACTCGCTGAGTATGAGAAAGAAGCCGACTTGGAACATGTCTGTTGCAATTGTCGAGCCATCTTTGCTAAAGACGAGTTCCGGTGCGATGTGGTTGTACAACCCCTTGGTTCGGTAGTCCACGGTACTCTGGGGTATGGCATGCCGAATCATGAAAGGAGTTCAGCTTGGGTGCTTGTTCACACTCACCTTTTGCTTAAAGCTTCATTTCATTTATTTGAATCTCTTGAAAGATACAAAATTTCAAGTTAATCTTAAGAGGTGTTGTTGATATATTAGAGTCCCTTTCTTTATGAGTAATTATCATTGAGAATTCTAAGACATGAACTACTGTGTTCTGATTGTGAAAGCCGGATGTCTGAATATCACATAACAAACAAAGGATTGGTCTTCTCTTTGCAAACTGACAAAGATTTCTTCCCGAGGCCATTCAGGCGAGAATGACTCGCTGAGTATGAGAAAGAAGCCGACTTGGAACATGTCTGTTGCAATTGTCGAGCCATCTTCGCTAGAGACGAGTTCCGGTGCGATGTGGTTGTACAACCCCTTGGTTCGGTAGTCCACTTTCTCATCTGCAGTAAACGAATACCGCACTGGCTCTCTCATGCAGCTGGCGTGACCAAAATCAATGCTGTATCACCAGCGTCCATTTTAAATTATGAGGTCATTCAAAACCACTGTTGCCTGTGGTACTGTTTTGGCCCGTTTGTCTTACAGCATTATTCCCATACCTTCTATTTCATTTTAAGTTAGTTTCACTTTAAGTTAATCTTGAATGGAGTTTGTTGATACAAGTGTCCCTTTCTTTATGAGTAATGATTATTTGGAATCCTAAGAGTTTACGAAAGCACTAAGTCTGAATATGACGTTATGAAGGTTTGGTCTCCTCTCTGGAAACTCTGACGCGCATTTCTTCCCGACGTCTTTAGGTCGTTCATGAGAGAATGGTGTACCAGGAGTCTGAGAATGAAGCTGACGTGGAAGATATCTGTTGCAACTGAACGAATGCAGTGAACGAATACCGCACTGGAACCCTGATAGAGCTGGCATGACCTAACTCTATGACTTTGGCTCACCATCGTCCATTGTTTTAGTAATGAGGACATTATCATTCTTTGATACACAAAACTTCAGTTTTGAAATGCTCAAAACTGATGTTGCCCGTGATGCTGTTTTGACCCCTCATGTCTTACAACATTATTCCCATTCCTTCCATTTCATTTTAAGTTAGTTGCAGTTCAAGTTAATCGTAAGAGGTGTTGTTGATATATTAGGGTCCTTTTCTTTATGAGTAGTGATTATTTAGAATCCTAAGACATGAACTACTGTGTTCTGATTATGACAGCCGGATGTCTGAATATCACATAACACAAATCGGTCTTCTCTTTGGAGACTGACAAACATTCTTCCCGAGGCCATTCAGGCGAGAATGACTCGCTGAGTATGAGAAAGAAGCCGACTTGGAACATGTCTATTGCAATTGTGGAGCCATCTGTGCTAAAGACGAGTTCAGGTGCGATGTGGTTGTACAACCCCTTGGTTCGGTAGTCCACTTTCTCGTCTGCAGTAAACGAACACCGCACTGGCTCTCTCATGGAGCTGGTATGACCACAGTCCATGACTGTCTCACCTGGTCCATTTGGAATTAAGAGGTCATTCAAAACCACTGTTGCCTGTGGTACTGTTTTGGCCCTTATGTCTTACAGCATTATTCCCATACCTTCTACGGTATTTCATTTTAAGTTAGTTCCACTTTGAGTTAATCTTGAATGGAGTTTGTTGATACAAGTCTCCCCTTCTTTATGAGTAATGATTATTTGGAATCCTAAGAGTTTATGAAAGCACAGAGTCAAAGAAACAAAAGATAAAACCAAGAAATACAAAAAAAAAAAAAAACATTTACACACATTTAGTGGATGCACAGGGAAACAAAAGGCCCATTGCCTGTGAAAGGTTATCTCGTAAAGAAAAACTATTGAAACTTGATTTTAAAACAAGTCTTACAGAAACATACAAAAAATCTTGGAGGATGTTCTTCCAAGTAATGCACAACACCTTGTGTGTGTAGTACGTTTCTGAATGAATTTTGGTGTTTCCACTCTTCCACCACAAATGAAGACGCTGGTCTTGTTTGACGGACTACACAGGAACTTCACAAGTCACATATAAAACCTTGTTGGGCAGTATGTTTCTGGATCTGGAGAGTTTCCACTCTTCTGCCAGAAACTTGATGAGGGCGGTCTTGTTGGAGGGATTACATAATAACTTCCTCCATTGCTAGATATGATGCCATGTCATGTCAACTTGCACAGGTCTTTTACTAGAAGGAGCTGTGTGCCCCTTATTTCAATCATGTAGCATCTTAAATCGCCATTTGGCGGTAGACATCACAACTCACATCCATCCTCTCACTCTTTCCACTCTCAAAAATCATGGTCTGTACAGTGTAAGAAATACTCCTTCATATGGTTTATGACATGACGCTAGGTAATCATTGTGAAACATAACAGATTTATGGATACAACAATGAGCGGATTTTGTTATCACTCTTCAGCAAAGAATTATAATTTTGTATTTATGTGGTATCACATGTCACCACATGCCATTTCATGACCAACTATTGGTAGGTTTGTTGTTCTAATATTGTATATCTCATTCTGGTGCAAAGTTTGAGAATATTGTTTGAGGCAATGTTTTGAGCACCCTTGTGAGAGTGGTGAAAAAAAAGGTCGCATTTTGACAAAGTTTTGATATGAAGAGTTGATAACCAATGTAAAGCAACCTGCTCGCAAGGGTTATCATACCAAAGTGGAAACTGCGTAGACCTACTTAAAAATCATAGACAGGCTTTGCCACCTCAAATGATACCCAATTCTCCTCCGGCCCATGCACTAGAACGCAGACTAAATGCCTTTCCTTTCTCCTAGCCCGAGCACAAGCTACAGTCGTCTGAGGGCCCGCCAGAGATCAAGCTGACGTCAGTGCCCAAGATGCTGCCTGAACTCATCCACCAGTGGGCGCCAGACGCATTCTTTGTCTCCTTCAAGCTGGAGACTGACCCAGCCCTGCTGCTAGGGAAGGCAAGGAGAGCTCTCAACACATACAAACATCAGGCAAGTACCTCAGGGGGATTATCCATACCTTATACTAAAGTCATGAAACTCAAGGATCAGCACTATACCCTAACAATAGAATGTAGGAAATTTCAGTCAAAGCTTCACAAATATTTTTAGGAAAAGTGAAGAAAAATATCATTGTTTACATTTGAAACTCTGCGACCATAATCTACCATCATATATTGTATTACAGCGATCAGCAGTACGGCTCTCACATTGCACACACTGCTTGTATTACCGCGGACAATGGCTGACCTCTGTGCGGACCATTCAGAGCGGAGAGCTGTGATCTCAATCTCTAGGCTGCAAAACCATGGAGGTTTTCGATGACCCATCCAAAACCTACTCAAAATCTGAAGATCAATATGATTACACTCAGTCATTTTCCTTTTCTAATATGGGGGAAGATCTAAATACAGTATTTTCTTCCATTTTCCATGGTTTTTACAAAGTTTTATTATTTGACCAGCAAGAGCGCTACCCTGGCTTTAAGCTACTTTGTATGTGGTTGATAGCAGTGGGTGTGTTGAAAGGCAGCTGCCTCTTAAAAGTGAGAATCTGATAAAAGATTGCTTGAGCTAATGAAAAGTGGATAAAATTCGAAAAGCCACTTATAAAATGGGTTTATAATTTGTAAGGGGATTACCGTCCGGTCAATGTTAAACCTGCTAATTCTTGATTAATAAGGAGTGTCTTGCAGATATGGATTTAAACAGGATGTAGCTATGAGAGTTACTTCCTGTGAAGTAAAAGGTTGCTTTTCAGTCGCTACATATACTGATGAGTTATTCCTGTATTCTTCATTGCCAGTTTCATGGATATTTCATACCATTTTCTCACTAGGTTTTCTTAGCCCCGTACTATCCTTAGCCCCGTACTATCCTTAGCCCCGTACTATCCCTAGCCCTGTACTGTTTTTTGAAGCTTTTCACTCTGGCATTTCTTAGCCCCGTACTATTTCTTAACCCGACTAGCTGTTCTCACTTGAAATCGTTAGCCCCGGACTTTCTCGACAGCTTATTTTTTGTTTCTGTTCTCACTTGCGCTCTTAGCCCCGGACTATTTGGGTTGGCCCTGCAATTGCGGGGTTAGCCCTGCTTTTTTGCAGGGCCAAATAATCCCGGATTATTGGTGGGGCCAGCCCACTTTGGTAAAAACAAGTGAGAACAGAAACAGGTCTAAGCTTAGCCCCGTACTATAGGTGGGGCTAAGACCCCCCTTAGCCCCACCTATAGTACGGGGCTAAGGAAATTTTTGCAAGTGAGAAAAGCATATCAGTGATACTGTTCTCCTACTACCCTCAGCTATGTGTTTGTCATTAGTGTAGGTAAGCCTGTAGAGACAGTTTCGTCTCTGGGATATGATTGTCAGAATAACTGACACCTGGACAAGATGGAAAGATTGTTACGAAATACATGTGAAAAAACTTATATGAAGAATTGTAAGTCAGTCATCATAACAATTGTATGTCCATCAACTTTTGTCACTCAAGAACAAGGTCTACAAATATGGACATATTGTGACAAAGTTCTTTCTAAGTTAATTCAGTGTTGGAAGTGGTTCCAGACAAAGGTAGGTGTCCTTACGAAAATACCGATGAAGCTTAGCCTCACCCAACCTATTGTCCATCGGTGAAGTGGTCAAGGCTTGTATTTAAGCTGCATTCGTATTAGCTGAATGACCGATCGCTGACCTACGACAACCACCAAGATATGCCAGCATGATCATATCTTTTATTGCTAAGATTAAGTGATAGTGGTTCTGGTATTTGTTCCAGATTAAGGCAGGTGTGCTTATGAAAATACCACTCGATGAAGCTGAGCCTCACCTAACCTATTGTTCAGAGAGGAACTAGTCAAGGTTTGTACTTAAACACCTGTCACACTGGACAAATGACCAGTCTCTGACCTCCAACAACCACGGAGATATGCTAGTGTGAACATATTGTCATTTTTAAGATAATGTAAAAATTGGATGGGGTATTGGTTCCACACATAAGCTGTGGTTCCTCAACAAATAATGTGGAAGGAAAAGGTTTAGCAGTGGTAATGTAAACAGGACCAGTGAACATGTTTTCCCAGTGAACTTAAGAAAAGTGGTTGTGAGCTGTGACTGAAGATCTCAAGGTCCCAGGTTTAAGCCCACCCTTTGCAATTGTGTCCTTTAACAAGATACTTCATCCACATTGCTGCTCTCTACCCAGGAGTATAATGGATACCTGGTATAAGGTGGACTGATCTTGACCCAGCACCTATATTGTGCAGCGGGCAAGTAATACTCCCTGGGCAGTGGAGATGGTGCACAATTGTGTGCATGACACGTTCTTGTACTCAGCGACCAGGGTTGTAACTTTTCATTTCATTTCATTTCTAAGTAAATAAATAATCACTGTGTCATTATCACATGTCCCAGTCTCAATTGATTTAAAGGACTTTATAATTTTTGACTTTGTATAATGTGAGCATGCCATTGAAGAACAATTTTGAAAGTGTAGGCAAAACTATTATAAAAATAATCTGTATGGACAGGTGTTTTTGATAGACAGGTTCTAGTGCAGTCAAAGTGCTCTCAACTGGATTCAAGTTGAATGGTTTGTACAGGGAGGTAGTCTATATGTACAGTTGGTGATACTGTAAACGAACTTCTTTACAAAGACCACCCAAAGGTCAATGGAAAAGTGGTCTTTGTAGACAGGTGCATTTACATACAATAAATAATAACACAGGGGTCCTGAGGATGCCTGTATGGATGATGAATGTGTGGCTGGTATGGTGAGCTGGGGAAAGGGCAATGACCTCTTGTTACATCATGTACATCTGTTATTTGGTGATGCAACTACCAGGCTGTTACAGATTGTGACAAGCATTACACTACAATAGTTATGAAACAGCTCATATTGGGAGAGTGAAGTTTGTTATTAAGCATAGCAGCTAAGCCATGTCACACTGTAATAAGCATTTTATGATTATAACTATTTATTTATATTTATCTTTATATATTAAGTTATTAGCTTCTTTATTTAATCATCCATTTTCTTTTTGTGATTGAAGATAGTGGTTTGGTTTTATGACTTTTATGTACCGGTAATGTAAATATTAGAATTGCATACTTTGCGGTGACGCTAACCATGTGAACACCACGATCTAACACTTTCCAACACCCACTTTATAGTTCACATCCGGCAACAATAGCAAGGCTTGTTTTGGTTTTGATGTTGAGCATAATGCAGAATTTGTCCAGTGTTAACACACCTTGATTTAGTAATTATGTAATGCTCTCATATGTGTGTATCAGGGAGAATGGCTATTAGTTGTTCTATACTCTACTGCATGAGAAAACTGGGTGCTGCGTTTACAAAACGGGGTTGGGCACGGTGCAGATTTGTGGCAGTGGTAACAGTTTCCTCTCCCAGGGTTTCGTGTTGTGTTACTGTTGAAGGGCACCTTCTCACTGCACTAATGTAGGGTGTTGGACCCTGGATGTGACTGTGCATGTGAGAGACTGATGGTCTAGGAGAATAACTGGAGAATAGCTTAGGTTGCTAAGTTATATTGACAGTGAGAAAATCTTTTGTTCTGATGTTTTTAACAGAAAAGGGACAAAAGGAAAAGAGGAAATTGGAGAGAAGGTGTGAATTGAATAAAAACACAGTTAATAATACAACACTGTATTTTCAAGCAGAATCAGTTCATCCAATACTTGTATTGTTCACTAATTAAGCATTTTTCATCCCCCTCCACCCCCCCCCCCCCTTCATCTGTTTTGTTCTATCATATTTTTATGAAATAAAGAAATGTGAAAGAGATAAACTGCATGAAGGAACTGTCAACAAAAAAATTAAAACTTGTGATACTCAATAATTTGTGTAATTTTCATATTTTCTGCTTTTTTTATACAATTCTTCTGCTGTTTCAGGGTTTCATTATTATTTCTAGTTTATTGTTATTCATCACTTCATCACAGTTGACAGAGACTGCTTAAGCACCACAAATTAGGTGTGATGTAAAAAAAAAATGTCATTAAGCACTAAAGGGCAACATTATTGTTTTTAATTTATATGGTTAATTTTTTGCCACTATGACCATTATTTGTGGTACATGTACGTAAGGAAAACAGAAACACATCTCCTTGTGGGGACTCATCGATATTGATATCAATTTCATTTAAAAAAGAGTCGAGCTGGAATCTAGAGCATCTCATTCACTTCATGAACATGTCTTTTACTAGTTAAAAATCAGGAAGTGCAGGGTGAAATGTTAAAAATCAACAATTTAGTAAAATGAACAAAATATAACAAAACCTATTCAAATATTTATACATAATACATCACACATAATACATAAAACATAATAACATAGATAATAACCTGCATCAAAACGTGTTTTGTTGCCCTATCAGAAATTTCACTGGCAAATGTGAGATAGCCAGCACTAAATACTTGTATAGCAGCAGAATATAGGTTGTGCATTATTGGAAATGTATTTCAAGCCATGTCTCATGCTTCTGAGTCACTTTTTGTGACAAATTTCATGTCTGGTTCTGTTTCGTAACTTGCTGGAGTTAGCTCTGGGTGTACTTGCATAATTCTACTCGAAAGGATCAATTTGTTTTGTTTTGATTATTTGTTTTAATCATATTTATTTCCCAATTAAAAATTTACATTTCATAGTTGACATACATCTACAGTAGGTATCATAAGAACAACAAAATGACGATACAGTAATAACATAAATAGAGTTGGAACAGATGAAAAGTGAAACTCAGAATGGAAGTTGCGCTGATGACATCTGCTCTTCCCGTTTCAATCAATCTCTCCCTGTGAAATTGGCTTTGAACTAGCCCATGTGATTGGCATGAGCTCAACATGTGACAGAGGCTCCTCCATGGGAGAGTGTTGTTGGTGTTCACTCCTTGTTAATGTTGGAACAAACTCTTCATGGCTGTGGGTATGATTAGAGGTCTATGGCTTGTGTAGTCTGTGGAAATCAGACACTTTTGTACTCTAGCGTGAAAGACACATGTATGATGTGTCATAAGTGCTGATTCTAGTTGTTATTGTTGCTTTTGTATTCTGGAATGCAAGATCGGCTCCCCAATTTCACCAAATAGGTTGATTTACAAATATTCTTGATATTTCTCTGAGTCTGTGGATACACCAAGTATGGATTTGATATTTAGGATGTATTAGTATAATTACATTAAAGCTTAATCTATGGCATTCACTCCAAGTCACCCATGTAGCATAAATTTAACAGATTAATTTCCCTTTGATCAGTCTGTATACAATTATAGATGATAGGAATACTGTCTGTCGTCATGGTGAAGTTATATTTACACCAAATACCAATTTCGCCTAACATAGTTCATAATGATACTTTATTTCATTTCATTTATTTTTCACGTATATCATAAGTACAAATATACATTTTGAAGTAACATTTTAATTGTTAACCTAAAGAAACCTGAAGGTGGAGCATAAACAAGCAAACAATGTTATCATGGTGTTGTATAGCATTTGCCATGGATTGGGGGGGGGGGGGGGGGGAGAGGGGGGGTGTAAAAACATATAACTTATCTTTGATGTGTTTTAATGAGTCAGCAATGTGGTTTGAATATTGTGACAACATTAGTTGCACGCATCACCAAGAAATGTGGACATTATCTTTTGTGATCCCCTGCCTTGCACATGATTGAATAGCGGTTGTTGGTCAGGAAATCCTCTTTCCAAGAATTCTTTAAACATGCATTGTAAAACAGTAAAAAAAAGATGCAGCAAATACCTAAATTTGTCACATTTCTCTGACAAACACATTCACATGATTAGGAAATCACGCCAGAGTATTTTGTTAGAAGGCGCTTCACGGATGCTATTGTTGTTTCATGACCAGATTTTGTCCTGTAGAAGGCTGGTTTGGTATTCAGGGCAATGACACACGTACTTTCTTTTTTGTATTGTTGGTTTTGTTTTGTTTTTTGTTTTCTTTGGGGGGGGGGGAAGATTAGTTCTACCTTTTTTTTTACATCATTACATCATGATTGTGTTGTATTGGACGTGATACTGTGGTTCTTTATATTTCATTTGGCCATGTTTTGTCCCTGTAAGTCATTGTGGAGGCCATGGAGGTTGTCACATGGCTGTTTTTATAATGGAAGCGAACTACATCTTGATCTGTAGTGAATGGATGACGCAAAAATTAGGGATCAGGTAGAGGGGGGGGGGGGGAATTGACAGGCTTTTCTTGTGTTTCAAGTGTCTTTGTGAGACTTTATGGGTATTCAAATATATACAGAAACACATATATATCAATAATGATTATGATTTCCAATTTCCAAAGATTTCCATGGATTTGTTCGCGGTACAGAGGTATAAGAAAACCAATCAAGACTTCACTATTTCCTCTCTTTCAATTAAGATTTGAATTGAAATCAGTTTATTTTCATCCAAAGAAGTATCTAAAAAAACAAAGTTTGAGAGTTTTACTGAATATCATCTGTCTGTATGAAACTGCTATTTCACAATGCATTTTTTATGTGTGAAGATTGAAATTTCATTTTGTTAATGAAACCTTGTTGATAAATTGAATAAGCCATTTTTCTAATGTATTCACAACTTCCTCCCTAAGTGCATAGTAAGGAGTTCTAACGTTCACCTATATCTAGTGAATTAATTTCTATTGATGGAATGCACTCTGAATCAATTATTTGTTGCTACTCGGGCAAACTTCGGACTAGCTTTGGTGTTACCATTCATACCGTATTGTTTTGACAATGTGTGTATTTGCATACATAACTAAACTGGTCTATTTTTTTTTTTTAAAAAGTGGAAAATTAGACAAATAGATTACTAGTTCTCATGATTTTTTCCATATTCCAAATTTCCTTAAGATACGTCTTGCCTTTATTTATTTCGTCTTATCATAGGGGTTTCATTTGTCTTTTATTTACTTCATTTTGAAATATTTTATTGTCACTTTGTAAAAGGAAAGAAAGGAATACACGGGTCTGTGACCTGAACTTCACACATTATAGGTTTATGGATTATAGAGGTTATGAATTAGTCAGTGATATTTAGTGTTCAGGACACGAAACGTCATGTATAAGGTCATGGCCTCATGAAAGTATATTGTGATGTTTCTGATGGAAATAGTTATTGGTCGTGAAAGAAAAAAGCTATTGCTAAATTCACAGAGGGAAAGAAGGGAAATGATGAATATTGTACTGGATTTCACTGGATGGATTTCATGCGAATAGAGCAGCTTGGAATGCTTTCTACTTACAGGATTTAACTTCTTTCTTTGCCTGCCAATGTCCTTGTGTAAAACACAAAGATGTGTCAGGAATTGAAAGAGTGAAAGAGAATGAAGAAGACAAGTTGAGGAAATTAAAGAATTGGGAGCAGGAGGCAGGCAGAGAGTAAAAGCTTTTTCAACAGATGCATGGTAGCTGAAACATGCACTAGGCATCCCTTGTTAGCAGAACAAGATTAATATAATATCTATTTAGAGATTGCTCCAGATCTGTCCATGTGATCATATGGTGGTGTGCATGTGATCAATGGGTGGCGCTCTGCGTGCTAGAGGCTGAGGCCATGGGGACCCGATGAGGGACAACCCCTGATTGGCTTTTGTTTCCGAGGATGAGGCATCCTGATTACTCACCCAAACCTCATTATTGGCACTCCAAATAACTCCTAGAGGGTCACAGTGATTAGAATGCAAAGCAACAGCAAGCACAATGGCAGACCAATCTGACTTACTCTGTAGAATGTGGGGAACAGAGAGATTTGGGATCTTGTATTTCCATGATAAAACATAAAATTATATGTTCATTTTTGTTTAATTTTTGTTGACAACTCTTCTATAGATAGAGTACTTCCCCTTTGTGGATTTGTGTACATAGTACAGTGAAACCTGTCTATAAAGGCTCTTTATGGGAGGCGAGAAATGTGATCTTTATGAGCAGGTGGTCTTTATGTAAAGGTTATTTTAATACAGACTTACATGAGAAACGTTGAAAGGAAACAAAAATTGAAGTCCTTCAATACAGGTGATGGCTAGAGCAGTTTTCACTGTCACATGCGAAAAAGAAAATGCACAATTTATGCCAAGGTACATTATTTATTATCATTTGTAGATATATGGTATCACATTATTGATAGATTGCCATTATTGTGTAGTTTTACTCCCATGACTTGCTGTGTTAAGTTCATTCAAGCGGAAGAAGTTACAGATCGTGATGATGTAACTTCAATTCTAAACCCAGGTTCATGAAAGTGTGAACTGTGAAGGATAGCTTACCACAAATTTATGGAGTGTGGTCATGATAGAGGGAATCTTTGGATCTTATCTGTTTCTGCATAGACCCAAAACCATGGTTTCTGCTTGTCAGACCAGGCCAATAGGTTAAGACTACCCAGGCTGACCAATTCTATTCTGGCTAATGAGCTTGTAGCAAGGAAGGAGTCGAGAGCTACGGTCACTTCAAAGTGACCAGTTCTGACCCAGGCCAATATGGTTTGAGAGTTGAGACTAGCCAGAAGAAGCAGGGAGATCTGGCCACATCACACTGACCAGTTCTGACCAGGTCAATAGGGTGTGGAATTTTAGACCAGCCAGAAAGTAGCCAAGAGTTGTTTCCACCTGCACCTGAAACTGACCATCCTTGACTGAGCCAATAGGAACAAATTAAAGCTAGTCATTTCCGTCTTGTCTCTTTGCTCTGGGGGGAAAGATGAAGAACACCTCATGAAGTGTTTTTTTCAGCTTTTGTAAACTCTGATTGAACTCTGACTATCAATCTCAGATACATTTCATCTTGAGGTATTTTGGACATTGAAATTACAGTTAGCAATAAGTGTAGTTTGTTGCCAACCTTCCAGGATTTGTTTAATCTCGTACATGTTGAATTTCCAGTACCATACTCTTTTTACATCATGAAACACTCACCCTTACTTAAAGCAGACTAATCCTTTTTACTTAAGTTTCAACTTCAATCCCCTACGATCCATAACTGCGTTTGACCTATTTGCACAGGGGTTTGGGTTTTTTTTTTGTTTACTGAAACCAGTTTAGAGAATACCAACTGACTTTGATACCTAAGACAGTTTTAGACATATTAAGTTTCTTTCAGAATACCACCCCAGTTGAATGTTTGTAAGGGAGATCAAGAGAACTTCATGAAGTTTGGGTGAAGAAAAGTAGAGCAGATATCTGTTTCTGGTAGGAACCAAAACTGTCGCACATTTTGGGGAGAAATCATGATTTAGCACAGTAATCGTTAAATGATTGATTGCAGTCATGATTGTATTACATTTCTGATGCATTTTGTTCCCTTAAATGTATTGAGGAGGATATCATAAGTCATTTTAGTGATGTTAAAATTATTTCTGCACATCATGTTTACTGCCCAAAAGTATTGATGATCTGACTGAAGCCATGCACTCACAGAATATGCCCGTGTATGAATACAGCTGGAGCCTGGGGTTATGTAATATGTGTTTAGAGAGGAAGTCAAATTTGGGAGAATTTGATAGTCCAGAAGAAGGTCACGTTGTTTGTCAGGAGGTTCCCTCAAGAGTTATGTCAGAATCTCAGGAAAAGACTGATTAGTGAATTAACATTTCTTCTGGGAGAAAAATTGTCTCAAGAGAGATTTTCAATGCGTTTCTCTGCATATCCATCCCTTTTTCCATCCAGAATTTCAGATTAATGAACAGAATATGGTTTAAGAATGTACATGTAGATAGATAGAGAATTAGATAGAGAGTTACATAGTTAGAGAAAGATATAATATAGATATGTGAGTAGATAGGAAGAGAGAAAGATATGTATTTTGTTGCTCTTGATGTAGTTTGTGAGAGAGATGTTAGATCTAAAGGTATAGAGAGTTATAGAGATAGATTGATACATGATGGCGTGACAGAGAGCATTGGTCAAATAGTTAAGCAATTATTTTGAATTGATCTCCATCAGACTACAGATATATTATGTTGGTGGTGTTTTATGTCTTGAAAACAAACAAAGAAAACCAAGTTTGTGGACCTTATCTCTTGAAATTAAAAGCAAACAATTATATGAGATGACTTATACACGATTTATTTGAAGAGTTTTCAAGTCAACAGTGTGATATCTCATTTAGAAAACTTGAACATCAGCCAAGCTGGTTATGTACACTTCCTGTTGTAATGTTTATTTTGCAATCCTCTTTGATGTGATACCCAGTAAGGGAAGTTTGATTTCAGTCGTTTCCTTCATTGAACTGGTACAGTTTATATATTTTTATTTTGGAAAGCTTTACAATGTCACTTTGAGCTTTTCAAATGTCATGGATAGGACTGGTGGTAAAAAATAAAAAAAAAGTATACTTGGTTATACAACGGTTGCTGTTCTCATTTCATAATTCATCTTTATTTCTTTCTTTTTTCTCTCTCTTTGTTTCTCTGCCTCTCCATCTCTCTGTCTCCCCCCCCCCCCCCCCCCTTCCTCACGCCAACAATTATCTGGCTAACTCTTCCTCTTTCTTTGTCTCAACCTTCTTCTGTGTCTCTTTTTTCCACTCCCTTCCCTCTTGGTTTCACACAATCATCTACAGGTGGTTGTAGCAAACCTACTGGAGGAGCGGCGACAAAAGGTGACCGTCGTCACAGCGACCACAGAGACGGCCCTCACCCTCTCCAAGGAAGAGGTGCATGCTGGGAAGGAGGTGGAGGAACCTCTTGTCAGAGACCTTGCTGCTAGACACCAGGCTTTCATCGAAGGTGTGGAAGGAAGATAAAGGGGTGGAGAATGGGTGGTGTGAATGATGAAGGGATAGAGAGATGGAAAGACAGATTTTATCTTGTCCAGCCATCCATCTTCGTTATATGAGAAGCTGAGCCAATGTCGAAAACATCTTGACCTCAAAGATGGGGAAGGAAGGGTGAAGATTAGGTAGTGTGAATCATACAGCCATTGAGAAATGAACAGGCTGATGTTATGCTCATCCTTATCAGTTAAGATGCTGAGCCAGTGGCGAGGATATCTTGACATTGATGGTGGGAAGGAAGATATTGGAGTGGAGAATGGTGGTAGGAGTGATAGAGAGATAGAGAAATGGACATGCAGATTTTATTACTATCTTGTCCAACCATCCATCCATCCATCCTTGTAATTTTAAGATGCTTAGCCAGTGTCAACGACATTTTAATATCGATGGTGCAGAAGGGACATAACAGGGTGGAGCATAGTGATGTGAGCAAAAGAGAGATTAGTAGATTTTGTTCCCATTCTGCCTTTCTGTCCATCCACCCATCCATCCATGTTTTATATCAGATGCTGAGCACAGTTTTGTGAAATGTGCCATTGTGCAGTTTTCAAATTTAACTTATGCACTTGTGCAATGTTGCAAAAGCACAGTCATACCTGTCTGTAAAGTCCACATTTTTGTGTAAAGACCACTGCACTTGAATCCTTTCCGAGGAGTTTGCAAGTAACTGCACGTGTCTATAAAGACCACACTTGTGTAAAGACCACTAACTGCACTTGTTATTGCACCCATCTACAGAGACTGCCTGTCTCTAAGGACAGAATTTTCTCTGGGTTGGTCTGTATAGACGAATTCTTTTTTTTTTCATTAAGTTTTTATTGATCGATAAAATGATTACACAAATATCAAAATACAATCGAAAACAAACACAATAATAAAAAAAAACAATAACATAATCATAACGAATCAGAACAAAGCAGTATTACATGGAATAAAGGAGCTCAGCTAGTAAACAAGTACATCTAATATTCAAGCAGTTTGTTACACAAGTACACTGTACATCAGAACACATATTTCCACTTCCTAAAGTGGAGTGCAAGAGTACCTTTCTTTTTGGCAATGCGATATTCTGTTTCCTTACAAGTTTTCAGATAGACTTTAAAACCCTGAAATGAAGGAATGTTATTTTTGAATCTGTATAGACGAATTCTACTGCAGAAACAAGAAAGCCACACAAAAGATTACTTTCAACTGTTTCAACTACTTCAACCTTGTTTGAAATGCCCTTAGCATGTGCATAAGAAATGCAGCTATAACTGATGTCAATTTTTCCATTAAAACAAGATTAAAACAAAACAATATAAGGAATACTTTTATTTGTCCTATTTTTAGCTTTTGTTTGTTTCACCAGCAATGCCACATTCTGTAGAATTGTGGACATATTCCCCATCTTGGTATGCACAAACATGCTTCCCACTGTATCTTCATTTAGCATGAAGGTTATGTTTGCCAGGCAGGGGGCAATTAGATCCAAAAATACTTGTAATGCGTCAGAAAAATCACTCAGAAAATATCTTGTCTATTTCATAGTTATTCTTATGCAGAAGGATGCAGAAGGAAGGTCAAGACGGAATCTCTTGCTTGGTAAACACTTTGACCTCCCTGATATGTCAGTATTTATACAAGCCTTTGTGAGTTCTTATTTAAAAGGTGATGTTCATCCATTCTCTAATAAATATCTTTATTATCAAAGATGGCTTTTGCATATTGATACTGAAACGTTATTCTCATATTTATTCATTTATTCATAGTTCAAAATTCATAGTTATTCTTGTACTGCTCATCTTTCCTTGAACATACTTTGACCCAAAGACAGAAGTGGTTACACATTATACAACCAAATGGTATGGATACAAATATCAGAAGATTTCATGACTGTAAAGACTAATAGGTTAGTCAATAACTGAACTTGATGCAAGTTAATGATGCTGCAAAGTGCGCTCATATAGCAGACAGGTGATTGGATATTATGCCCGTCATGTGCCATGCATGTGAAGATCATCCTGTCAACTGCCTTCATTTAATTGATTTCCAATGGAGGCAGGTGTTATGACCCATTGCAAATATTCTGTGGGTTTGTTTTTGCAAGCAGTAGCATACTGGTGTTTATCACAACCAGCTAGTACAGTGAAACGTGCGTTTCTATGTTTAATTTGTAAACAATGGATCATGCGCTGTAGACCAGACAGCAGGATTTTAGATATGTACATCTGAAAATTGTACATTTAATTTTATTGAAATGTTGTCATAGTCAAAATAAACATTTCCAGATGATATTTTTAATTGCATCCAATTTGTAGGTCCGGTGTTTGAAAATACTCAAATAGCTGTTTTTTATGATTGAGCCTTACAAAATTTCCATTGCATTGTAATTAAAATGAAATAGTTTTTTTTATAAATTTTATACTTGTGTAACCATTTTTTATTTGAATTCACATTCCTAATGTGATTTTTAAAAATTCTATGAAGTCATTAATAAAATTGTTGTCAATGCTCTTGCATAGGTTATGTGTAGAAGTCTCTTCACAAGCATTCTCTTCATCAAATTGAATACTATTCGCATTATAAATCTACATGCTGTACTCTTCCATCACACCCGGTTGCATATACTGGTGTTTTTCTTGTATACATGTATTTGACCTTCCCATTCATGACATTGACCAGTCGCCAGTGCAGTATTTATTTATTTGTTGTACAGGTGACCTAGAGTATGGCTAGTTACTAAGTAACTCCATGCTGAAATGAACAACTCGTCATAATAAGAATAGAAGAGAATTGAATACATTTGAGATTTATCCATTTTCTTGTGTCAATTTGTAAACATTTATTCCAAACTACTAAGAATAAACTTGCCACTTCAACTAAAGGTTTATCTTACGTGCCAGATAGACTGTGAGGTTTGTTTGTGTTTGTACTAAAATGAAACATACACACCGAAAGAGTTATTCTTACAGTACTACGGGTGCATGATATGTGAAATGGGCTTTTCCTGGCTTGGTATTGAGAGTGTTAACCATTGTACCATGCCATTTGGTATAATCTAAGTGTGTTGTATTCCTATATTGTCTACAACCACAAGCTTGATTGCAGAATGTTTGTTTGACAGGAAGGCTTAATTAGCCCATTGTGTTTCAGAGAGAGTGCCTATTTGCATAAGTTGCACCAAGGATGTATGAAGCTCTCCTCATACTGAACATCCTTGATACCAGAGACCAATGTGTATTCCATGAGGCAGGTCTGTATCTGGCACGTTCTGTCTTTAGCAGTGTCCTGTATACATATACCAGGGGGTGTTCCACCAAGCTGTTCGTAAGTTACGAACAACTTTATGAACGACTGGTGATCCCTTCTTGTGCTAAATGCGGTACCACACTTTGTTCATTGAGAATCTGATTTAGCTTAAGAAGGGATCACCAGTCGTTCGTAAAGTCGTTCGTAACTTACGAACAGCTTGGTGAAACACCCCCCTGGTATCCCGTCTCAAGAAGTTTGGATTTCTCAAGACATAAAATACAAGTAGCCTGGCTTCCAGGCTGCTGGACATTTTTAATCCAAACTGAAAAAATAGAGTCTAGCACTTAATCGCTTCCATTCTCCTCTTTTCTCAATCTGTCCCAAGGTGGAGAACAAATTGAGAAAGATGAGTCTACTGCAGCTTGAGTACTTTATTGAATAGTTTAGATTATTAATGCCCCACAGGCACAAGATGAATATTTGAAGTGTCACACAGGAAAGTGTTTAGATAATTCATGCACTTCCATTTCCAAGGCATTCTGGAACCAGTAATGCACAATAACTCTTGGGGGTGTTTCATGAACTTAATTGAACTCAATTGAAAGCCCCTAAAATTGATTCTAGGAACATTAACAAATAGGTCTGATTTTCAAGATTCTTAACATTTGATCTAGGTAAAGCTGGAAGTGCTACATGATGTCCGATATGAACCAAATATGGTCGTATTCTTTTGTGATACAAGAACCATGTATGGAGCGAAAGAATGACAGGGAAGAAACAAGCATGATGAAGAGATAAATTTAAATATGTATGTTATTATGACCAATATGTGTGATATGGAGTTGTTTTGGTTTAAAGCTGTGTATGGATTGCAGCACTGAGGCTGGATGGATCCATGTGCTTTAAATCTGTCTCATCCTTAAGCCGCTTTTCCAGGTCGTGATGAAATGAGCGCTTTGGTATGTCATCTGTGGAGTGAGTTAGAGCTGACTTCCTGCCATGGAAACAAAGCTGCCACAGATTAGCTCCACTATTTTTAAATAGCTTCAATGCATGTGCATCCCACATGAGACCCTAGTGGCAGGATGATGTAGGAAGAATGTAACAAAGAGGTTGAGGAGGATCCTGGTACAAACTCATGTATTATGCCTCATGCATATTCATTAACTAGTCACACAATCTCATTGGATGATCATTTTTTTTTATCACTCGGGAAGATAATCTTTTTTTATTGCTTTTTTTATAAAAAAAAAAATCATTTTGTATCTTATAACTGTACGGAAATTTGTTTGTTACAATGTATCCCCCTCATAAAAACTAGTAGATGACATAAATGAAAAAAAAAAAGAGCGCAACTGGAATTTTCACATACAGCAACGCTTACAAACTGTACCATAGAACTGATTTGGATATGAGAACTTTAAAAGAATTTAAAAGAAAGTCATGAATTACCCCCATGGAAAAGAATGAAGTTCCAAAGCTAATTTTGAGAATTAGAAAAAAAGGAAACTGTCAATTGTTGCATTGCTGACAGGCATGTTGGTTTGTGATTTGTTTTGTTACACCAACAAAATGATGTACGTGAAAATAAAAGTGAGATGTGCAATTCTCTGTGGCAATGGATATTTTCCAAAATGATATCTGTGGGGGGTTTTTAAGACATAAATTTTCAGCATAGTTTTTCATTATCAATACATGTCTTGTCAGATATGTTAACCAAGTGTGGAATTGATACTTCTGTTACATAAAGAATATAGATTTTGTTAGAATGAATATTAAACAGGACAACTAAATACTCCTTGTTTGTCCTTTGTTTATACTATTTGTTCTGTTGGAATTTTAATATGTCTTTTATATGCTAATGAAAGTAAATTTCCTGTTAGTGTACCACAAAAAGGGTGAAATGTATCTTTTAAAAATTGGGAAAGAATTAAGTAGAAAATTATACATCATGAAATTGATATTGAGAATTGATTATTCCTTGATACTGTAATTGACATGAATTGTTCAAGAGGTTACTCCTCTGATTGCGTGTTTAATGCCTTGATGCTCCCCTTCCTCCCTGTAACCCCTCCTCTGTCAGCTTGTAGCACGACTACATGTTCATTCACTCAATTCATTCAAATCACCCCAAAATATCAAAATATGAAATTCACCATCAGACTCCTTTCCAGTCACATCATTTCCTCTTCACAGCCACAAGACAAACCACATTCAACTTCAAATGTACTTCAAATTGATAATTCTTGACAATGCAATATATGAAGTTTTTCTTGCTCATTTATTCCAGCTTCATACAAAATAGAAATAAGAAACAAAAATCTGGTACACGTATATGACAAATCTTTGCATACTTCACTCAAACAACACAACTCACATTCTTCCTTCTATAAGATCTGTTCATGCCAGGCACATATGGAGACATTATTTATTCTAGATGTTTGAGGGGTACATTGTACATGCACATCATGTAAATGGAACTCAATTCTGTTTGGATACAAGTGCAGGGTAAAACCTTGCAAGATAATGAAACATTTTACAGACCACCGTAGCAATGCATTGCACTCTGCATTTTTTCAATTATTTCACTTTTTCTTTTTTCCATGAACATTCTTCTTTTTGGTCAACGCATTATTTACTGTACATCATAGCAAGAATACAACTTGATTAAACTTCATTGCAGCAATGAATAGCAAACACTAGTTCAAATGCTATGAATCACATAAACAATAGGTCCTGCTTCATTTAGAAGTTGCCTTACAGTTACAACTACTGTACAGTGTAGCAGATAAATCCAAAAATGATGTCACTTGAAAATACTGAACAATTTTTTTTTTTTTTTGCAGCATGGACGGGTTTCTGTAATGATTTTTAAAATGTCCAAATCAAAATGTTCTTACTATAATCGGCAGTATACATGAATGATCATGCACAGATCTAAAAAGCATGTGTATAACATAATACATGTACATTTAGCAAGGCGATATGCCAGTGGTAAAACAATAAACAACCCATCCTGAAATCTCCTGCACCTACACATACCCTGTAGATTATTTCAGAAAACAAAAATGGGTTACCGGTAAGTCATGGCGAAAAATACACCTTTATCTGAGATATCGCCAATAACTGTCAACCCGATGTAAAACAAAATAAATAACATTTTGCAAAGATTTCAGAGGCAAATAAATATGGGCAGAATATGAACATGCACAATAGATTTCATTCAATTCTTGAAGGATGGAATGTTGAAATCTACACTTATATGAGGAAAAATTAATGTCCTCTATATGAGATCACTGTGTATTGCAGCGTAAATCTTATATAGACACTATAATGATTGATAAATTTTCTCTGAGAATTTCACAGAATGTTCAAGTCATTGGGTAGGGAAGCAGAACCCACATAAGTAGATTTGAAACAGAGATGGGGAAATCTCAATCCCTTCTTCTCATACCCTGAAATACATTCAATCCCAGTTATGACTTGTTCAATCTGGTGATGTTTGCTGAATTCAAGAATCATCATTGTATTGACGTAAATTTCTTTATCTGTTTCGGATGAACATTTCAGAAAAGGAGTCAAGATTATATTAACTATAAAATAATTTAGATTTACATATTAATTTACAAAAAACCCGAAAACAGATATGTTGAAAACTCCCTTGAAATAAAGAGAGTTTTATAGCTGATCAATTCAAATGAAAGCAACACTTGGCTTTTTCAGTTCTTTTTATCTCAGCAATAAACACGTCTAAACATCTTCAATATTTATTTTTCTGGTGGATTGTCAAGACATGTTCTTTACATGAAGTCATGTATAAAGATAGAAAAATACAATATGATCATGCACATTCTTGGATGGAGACTATACGATAATAATAGCGAGTATTTGCACTGCCCTAGAGTCCTAGGCAAAACCGCATGCTTTACAGTTCCCCTGAGGCACAGCCGTCATTTGTCATAGCGTGCTGAGGCGCTCTGTAGCACCGGTATTACTAGAGTCTGTTGTGGTTAAAGTCACTGGTAGCGTATCTGTGCGGTCACTGGCCACATCATAGTGAACCTTGATAGGTGACGTGTTATTGCTTTGCACCAACGGCTGACCGCTGATGTTGAGGGAGCCCTTTGACTTGTCCCTGCAGGGGCAGCAGGCCTTGAACGCTGACAGGCCCTTGGAGATGAGTCGGTCCAGGGGTGCTAGAGAGTGCATCCAGAGCGGGAGAAAGTCCCAGGTGCGCAGCTTCTTGGGCAGCATACCCGGTCGCTTGCTCTGGATGGTGTTGACCACCACCACAAACACGCTCAGGATGACGACGGGCACTCCCACGGCAACCAAGCACCAGATGCTGATCAGCGACAACCCGAAGATGGTGAGGGGCAGCACGAAGAACATGAGGATGAGGTACAACATGGCGAACCAGCGGTACTTGGCGGTGGTGTTGCCCAGCTTCTTGGCCAGCATGACGGGCACCTTGCGTAACGTGGGGATGGGGTACCAGATGAGGATACCAGAGATGTTGAAGAACAGGTGGCACAGGGCGATCTGGATGCTGTTCTCCAGCTTGTCACCGGAGCTAGCCATGGCTGCCAGTAGGCCCGTTGCCGTGGTGCCAATGTTGGAGCCCAGCGTGAGAGGGTACATACGCTCCAGCGTGATGACCCCCACACCGACCAGCGGTGTCAGGGCCGAGGTGAAGACGGAGCTGCTCTGCACCAGGAACGTCACACCGGCACCCACCACGATGGCCACGTAGCCCGTCAGGAAGGAGAACGGACCTGGGAAGTCGGCGTTGAGTGTCTTGCGGATAATTCCAGCAACACGGCCCTTGAGCAGGGAGTTGAGGGTCTTGACCATCAAGATGAGGCAGCTGCACAGCATGACCAGTGAGATGACCAGCAGGATTCCCCCGATGGCTCGGTCAGACAGCCCAGTGTCGTTGAATACAAATTGACCTACAACAACAGAGCAATACAAACAATTAGTCATCAATATTTCATCATTATGCTGAAAACATTGAATGCTTTACCCAACATTTAAATCTGGTAGTAACATTTGTGTATTTTGTATTCATTTCAAAGATGGAAATCACACTTCAACCTTTTAATTTACAAAAGAAATGTTGGGCTCTACAAAAACAGAACAGGTCATTGCACTTCGATCAGTCTGGGGCTATTTCCATGAAACCTTGCTAGCCTAGTTAGTCACCTAAAATAGGGTACCGTAGCTATAAACAATGAAGTAACTCACTAGAATTATAAGACGAGTCAAAAGTAATTATGCTTACATTTCTCTGTGCCAACTTCCACCATCCTGGTGACAGGTCCCGATCCCTCTGTCGTGGTGCCAGTGGTGTCCCACCAGCGCGGGTAGCCGGTAGTGGTGGTGTTGGGGTTGTTGGTGGTGGAAGAATTGGCGTTGACTCCCTCGTGGCGGGAGGCGTTGAAGATGTCACCCCAGCTCATGGTGGGGAGGGGAGGAGAGTAGGTGGAGTTGGCCCTCAAGGCGGAGGCCGTCTGGTTGACAATCTGAGGGACCTCCTCCTTTTTGCACCACACCTTGAGCAGAGACTCATTCTGGGAGTCCAGCTCTCCAGTCGCGATCTTGGCAATCTTCTTGCTGTCGATCTGAACAGGGAAAAAAAAAACAGAAAGAAAATTAGTATTTAATGCAAAATTATTGAATATTTTGGAATAATTTTAAGAAAATTTTTAGGAAGGCTCCTGATAAAAAAAAATATATTGGAATGAATGCTTGATCTTGAGAATGATTTCTTTTTTGTAAATCAGGGAGCTCAAAAAAAAAAAAAGAAGTATATTCGAGCAACAACCTGATTTTACTCCCTACTTAAACTCTAAGATGGCTGCTTGCTCGTACCTGGATGATTCTCTTGGACAGGGGCTTGGTGAGCACCTTGAGCAGCTCCACCTTGGCTCCCTTGTGGGACTCAATGTGGAAGGACTTCACGATGATGCTGGTGAGGCGGTAAAGGTATCCTGTTGCCGCCTCCAGGGGTAGCAAACAGATCACTGACAGCCAGTTGAACATGTCATGTACTGTGGCACCACCAAAGGCCCGTCGGAACTCGGTGCGGTTGCCGGACTGCGCCATGGAGACGATGGTGTTGGTGACTGAGGTTCCAATGTTGGCGCCCATGATGATGAAAATGGCGGGGCTCACAGGAAGAACTGAAAGAAAATGAAGAAAAAATACTAATTAGAATAAGGTGCACACAAATTTCAAACTTCAACCATAAAATGTTTTACAACACATCTACCTGTACATGTGTCAATATGAACTAGAATATAATCTAGAAAATGCCTGGAGACATAAGAATTGTGTAGGTTTTTTAAAATAACATTTATTATTAACAATTACAAGCAATTTGTGTTAATTGTAACAAAGGCAACCATCAAAACTGATCAAAATATAACTAAGTAATCAGTTCAAATTGCGATTAAATATAAAGTTTATAAACTATTGATTAAAAATATCAATGCAATTTTTAAAAAAGTTTTCAAAAAAACTTACTTCCTGCTGCAACGATGGTGACAACAATAGAGGTGGAGGTGGACGAGCTTTGGACGAGGACAGTGGCCAGGATACCGATCATGAGGCCGCACACAGGGTTGTTGAGCAGGTCATTCTGGGCAAAGACCTCTCCAGCCTCCTTGCCTCCTAGCAGCCGGAAGGCAGAACTCATCAGGTCCAGAGAGCAGATGAAGAAGTAGAGCAAGCTGAGGATCAGGACAGGCTTGATCAGGTAGTTGAGCAGCACATACCTCATCTTGCCGCAACATGTCAGCTCTGCACGGGGGACACATGAAAAGGGGAGATGGATTAATAATCATGGAACCAAATTTTTTTTTTTATTTTTTTTTAATAAAGTATTGTTTCTCTCATAAGGTGCAAGAGACAGTGACACATTTTTATTTCATAATTTTTACAAGTTCATGTTCAGCACTCCATTATAATTTGTTTTCCCCCTGTAGATAATATACGACACATATACTGAAAGGGGTACAAATTATGAACCTGACAAGTACATGTAATTGGAATTCACCAAGTATGCAATTTATGCAAATAATGATTAATTTATAAGTCATGGGGCATTGATATATTTTTGACAGAAATATGGTATGTTTATTTCATTGTTTGGCAACACTATTATTTCTTAACAAATGTACAGAATTGTATCATGACGAATGGAGCATTTGCATATTTTGCACATTTTTTTAGGCCTGTAAGATTCCCTCAAACACATTTTTAGTAGTTGCATAATGCATTCATTTCTTAATACATTTGAGTAAAAAAAAAATTCATAAAATTGCATATAATTTGTTTTCAACATTCCTATTTTATTTTTGCTAAAAAATTGTTGCTAACATATGTTTGATTGCATCTCATATTTTCTGTCATAATTTTCCACCCTTACAGGTCATCCTTTCAAATTCCACCCCAATCCGACTACAATACTGTCTCCAAATATCACGCCACATGTAATTCACTGAAAAAACAACAACAAGAGTTATATTTAGACATGGACAGGCAGACAGAGAGAAAATGCATAGCTAATGAAATTCCTCTTATGTGAGCGATGAGGTCATACTGACTCGCCAAAGACCGAGTAGTAAATTGTACATGGTACGATCACATGCTCATCACACGCAAAACCACACTGCTTTAGAAAATGCCGATTGTACAACACCGCATGGTATGCCAAGCCCATGCGATATAGGCAGTGCACTACACACACACACCGGCACCCGGCATATTTTGTCCCTAACACACCCAGGCATAGAAAGTGACATCACACACACACACACTAGTGGATGGGAATGCTTCTCTTTTGTTTCCCTGTTACTTCCTACCCGGCGTTTGCCGCCACGTGGGAGATCGAGAGAGCGAATCGACTGATGTTTCAGCGGACATATTGTACAAAGTATAATTCCTTCGCTCTGATGGTAGTTGTATTTTCTTAAAAACATACTTCTCTAAATTTTCATGCACGCAATGGTATTCAAATATACATTTCAGAAACTGAATAACATGCTTTAAATTCTACTCTTACTCTCTGAATGTGTCGAAAAAGACTCTACCCGTTTTTAACCGGCACAATTTTCCATAATGTACGTTACCTACAAAACTCGACTGGAGGCTACTAAAAGAGTATATCCTAAGAATTTGACACATACAAGTTCCTACTGGACAACATCTATTAAATTCGAAAGATTTGCAATGAAAGGGGTTCTAATTCCATTTCAATTCGCGAACGCAGATTTACAATTTTACATATTTACTATTCAGTTGAAATATCCAGATCTGTACATGACCGTGGGTCCATATATAATACTTGGCAAGTAATACATTTTAAAGTTACAATTTATAAACTTTTTTTAGAAGTTGATACATTATGTGGTTTGCAAAGAACCCGTTGTTGAACCCGTCTATCCTCGAGTAAAATGTATGAACTTTTGAGACTTACACATGAACAAAAATCCATACATTTCGTCTTTATTTGTAGGACAACTTCGTCACAACCCTAAATAATATTGTAAACAACTAAATTGTGGTTTCAATTTGGAAACAAGAGTATGGTGCAACAGACAACATACATGTTGTGAATATAAGATAAAATTATAAAGCACTAGACTGTTTATCAGATAAGTCATAAAATGAGAATGATATCAAAATAAATCTTGAAGAATTCAGAATCAAAACACCGCTTGTTTCCAAGAACATTTTCCAAAATGTATATGATCAATAACAAAGCAAAACTTTGATCATGAAACAAACTGTCAACGGCAAAATCATTCTGAGTAAAGGTGAGTTTAAATTTGAAAATCTTAATTCTGTTTTCTATTCTTTTCTATGTCTACTTTGCATCTACTCATTTTACTGTAACTGTTATTTTGTTTTAGTGTAAAATAAGATATTGTTTTATCTTAGAGAATCTAAATTACACTGAATGGTCTTGGAGTAAATGTTTAAATGATGACATTTACATACTTACAAAAAAGTATTCATTGTTGTTTTTCTGTGCTTATAGCAACTGCCCTTAATCTTTCAATCATTTGAAACATATTTTTTAAAACAAATATCTGAAATAAAATGAGATGATTAGGTGGGTGTACAACAACTTAATAATAATATTTATAATATTTTTGAGATTATACATTATATCTATACTCTTAAAAATACAGATAAGTTCCATAGGATCTCGTCTCTATAAGCGAACAGTTGAATGACAACTTAGCTTTAATAGATGAAGCATGTGTGTAAAATGAATAAGTTTGGAAGTCTTTGTGATTTGACATCTGAGCAACTAGTCTAGGTCTACATATTAAACAACAACATCAGAGTCCAAGATCAGTTTGACTTTGATGTAATTATAACTTGGGTGGAATCTACCTAAATTTTAAATACATCACCAACAAAATCCACGCAGTGTCGTTGATGTTTAATCAAAGACAAAGGGCTCTGCCTCTGACTTGATCTTCAACAAAAACAAAGACTTCTCACTCTCAAAATACAACAATCAAAATCATACATTTTGATTTAGGCCTAGGGCCTACTAGTCTTTTATGTTTCATAGTTGAATCTATTAAAACTGAGGAAATTCTTATGATAGGTTTGAAAGTTAGAACGACAGAAGACAGCAACGTTGACGTTATATAAAATTGTTTGGAATAACAATGACAATAAAAAGTATATGACCTGGCACCACAATAAGACACACACGATCACTCAAACTCAGTCACGTCACAACCAGCAGCAAGCTAAGCATATTCACCTATTCCATTAATTATTCCAGCACAGATCCAATCATCACATGACATCAGCAACATTCCGGCAATATGAAATAAAATCGTCTGTAACATACCATTCCAAGGGGTGCTGGTATCCTCGAGTTCAGCCAGAGCCCACGGGTCTTCCTCCTCCGTTCCTGCTGGAGTTTCTTCTTCAGCAAGCAAACCATCTTGTTTCTTCTGAAGACCCTTCTCCGCTGCCTCGTCGCCCATATTCATATCCAGTCGTACATCTCCATTTGCAGCTTCGAGATCAACCTGGAAATATCAATGTTAAAGACATTTGTAAAAACTGGAACTGAAACTGAGTGAAAGCGATGTCAGTTATGTTATGAAGATCAATCATTATTATGAACATGAACAGCTGATTGCAGACTTGAGATAGATTGCGCGCGTGGACGTCAAAAAGACCGGCATCTTCTTTTTCGCCGATTCTTGGTCTTACCTTCCTAACTTCCCAAATAATGGGAATCGAAATCTCTGGAACAAGGGTGTAAGGTGGAGGTGGTGTCTGGCTAGGACTGGGAACCCTACTAGAATCCCTAGATGGAATCAGAAGTGGTACAATGACTTGAGAATCATCCATCCCGATCTCCGGAGTGCTACTTCTTGGTGGCGTTTCTACGTGCTCGGAGATGACCATTTTACTGCGAGTGTCAGCCATGAACTGAATATTGTAGGAGCGCCAATCTCTAGTATATTTCGAAACGAAGCTGAGCTGAGAGGCTCGACCGGGTATGGACCAATCAGAGGGCGACCAGCGTGGGATCAGCGTGATGACGTATCCACTCATTCACAGAATTCGATAGAGTTGGGCTCATGATGTCCACATGATCAGCAGTGGGGGTAACGTCCATTATATGTGTAGGGGTGTGTAAGTGTGGTATTTCCTCAAGTTGTCATTATATTATCTCATATGATCATATAATCACATCTGAATAAATGAAAGTATATATTTTAACAAGGATTATGTAGAAAATGTATTTGATAAAGATATTTAAAGATTAAAGTATCTTCATATTTTGATATATAACCTCTTAATAGAATGGACGCACTATAAGTGAACGGGATAAACACACGAAGCGTGTGAGCACGTGGAGTGCACGGGCGAAATATCATCACAGACGGTTGGGAGATTCGGCGGGCAGGAAGTTCATAAGGGCATAGATAAGGTGTAGTAGGCCTTACTACGACGGGACGTCTACAAGGATACTACGATGTTTATGTTTTGGGGTCGTCGGGTTCTAAGGAATGTAGGATTTATTAAATGGGAGGAAGTATTCAGAAAGGGTTCTAATTTCAAACCCCATACCGGTTAATTTCGTGGGTAAATACGACAATCGATAATTCTTAACGCACCCCCCCCCCCCTCCACACACACACACACACACCTTGCCATCATCATATTCGAACGTTTGGTTCACATGTCATTCATGCGCACTGGCATGAGTTCTATGTATTTTGAACCTGTACTCGACCTCCTTCCCCGGCCTCCTTCACACACAACAGTGAGTGACAGTGCATGTGAAGGGGGAATACGAGACATACCGGTACCTGTGCATTGTGCATGTGAACATGTGAACGCTGTCATGCACTGGTTTGATCATTGAGCTGAGCTGTGCTGAGAAGCCGGTTCGCCTGAATGCTACTCATGCAAAAAAAAATACGAATCTATGCTTTGCATATAAAATCTGACCAAGCGGTTTAAACAGATTTTGCTCAATGAACATCCTCTCACGAACACTTGAATCGGCCTGCGAAACATTTGTGAATAAAAATTATATCATGTACAGTCAGTTTGGTGTATTGTTTAGATATTTCTGATAAAGGATCCTTATTCATTGAAAAAATCGTTGAAGAAAAAACAGTTTATGAATTAGGCCCTGTAGACGTAGATATATTATTTGTAAAACGCATCGCTTCTAGTTTTAAATTATGTGATGCGTTAATTATCCGTAATAATGAAGTTAACTGAAATGGATCATGCCTACCTCAATAATATTCTCTGTAGTAATTTCGTGTCCATCTAGTATCTGGACTATAGGATAATGTGCATTGTATGTAACGTCATGAATAATTCCCCCTAGCATTTTTATCCTGTAGCTCTTCTGAAATCCTTCTTGATAATTATTCATTATTGATAGAATTCTGTTTATTTACATTTGTTTTTAATTAGTCATCTAAATAATTATTTTGTACTTTGAAGAAAAAAAAAAGAATACCCCTTTCCTGTTCGCCTCGGTCAAATATTATATAAGACACTGTGGTCACGCATAGGTCTCGGCCACTGAACTAAAACTAGTTCAGTGGTCTCGGCGTGCTCTATACCGGTCAGCAACACCGCGTTGGGCCATTTGCTTTTGTTCAATAAGAAAAGAAAATCGATTCCAATCGTATAGGATTCATCAATGTCCTTCGTATTGTCCTTCGACATTTCCATTTCCACCGCATGTCTGAACCTGGTATTCTGAACTAGTTTGATGTGGATCACGCAATATTAATTGGTTAGACACAACCGTATTCAAAGAAGACAATTAACAAAAGTGTTTGATCAATACCACATCATTATAAGAATTACTAAATAATTATCACTAAATTATCACTAAACACCAAATTACTAAACAGGCCTATTGGATAGAAACCGGACCTGTTGACCAGCATTATGTATATGAAAGCATGTGGGCTACTGTTATATAAAAATTTATCCTCGTCCTTATGATACTAAGCATGTGAGGGACATGCGAATTTCCTCGCCTGTACATGCATACTGGTAGACGGTAATTCTTTACTCTCGGTTCCAGATCAACGACTTAATTTTTTTTTCCAGTGCACCCTCGCCATTCTGAGCACTGATGTAAAATTTATCTTCAGATTAGATCTGTTTGTGCCACTATCATATTCTGTTACTACAAATACACACACATCACCTGTAGCACCACTTCGTTTAGCACAGGAAGAGTTAATTATCACGGCACACGGTAGTGGACACATAAGAAGTCGTTGGTGCATGCTGTGACAGCGTATGGAGTCAGACTAGTCATGACTATTTTTGAGATGTGATTTTAGCCTAGGTACTAGGCTGTGAGGTGCATGGACACAACCCAGTCTGTTAACAACTATGTCTGGTAAGACAGACTATGCCCCAATCCTCAAGAAAGGGAAGAGGGAAGAAGCCAGAGGAGCTACGAAGTCATTAGGGCGTAGTCTGTGCTACCAGACATAGTTGTTAACAGACTGGGTTGTGTCCATGCACCTCACAGCCTAGTACCTAGGCTAATATGACTTTGGCATACTGGGCGAACACGGCCATAGCCATGACCCATACTTACCGGAGTCGCATTCCAGTGACCTACATACTAAAGTATTATGTAGGCCTATTTTATATTGTACAGTTCTTGGCTTTAAATACACACCTCAGACAGTCCGTCAATGAGTCTGACATGGTCCAGGGCCCTGTCTCATAAATGGTTGCGATTTGTATCAATCGTAACTCTGTACATGCGAGATAAGGGATTGGATCAATTATTTGTTGTTCACTGGGCATACTTACTTAAATCATTCGAAAATGATCATACTGTTGGAATTCTACATCAACAAAGTGCAACTCCGTGAGCTATTCTTCGTGGGGTGGGGTGGGGGTGGGTCGTGCTAATCACCTATTACATCATCAGTCGCCAGCCCCTAACAGGACAAAGACGGTCATCTCAAATTGCGCGCGCTTGTATAACCGTATACCAACATATTTGGGGTAACAAGTTCAATACTATACCGTACACTCCGTTTTAAAATGTATCCTTTTATTTCTGTATGATCAGAGATAAATTGTTTGCTCTTAGTTGTTAGCTGCAAATATTGATTTGCAAATGATAAGTGGCTCAACAAAACCAGACGTAATTCGATGTATGGCCCGTTTACCATCTTATTCATTTCCCAAGACGGTAGTACTTGGCCTTGTTGTAGATAGGTTTTCAAGTAATAAACCATCAATGGTAACTTTCATGACGACAGCCAATGAGCTCTCATCATTGCACATATTGCCATGGTAGCTACCATTGATGGTAAGTTACAATAAATTGAAAACCTATATGCAACATGCTCCTTGTATATAGATTTGTTCAAGATGATTAATTTTGTTGATAATCTTCTGAAGAAGATACAAAAATGATCGCAACAAAAGCATTGGGCGAGCCATATTGTTTACGAGATTGTACATGGTAATAGCAGCACAAAAATAATGTTTTTTTTTTCTCTCCCTCTCTTACACTTAATCTAATTTCAGTCGTTGCATCTTCCAAGTCAGGAATCGCCTGTGAAAATGATGCGTATAATATAGACATGGCCCTCGAGTGCTAATCATTGTAATAATGGCCCATAAAATGAAGCAATTGGGTCTGAGTCCCCACGCACTACCGTTTTATTTAGTTTCAGTTACTGAAACCTACAAGTACACGAGAAGAGAGCGAGCAAATAATCCCCATTCACTACGTCCGCCTAGAATACAAACATGACAACGACTAATGACTGGAGTTTCATTCATCAGAGGTCCCGTTTATCGATCCAACTTTGGGGGCGGCCGATCCTCGGTCTTTTGTCCCGAACAAGCGGGAAATTCGAAATAGTAATCAGACGACACTGAGCGTACTACGTATCCCAGTGTGTATCAACGCACAATACACGGGAAACGTACTACAGTGTACAGCAACGGTGCATGTGATATTCATGTGAAATTAATGGTCATGACTGTACTGGTATACAAGGTTAACATAATGTTTGTCTCGACCTCGCTATCATGATTTGCACAAAATTGTGTCCTTTCTTGTGAAATGCTATGTACAGGATAAAAATAAACGGTAGAAGTTACATACCATCAAGGATAGAAATGAACGCGAACACTTACGTTTTATTACATGTACAACCCTCATTACTAGTATCTATCCTCCTGTAGGCCCAATGTGTATTTGGTTCGTAGCATTATTTGTTATTTGTAACAACCATAATTCTTTTAGTGTAGGCCCCATTTATACTGTATCAGCATTCGGCTGTACGGTGAGGGAGAAGAATCGTACAACTTCTATCCCATACACTTTGTCCAACCAAGGGCAAATATTTACAAGAAACTGCACAATACATGTCCCAATATACATGGCAACAACCAATCGCTCGAAGAAAGAAGAAGGGATGGGGTAGCAGTGTACCCACGGAACCAGCACTGTTGTTTGCACAAAGTTCCCCGGCCTTAGTTCGGATCAAGTGCGCGCGAAATTCAAACCATTGATCGCGCTTTGTGCGAGTGCAAGAATGCGTGGAGGCCATACCCCTTGCCAAGGTTTCAGTCGATCATCTGATGTTCACATGCACGTATTGTCGTCTGCCAGTATCTACATTCCCGCTTGACTGTGTTTGCTGTGTGTAGCACGAATAATATTTGTGATTTTTTGTTCAAGTAAACTGAATTGTAAAACTTAGTGTTGACTTGTGCATGATGTAAAATCCATTGTCGTTTGAAGCTGGAAACTACATGGAGACGTGGAATGACAATAATAAGTGTTTTTGAAATGTTGAAGTTGCTATAAAATGGTAGGTTGGGTTGAAATACATAGCAATTTTGTTCGCATCTCAAAAGAAGAAACATATTATAATGAGCATGCTATAAAGGTTGTCTTCTATCAATGGGCCATGTTTGCCTTCACTTGCCTTCACCCTGTGGAGATCAACTCGCCAATATTTTTAGCCATAAGTTTACTTTACCATCACGTGGGCTATAACGATTAATCATTTACATCCTCAATAAAAAAGGCAAATAAATCCTCCAAAATATAAAACCTCCACGGCACAAAAAAACAAACAAGGTTATGATTGATATCAACAAAAAGCATAGGGTCTACAATGTGGAGTTCGTGGTCCGTGTATGGCAGATGTGGGTTATTGTTTTGGTTAACTCTGTATGTTCCATTATGTGTATTTCTTCACAGTCCGTGCACATCAGTCCCATAGAGCAGCAGCAGGAGCTAAGAGATAAAATAAAATAATATATTATGTCTTATTCCATACTCAAGACTTGACGGTGTCTAGGTGAAGTGAATAATAACGAACATGTTGACACAGCTACCCAATAAGAGCCGAAATGTGGGTAAACCCGCAAATATAAACGCCTAAACAAAAAAAATGTTGCACAGGATCATGTTTCGATGTATGCAGTTCTACAAACCAAGAACATGACAAATAATGCCAAGAAATTCAAACTCACAGACTGTCTTACAGACTTACAGATTATCTGTCAGTAGATGTGTATTCATGGTAACAGTCCGCTCTCGGACTATGAGAAATACACATCAAAACCACTTTCCATTAATCGAGCGCCATTTCCGGCCCTTTTAGCAGTAATCAGAGGGAATGTTGTAAATGGAGACCACTTCAATGTGCTTCATTTGGTCCACTAAATCAGCGGTAATCGAGATGGAAGTCAGCAATCTTATCGGGATGCCTACATCCTTCTGGGAAGCGCGGGAATGGTAAACAAGAGCTGCGCGTTCGGTCTCCAATGGTCGTGGTATCATTAATCTACCTGCGTCAGCGTGGGGAGAGGAGAGATAAGAAATGGGAAGTGTGGGTGTAGGGAGGAGAGAGATGAAGGGCATGAGGAGCAGGAAGATTATGATATATGGATCAATGTAGATATCATAATTGTGAAACATCAGAGAGGGGTACAAAATAGCCTGCAGAGAGATGACAGAGGTACTGTTTGTGTCGCCACTGTCATGACTGTGGTGTGAAAATGGTTTAGGTGTACCATGGACACTGTAATAATGACGGAGCTGGGGATATATTAAGAATAACAAGAAATGTAAGTGATTTTATGATTTTGGTGATGACGGTAATAATGGTGGAGATTTAGAATTTTAAAATTTAGAATGAAGAGAAATGTTATAATGATGATGACGAAGAAGAAGATTATTATTTACTAGCCCAATGAGAAATGTCAAATATTAATTCGACGATGGTGATGGTGATGATGACGACAACGATGATGATGATGATCTCGATGCTTATCATGATGACGACAAGGATGATGGTCATGATGATGATAATGCTTATAGAGAAATACCACCGTGCCTACTAGATGAGAAAGTCAATGCTTCAATGATGATGTTGATTTTTACCCTAATCACGTTGACGATGGGGATATTGATGGTGATGATAGATAGACATGGATGGAGATAATGGTATAATGGTATAATGGAGCCGGAAACCCAAAGGAAGATAAAAAATGTTCACACACTGTCTTTACAATATCACGTGCTCATTACACCCATTACTCACTAAGTCATGCAGGTCTCACCTGCTGCAACACAATCAGAGAGAGAGATTTAAAACTACGGTTAGTTCTATTAATAAAATGCTATTCAGGCCAAGAAAATAATCATTAAAACGTATGATCCTGCCTCCGTCAATATTGTTTCCTGTGACATGACCACGCATTATCATCCAGCTCAAAGGGCTAAGGCGCCGACCCATTTCCCCTTCATCCTGTAAATAGCTATCGGCAGTGCTGCATCGCTTTGTGACGTACAAAGGGAATGCATGAATATTCATAACAGGTTATTTTTTTTTTGTCATCGCTGTGGAAGCATTATAGCAGGCAAAACATGCTCGAGGCTCAGAAACAATAACAGCTTGCTCCAAATACATTTGGAAAAGTGCTTGGAAGTTTGTTGTTTTTTCAACATGATCATCAAACTGTAATTAATTGTGAAACATAACACAAATTGTTGTGCCCTTGATTTTGGAATGATGTAATATTTTCTGATTATAGGCTGATATTCTATTTCCTCAATATTATTTTGTCCATTGATAATGTATGTTTAGTTGGCCGACTAAATTCTATCTATCATTGTGTAGTTTACATGGCATTAATGTGATCAGTGATATTATGATTTAGATCTCAACAAAATAGAGAGTATAATCAATGTACAATTTCCTAAGCAACAGGTCCTGCTATTTTCAACTCATCATTATTAATATCACTCGACCACATGAAAACGCGAAACTAATCAAACATCACAGTAACCTTATACCACGCACGATGTATAGTTTGTAATTTAATGCCACTGTTTTTATGAACGTAAGATCAACGGCAAGAGGGATAATAATATTTTTCAATAATTAGGATTTTCATTTTGAGAACAGGTCAGCAATTTCATGAAATTTTATTTTTTTTTTTCTTTCAGGTTTCATTATTATCGCGTGACCATAATTTTTCTCACGTCGAATGACGCGTGTTGACTCTCTGCGTGCCGTACAAAATGCCGCTCTGTACTATAATGTGCATCAATAATAAACAAATTGCACAAGTCAAAATGCGCCTGGGGGGCAGAGGGGGTTAACGTATCGTTGCCGTATCGATTATAGCACCATTAATGTCACATGAGGCGAGTTGATGGGGCGTCACCGTGTTTATGGATGCTTGGAAGGCAACACGGTGGAATCACATCTCTCTATCAATCAGTAGTCACAGCTTACAAGGACAGAGAACGGGAGAGAAAGAAAGAGAGAGAGAGAGAGAGAGGGGGGGGGTGGGGGGTGGGAGAGAGACAGACAGACAGACAGACAGACCGAGGCAAACAGACAGGGACAGAGAGAATAGTCCATGTGTTTTGTTAAGTTATTCGATTAAGAGCGTGTATTGTAATCTTTAACAAATCTCTTTTATTTATGAAAGTGAGAAGATTACCATGAAGGTAATGGAATGTTTTAAAATAATGACACTTGGCGAGAGTTTTGCCTTTTTATCTTTTTCATGATAATCGGAAATTCGTATTGATAAGGGGGAAACTGTTTGAAGTAATTAGTATAAACTTATTAATGAGGATAAAATCATTCAAGCGCAAAGCTGTATCATTATTGAATTCGGTTTAAAAAAAAAAAAAAAGACAATCACAGAGATAACTACGAAGTGAGGACTGAAGACGGGGAGAGAGATACCGAGGGATGGTTATGATGATACACGACTGATGAAATAGATAATGGAAGAGACAGAAAGGGGAATACGAAGCGGAGAAAAGGATGGATGCGCAGCGGAAGATGCCATCCATGGGACGATCACGTGGGTAACCTATATGCAGGGATATCAACGCCACGTAGGCCTACAAAGTACAGTACACACGGCAGTGACGTCACAGTCAGCTCAACCGCCTCCCTCAATCCTCAATAACAACCAGCTCATAAGCCTGTTTGTTCGGAGGCAAAATTAGATTTCTGAACATGCTGAAAGGGAAGCGGGGCTTATGAAACATGATTGCCTAGCCTGTCGGTGGGTTTTTTTTGTAAAACTCAACAGGCGAATCATAAAAGACCGAAAATGAAAATTGCCGTCATCATGGCCGTCACTTTTGTTGGGTGCAGGTGCGGTGAAGAAACTGACGGGCGAATTCTAATCATCGCTGTCCATTATACATCTAATGGCTAGAGTGATGACGGCAATCAGGTTTTGTGCAGGTAAACGGTGTCAACATCTTTTGGCGAAAGTGAAAAGCTCGATGTTTACATACGGTGGTACTTTTTTATCGGGTATTTTTTTTTACTCTGGACTTGATATTATATTACGACCACCTCTTCATGAATACGATTTACATAGATTACTGTATAATTATAACATTAATTTCAAAGTTATAAACAGCGCTTAAAATTAGCCACAATGGAGAGCCAACTCCAACACACACACACACACACACACACACACACACACACACACACACACACATACACACATGTATACACATACACTCACACACATATACACACGAACATACACACGCACATTATACAAACACACATTATTATACACACACGCATATAGGCCGTTTTCGCCTTATTACATTCACCTATTTCGTGATTCAGTTTTAATGGGTGGAATGCCCTCTGAATCTATGAGTTGTTGCTAGAAGGAAACAACTCGGACAAGATGCGGTATTGTTTAAACAACGTGCATAAAATTTGCATACTATAACGAAACAGGTCTGTTCAAGAGTTCTGCTGACAATGTTCAGCACGACACTTGACCACTTTGCTTTCCGCTCCACACAGTGTTTGAGCGAGGGTGGAGAACACTCTCCTCTTGTTTGTATCCAACCCCAGAGAGAGCCAAGAGCAGGTCCGTTGCCATAGCGACACAAGATGACGGAGGAGCGCAGACGTGAGAGGGATGGAGAGAGAGTGAAGAGGATAAAGATCGATCGGATGGTGGAGGTGACAACTAAATCTGGGGCTAGTCTGCATGGTGACAAACACCGATCTGTTTAAAGGCAAGCCCTGCATGACTCGCACATGAGATTATGTCACCTCATAATTGTGTTTTGTTTGAAAGATAGCACTGGTCATTTTCTCCTTTTGCACCCTGTTAAATCTATCATGTCTCAATTAACAACACATCAAACTAGTAAAGCTAAACACGTATTTTTTTCTGCAGCACAATATGAAAGTAATAACATAATTTAAGCACAATATATGAAAACAATAACATATTAAAAAAGACACCTACAATTAAGATTAGTCGCTAGACAAAAAACAGAAAACGTGATTTTTACACTGAACCACGAGCATGAACCACGGCATTAGTTATGTCAATCTAAGGATAAATTTCATTATTACTTCAAAAGTCCTTCATACCGTGGTATAGACAAACTAGCCTACATGTCTTCCTTTTCGTGATAATAAATTAACATTAGAATGCATTTTCTATATTTTGCTTACTCAAAAGCATTTCAAATTGGAAAATAACATTTAATATACCTTATACGCTACTTCACACAGTTCCCAAAGCGACAAGACAGATTTGGCAAATTTGAACCCAAATTGTGAGTGAGCTTTAATCACCACAAGTACCATTTCCCATCGTCCTATATGACTTGCGCCTGAGTTGACTTTTATCATTTATAATTGCCTCGGAGCATCTGGCGAAGTCATGACATGTGACGTACACATTCTATGAGCGTTTATTTGATTTTTCCAGAACTAACACAAAAAAACCATCATGTCGTTAGCCAAGTCACCAATCAGGCGTTATAATAATATTGATCAGAAAATCTTCCCCGTCCGCTTTGTAACCTTTGTTGTGTGCTATTTCATTTTTATTAAAGTTCTCTCTTGAATTATTCATTTGATCATTTACTCAGCCTATGGCTGTCTTTATTCGATAAGCGAAATATGGCATTTAAAAGAGTTTGTTTCTACTTTAATAATCAGACCTTGCATTCAGACGATTAAGTAGTGTTATTATACTTTTTGTTTTATTTTAGTCCGCTATCTTTTAATAAGGAAAAATATATTGCTGCTTATGGTAGCATGTCTTCAGAATGTTTTTCAATGATTATTCAGCTCCGTTCCCTGAGTATTATAAAAGATGAATAAAAAAGTTCAAATGAACTGCAATACTAAAACAACACAAATTTGATACGAGAAGAACAGAAGGAGCAAACACTCAGGGCGAGGGGTTGTGTGGGGGAGGCGAATATTGGTTTGGCGTCGACCCAGGTTCACCCTTCGAACAACTAATATTAAGATGGCGACTGTTTCACTTCCACAAAGGTGATATATCACGATATTTTGGAGCCAATTAACATGTCGCAATGCCTCTTAAAATGGAAACATGCTGTGGATGTTTTACGATGCCTTTAACCAATAAGATGGTGACTATTTCTCAAAGGTGACATTCAACCTATTTTGGAACAAATTCGCATATGTTGAAATGCCTCCTAAAATGGAAACCTGCAATGCATGTTTCATGATTGCAAATCAATCTTCAGGTTATAAGATAGCGACTATTTCTCGAAGGTGATATTCAACTTATTTTGGGACAAGTCGTTCTGCCTCTCAAAGGGGCAACACGCTCTGCATATGTTACGATCAAACGCAAAAGAACTTTCGATTTCATACAAACGCCCCTCCACCCCACCCCATTCCTTCATTCCCTTTTACATTCTTACTCCCCTTCAAAAATGGACATATCGACAAATTAATGAGAATCCTGCCGAAAGAGAAGAGACCCGTCGGCAAAAAGATTTTGGGCGAGGATAATGTTTGCGAGCGGTTGTTAGCCGGGAGGCATATATAATGCTGTGCGCAACCCCCCCCCCCCCCCCCCCCCCCCCCCATGGCTACATGGTGTATGACCTACCCATGCCCTTCGTCTGAGCACGGTCTGGGGTTCGGCTAGCTGCTTGACACGAATTGCATTCTTGGCCGAATGTCAAGACGCTATCTAAGGACGTACGCCTGTACGTTCACCAAGCAGCAGCATTATCTACCTGACAAAAATCATCTCATTAGCCATTCTGTTCTCTCCTCAGTCACGGCATAGGTACACCGGCATTGTCCAGTTGTTGCCATAATTAGCATTTTCATGATATATATATTATAATAATAGTAATAGTATTTACACATTCAAATATAATTTTAACAAAGTATTCGATATTCATTTTTTTGTATAATTCAACAATCTAATTAACTTAGATGTTAACAATCTTATCTTGCCAAATATGCTTTTTGCATGTGAGAGCCAGATTCGATTACTACTTGTTCTATTGTTTGGTCGTTATTAGCAAGGCTTATACGGGCCAGCAAGAATATCTATTCTCAAATAAAGTGTTGCTTTTCTTGTACAAGTACTAAATAATCAAACCATCATGTCGTAATCATTACACTCACAAGTTTAGAACGTGCAACTTGCAACTAGGTGCATTTCGATCCATTAGACTTCGGTCTACTCGTCTGCTCATAACCTTTACACCTTTACGGCCAGTGTGACCACATCAAGTCACAGCATGGGGGTTATTTTTGTTCAGCCTATTTATAAGTCAATTCGATGATGCTGGTGAGGTCACGAAGGACCTCCTAGTCCCAGATTCCTGCTGTACATGACCTTATGGCTGGAGATGGAGGCTATTGGTCTACAAAACGACATTCAACAACATAATTTTCATTAAAATTAAGTCTTAGAATGATTTATATCTAGTGTCATGAATTATGATTATCAAAGAATCGTACACGTTATCATTGATATTTGTTTTGTTACATGTATATTCAAATATATTTAGAATACTATCTTTAAATACGTGGCATCCTTTCATCATGTGGTATATTAATTGTTATATATTTCGTTAACGTTATTCTATCCCCTATGGTATTTCATTTTGTATCATTTTATAGTTCAATCAGTTATATCATAACTTATTAGGTCTCAGCTTTTAAATTAAATACCAATGTGTATGAGTCCTAACAATATCCTTTGATGTGTAAGTGGATTCATAGGATGACGAAAACCGCCAGATGATTAATATAAACAAAAACGCACAAAATAGCTGTAACAAAAAATTGTTATTATTACATTGAATTGACTTTCTTTTCTTCTTCTTCACAAAACTACCAAAAATGGGTAACCCTCTCTTTGGAAAAGTATTCATTTTCTTTTTCGTAACGTTTCTAAGCATTGATCCTATGTTATGGTAAACGGAATCGTTTTACCAAGAGAAGAAAAGAACATCATTGATATGAAATTTGCACTGATGGGGAAGTCGGTAGATAAAACATGCTACAATATCCCCATCTAAACTCTTAACCTTTACTCCACCACACCATTATGCTCCTATTAATCTCTATACGATATGTGTGTATCTTCCCTGAAGGAAAGAATGACAGCAACACTGAATGAGTTAACACTCGCCCCACATAGGAAAGGCGCAGACCGGAGTAGAGCCTTATACGGTTCGACCACGACTCTGGCAAGACTCGACTCAGTGTGAAGACTCCAGAGCCCGCCATCTACGTTTGAAATTTGACAGAGGATAAGGTCGCTGCGGTGATTTTGCTACAAGCAACACTATTCCCACTATTCTTATTATATTTATATAAGATGCTTAATGTGTTTCCCTCAAAACAAAGCCATTAATGAATGAAACTAAAAGGGAGAAAACAGATGAGGACTGCTTTGAAAATTGGCGAATTATGTCTACACGTTCTTATCACATGTACGCCATGTGACGAACCGATACTGCGGATCAGGTAGGTATGAGAAGGAGCACATACACATAAAGTCGAAGATTGAGTGATAAGACAGAGAGGTCGCATCCTGGTCAGAATTAACCGCCAGGGGAAGTTATATTGACCAGAAAGTTGAAAACACATCTTACAATGAAGAAATCAGTTGGTCGAATTGGCTAATACCTAGAAGTGGAATTTATAGGCCTCATAATTTTTGATAATTTTAATTACTTTCATGACATTGCCGTCTTCGTTACTAGCACATAACCCGTTTGCACACACACATACGCACACACACACACACACACACACACACACGCACACAAACACACACACAAACAAAAACACACACACAAACACACACACAAACACACACACACACACACACACACACACACACACATGCACACACATGTATAAAATACATCTAGGCCTAGTAACCTTAGTCCTAATTTGACGAAAAGCAACGATGGAAAAACTGCAAATATTTTTGATATATTTTAATAAAAAGTCTTCAGTATTTAATAACCAAGTACAACACAACTTGGGTTTTCATTTTGAAAACATGTGAATGTCATGTGAACAGCGTATCAAAGAGCGCCTGAAATTGTGCCGTGCACGTGTTCTATTGCTGTGTAAATATTATTGCAGATTTTAATACGATGTATTTGCATTTGATGATAATTATTGATGTTCAATACTACCCCTATTTTTTTAATAGATACTGGTATATGGTACAGCTTTATTTGTTACATGTACGGGGAAAACAGGAAACGATATGTATAGGAGTCTTTTGGACGTTCTGACACGAGATAGGCTACATAGTGATATCGACGACGATGGCGACAATGAGAATGGTTATAATAACACCAGTGATGTTGTTGATGATGATGATGATGGTAAGGACCATAGTGATGACGAAAAAATAAAAGGTTATGAGTAATAAAAGAAGGCGATTTATAGGAAGTCATAATGATTTTTTCTGCTTCTGCTAGCATGATCACAGGCACTATACTAGCTCAAACATATTGCATAGAAAATCAATCACAAAAATGTAAAAGCATCGTTTCATTCTGACCATTAAGATGAATTGTAAAGGCAGGCAATTTTTACCCCAAAAAAGTCTTTCTGTTTTAGAGATATGTCTTTGATTGTCGTATAAATTCAATAACAAAATGACGATAAATTAAACAATAATAAAACATTGGAATGAAACAAGAGGAAAGAAATCGTGGGAAAGAAAGGATAAGGTATAAAGTCACTGTGGCTCAAAACTTCCTAACATTATTCTTGTATTACCTCGTGTAACACCTGAACTCATACATTACACAAAGTACATGTGTGGAGAGTGCATCAGGTATCCAAAGAAAGACACAGGAAAGTCATGGTAGGAAGGGACCCCCAACCCCCCCCCCCCCCCACCCCCTCCCCCATCAAGCGTGTACTAGTTTCGTTAGTATTAAAAAAATACGATACTGATGATAATCCCAAAGTTTGTCCGAGGTTGGTCCAACTAGCAACAATACTAACAGATTCAGAGTGCATTCCACCCAATGAAACTGAATCACTTCACACCTTTGACACGTGGTGTACATGCTGTCTCTAGCTGAATTCTAGCTCAATAACGTGTGTGTGCATGTGAGAAAAGGCCCCAATAAATGACGAATGACAGACAGATCGGCAGAATTAATCATCGCTGTCTTTTTTTTTTTTGGCATGGCTTCACACTGAATCATAGAATCGTTTTGAGGGCAGTAGCAAAAGGTGATTTTGTTGACATATCTTGGCATTCAATATTCCTTAAATCACATTTGATTTCAAGTGGCCTCCTTACATCAGGTGAAGTCGTAGGACAATGGTTGTAATATGTGTGTGTGTGTGTGTGTGAGTGTGTGTGTGTATGTGTGTGTGTGTGTGGATAGGGGGGGGGGGGGTGGCATCGCACAAACAGATAAATCATTATCTATCCCAACTCCTTGGATAAATCTGAATCTGCTACATTACATTCCGCTTTGCATTTCGATCGTTGTCAGAAGAGATCAGCCGCAGGTAGTCATCCGAGATCAGATTATGAACATGAACACGATATGTTGTACATCCAGCATCCATTTTCGTTTAAAAATGTCACCAACATTTTTTGTTATATTTTTCTCTTCACCGCCCCCCCCCCCCCCCCCCGGCCGTCTCTCTCTCTCTCTCTCTCTCTCTCTCTAACTCCGATCTCGTTTTCCCTTATTCAGAGTATCTCTCTCAAGTTCCCATCAATCTATCATTTTATCGTCCTCGACTTCTCATCCATCCATGTCCCTTAATCGCTTCACTGTCTGCGCGGAAGTCGGCCCCCATTTTCATCAATCTATTTAAAGAAATCCGGGAACATAACTCAATCGTACGGAAGCTTAGAAGTGCCCCCAGAAGACGAGATAATTTAGGACGTGAAGACGAGAAGACGAGACGAGAAGACGAGAAAAAGAGTCAAGAAGACAAAAGGACAAGATCTTGGATCTCGTCAAGTCGACTTCTGTAGGACGAGAAGACAAAAAGACAAGATCCTGAGAAGACGAGAATACGAGAAAAAAGAGTCAAGAAGACAAAAAGACAAGATCTTGGATCTCGTCAAGTCGACTTCTGTAAGACAAAAAGACAGAAAGACAAGATGCTGGATCTCGTCAAGTCGACTTCTGTAAGAAGAAGAGACAAAAAGACAAGAACTTGAATCTCGTCAAGTCTACTTATGTAGGATGAGAAGACAAGAAGACGAGATCTTGGATCTCGTCAAGTCGACTTCTGTAAGACAAGAAGACAAGAAGACAAGATCTTGGATCTCGTCAAGTCGACTTCTGTAAGACAAGAAGACAAAAAGACAAGAACCAAGGATCTCGGCAAGTCGACTTCTGTAGGGCGAGAAAACAAGATGACAAGATCCTGGATCTCGTCAAGTCGACTTGATGATTGAGCTTCTTCTGGCGACCAATAAGACTTCCGGTCCGCCACCATTAAGACTTCCGTCGTATGCTACGAGTGAGAACAATAGAATTTGGTGCTATGGTGTCTTCAAAAAAACAAATGAGAATTTAAAGCGTTAAGTGTAAAATAAAGAGACAAGAAGTGGAATAGAAAATACATTACGTGGCACTTATAAGAAAAACGAAGCTGGATCATTTAAAGGATCTATTTATGTCTTTACTTGATATATAAAAAACGTAAAAACAATATTTTTCTTCCGTAGAGATGATGAACAAACCCAACTTGGAAAACGATATAAGCGGCGTATCGGCCATGTCCTAAAGAAAAAGGCGTGTAATCCTTATCAAAATCCAGGGCTTTTACCACTATCATTTGACACTGAAACTAACTATTGATTTATATCGGGTAAAAGCTGAATAATTGCTCTACACTCTCATGTAGGTGGCATGTCGGAACACTTTGACTGGATCTTACTGTTCCAATTTGAAATATGGGCTCAAACCGGCGTTTCGGTCAATTTATGCACAGCATTCACAGGATAAACAGAAAATAGTCGTAACTCCTTTAACAATGTTAATACCTTTTAAACTATCGTATGACACTTAAACTAACTTATGATTTATATCACATAAAAGCTAATTAGTTGATCTACAATCTCAAATAGATAAAAAAAACTTTTTGTCTAGATCTTACTATTTCATTTTGAAATCCGTGCTCAAACAGGCATATCTCGCACGGTATTCCCAAGATTTACTGAAAATGGCCATAACTCTTCCAGAAATGTCGGGGCTTTTAAACCTATCGCATGACACTTTAACTAGCTCATGATTTATATGAGGTAAAAGCTGAATAGTTGTTCTTTATCCCCATATAGGTGCCATGTCGGAATCCAGCATCTTGTCTTTCTGTCTTTTTGTCTTACAGAAGTCGACTTGACGAGATCCAAGATCTTGTCTTTTTGTCTTCTTGACTCTTTTTTCTCGTCTTCTCGTCTTCTCAGGATCTTGTTTTTTTGTCTTCTCGTCCTACAGAAGTCGACTTGACGAGATCCAAGATCTTGTCTTTTTGTCTTCTTGACTCTTTTTCTCGTCTTCTCGTCTCGTCTTCTCGTCTATCACGTCCTAAATTATCTCGTCTTCTGGGGGCACTTCTAAGCTTCCGTACAATCGAGATGCACTTTCTATTACAACAACTGAAAGCCCATGGTTGTACATGCGTCACACAGGCCTCATGGCAGTCACATGTACACCGTCGATATCTATAACACATAGATATCGTTAAGCGAGACAGTAAATCGTATCGTGCGCCGCGAATGAAATCTGTTTTCATCTGTTTATAAAAACTCCTTACAAAAATAGATGCAAATCAACTTCTCATCGCTTTCGATATGGAATCTGATTTTGATCAGACGCGCTTTTTGAAAACATGCAACAAATATAACGAGAAAGCAGGTTCAACAGGGGATGGTCGCGTTGCGATCCGATGAAGATAGGACTGTATGAGTGACGAACTGAGCTAGAAACTTGAAGATTATGTGCAGATCTGCTTTTGGGCCCCAACGGAAAGCTTTTAACGTTCTAAGCAAACTTTATCGCGCAATCAAAGGTGTGAAATATCACTCAGTGCGACGTGAGAAGACTGGCATCCGCTTCCCCACCTAGTGGCGCCTTGCTTGTTGCGATTAATCCTTTGGGCGCCGGACAAACCACTGCTTTATGGGGTTTGTGTGCAATACCTTTACAAAGATGCATCAATTGTGCATAACGAGTTAAAGCTGATGTATCGTATGGCAAATGATGGCTGAATAAAGTCATACAAGACGTTGATGTCTAGGAGAAAACCGATTACCGCATTATTGCAGAGAGAATGTCCAGGGATGGATGGGTTGCAGTCAGGATATCAACAGTTTGTCTCATCCCGGCGAGACATTGGTTGTCACGGAAAGAAGGAAGAAAAATTATGCAAGAAATACCTATATGTGAATTGTGATTGAAAGAAAACGGATTTGCACTTGTCCCGTAAGAAAAAAAATGAAGAAATCATTTACTGTAATACTTCCCCAACACAAGTACATTATTCATTCAAATCAAAATCATTCTAGCCATACGTCTGCTGCGAGCATTTCACGCATTTTATAGAGATTCTTTGATTTCACGGTATATCGCTACCACGACTCTATGGCGTAGAGATAGGTGAATGTGAAGTCCCAGGAAGTTTACCTACTGTAGTTACAGTTATTTAAACCTTGAAAATCCGGCTTTGTGGGAAAGAGATACATTTCGACCGTTACACGGAAACATTTTAACACATCACAGGAAATCGTTGAGTAAGAATCGGGTCATGTCTGCTGTACAGCAAATACGAATGACTTGCTCACCTTTTTTTGTAACCGTTATTTTCTGAAGAGGACAAAGGTTCCCCCCCCCCCTCTCTCTCTCTCTCTCTCTCTCTCTCTCTCTATCTCTCTCTCTCTCTCTCAATGTATCTTCCCACTTCTCTCTATTTTATGTCTCGTTCTCTCTGTCTTACTCTTTGAAGCTCGACACCTTCGCATATCTTTCTCTTTCACCTTCCCTCTGGAAGATTAATTTATTACAATACTGGTTTGACATCACAGGAAGTCATTAAAATGCAATATTGGTTCTATAAAGTCAAATAAAAACTTTCATGTGCCCTTATTCCTTGTTTGTTCCGATACGGCATCATTGATTTGCTTGTGACGACTAGTCAAACGTAGAGGGGGCTCGACCGACACCGCAAGATCGCCACGAAAGTCGGCTACATTCAAGCAGCAGGCAATCGAACTCTGTATAGGCCGACAACGTTGCACTCGTTTGACTGGCGTTCAAAATAACAGTGTATGATAATTCAAATAATGTCATGATGTCTAACAATTACGAGATGTTAAAACATGTAAATTAAAGAAAGAAAGCAACAGAAAGAAAGAGAAGTAGGATAGAGAGGAGGGGAGAGGGGAGATTTATGTCGGGAGGGATGGAGAGATAAAGGGAGGGATACATGCATGGGGAGAGGGGAAGAACGGAGGGAGGAAAGTTGTTTCTATCAGTAGTTATGAATCTTATCAAACATTGTACATCTTAACTTGGGCTTCTGTGGTATGCGACCAAATTGCAATGCACCGCATAGCAGGGCGGTGGTGAGAGTAATTCTTAGTCGCTGCTCGTTGCTTCACAGAATAAATTGAAGCATAACGTTGTCTAAATCGTCATAGCGCCACCAGTGTCAGTGGTACAACCAAGTTTCATATCAAAACATCACCCCCTGAATTTTTCTAAATAACAACATGGCTCGATACAACGAACTTCAAGACATGATTTCTAAATCTTGAATATGCTACTTAGATTTACAAGCAAATACATAAACGAACTGACTAACTGAATTTATTCCTTTCGTTGTAAGATTTGCGCTGGGCTGATATAAGGGGCTTCTGTTTCATGCAGGTGAGAGAGGAATAGTCAGTTTTAAAAGTGATGATTTACCTAATCTTATATAAACTGATTTACATAGTGGTATTTTTTTCATCTGGAACGAAAACATGGTGGTCTTACACGAATGTATGAAAATAGAGTGTGTACTGGAAGTTTGAAAGTTCTAATTATATCAACATGTTCGGTTGAGCTTCTATAATCCCATATATCGAAGGTTGTTTTTATTTTGTAAATACATCATATTCTGCGGGATCTGATCCTCGCCAGCCTACGAGATGAGTCAGCTAAGATGACGATTCACTTTCCAAAATTATACCAGGCCTTCATTCTGCATGATCAGAGAGGAAATGCGAGTTTGTCCCGTTTGGACGGTCAGCTGTAATAACCAAACATGACCCAATTGAATTATGGTTGTTAATTATCGTGAGGACGATGGGTTTAGTTAGGGCCTGGTTGTAGTCATGGTGATGGCTCCATCGGTTTTGCTGGATTTGCGATTTCGTTTAGTCCGTTTTGCATGACGAGAGCTTTCAGTTTGGATTTAATCTACCACCACCAACAACAACAACGAAAACAACAACATCACCTCCGAGCCCCCTCTCCTATCCGTTTTATTCCAAAATAGGGAGCTACTAGGGGGTCATTTAGGAACTGCAGTGGCTAGCCCGGTAAACACTCCTGTACATTGAAGCTCAGCACTTAGTTTGTAAAACAAACTACTCTTTTAAACCTCTTTTCCTGGCCCCGTCTCAGTAAGAGTTTGGAATGATCTGAATCGATGCAAGTTTAATCCCCTATTTCTAATGTACAGAGTTACGACTTATATCGATCGCACTGCTTTATAAATCAGAGCCCTTGATTGATGAATATCATGATTAAGAAAATACTGTGTTACTTAACATTAGTTTAAAGTACCCCAGAAAATATTGTGCACGAATTCCCCTCGTATCTTATTTATAACAAAGAGACAATGTTTATTTTGCCCCATTCATTTTTGTTACAATTCTCATTTAACATCTTTCGCCTTCATTATTGAAACATTAACACTCCTCTTTCTGAAAGGTCAGTCCAAATCAATGAGTTATTCTTGTTGAGAAGGTCAATTGTCAATTTCTCATCATAATCGGTAGTCGTTTACACTGTTCTCTTATTAGAATTAGCACAAACATTAATATATTTTGTGTAAAGCCAAAACCAACTATTGTGAAACATTTTGAATGAGAGGAAATGAGGACTCTTTTTAAATGAGTACTTAATCTGAACTAATCTCATTTACAAGTATTGTTGTTGGGCGGAGCACTACAACTTAGATAATTAATGACGCATTCAAAAGAACAATCTGAAGATGGACACAATTACGGACAAGGATAGAACTGAACAAATGAATAGCAGAACAAAAATTCTCGTTTGTTGTCAGAGGCCTCTGATTAACCTAAGTTTCATTTCTTGAAAGTCTACATCCTGAAGAATGTCATTTGCTCATTGTTGCTTTCTGTTGAGAAAGTTGCTAGGTTTGCTTGCCAATAAAGCAATTGTACTCAAAGCAGATTCGTCATGCTAATTTGTTTCTCATTCCTAAAGTGATTAAAGTTTTGGGGATTAACTCAATTCCGTTTGTTTCTACGGTTTGAGCTTCGTTCACAATTAATGATTTCTGATACGCCATTACGCCCTTCAGTCTGTCGGTTTGTCAGGGTTATCTATATCACATCAGGTTAGGTATACTCTTTCTTGATACTATTTGTAATGACGAGTGCAACAAATGAAAGCAGTTGTAAGAACAAAGCAACAATAACTAAAAAAAATACGAGAACGATTACATTTTAAGCGATATCATTATCTTTAACTTCAATTCCCGATGTCGTCGTCATTCCAACGGCCTGTGAACGTTGTTTTATCAATTTCAGCATCAAGTTCTGCCTTTTATAATGTACCCCCTCCCACCTCCCCCGTAACACAAATTGCTCTATGCGAACATCTATGCGTCGAGGAATATGATCAGAGCATATTATACGCACACAAACACATTTCATATCAATTTCATAAAGCAATGCAGACACACATGTACATACATACATAGGTTATGTGAGTGTAGGTGGCACACAACACACGATAATTAGTCAGTGAAATGCCTACGTGAGAAGAAACATGCCCAGGCGTTCTAATTTAGAAACATCATGACTGAGTTTCTAGAGATATGTTCCAGATTACCCAGCTTATTGTAGACGAATACCAGCAGTCAGGTGACCTCGTGAAATAATTTAATTGCTATCACTAGCATGTGCAAGGCGTCTTCCTAGACGGGACATGTGGGGAACGGAATGTGAAGAAGTGTTAACGAAGGAGGTTGGGAAGGAGGAGGAGGAGGAGGAGGAGGAGGAGGAGGAGGAGGAGGAAGGAAGGAGGAAGAGGTGGGAACTTTAATGAAGCATTATTCAAAAATTTAAAACTCTGTAACATTCTCTTATGAATATTGTCTTATGACAAGAATGTTTTAAACAGTAGAAAAAGCTACATACGGTTTTCGTAGAGTGATATGGCTCCGATTCTTATTGTGCCATTTTGAGGGGAAAGTGAGAATGATTCGTCTACACGTTTACTACATACAAACGGGTTAGATACGGTTAATTTTTTTGACAAGGGGGGGGGGGGGGTGGGGGGCTACCAATGGGATATTCGTCGGGAAATAGCGAATAACCTTGTTAACCAGTCCCTTCCCCTAGTCGGCCCCCATCAACAAAGCCTATAATATGTTCATACGCACTGCTTTCTCAGAAAGGGGGATTTCCCTTTCATAGAACAATGACGTAACGTGTTGTTCTCGATATTGACAATATCTCTATTGTGACATGACTTTAAATACTGTCCTGCTATATACAACCATCTTAGAGCTAATTGTAATCGGTATGTGTCTCTTAAGAAAATGGCGTTTGTTTGTAAAAACTGATCGCGACGCAGAAGAGTAAGAATTTCGTTTTTTATAACTTGAGAAAAAATGAGAAAAAATGAAAACGCTTGTAGCAGTGTGTATTTTGTTAAACATTTCTTCCATTATAATACTTTATGGCATCATGAAGGTCTTTGAATGGCGGGATGGGGAGGTGTCAATATTACAAGTTTACAAATTGGTGGGGGCGGGGTCATCAGAGGTTGCTATATATACAGATGGACCAATATGGGCCAACAAGGAGAGAGGGAAAGGCGGGTGTGGCGGGGCGGGGGGGGGGGGGGGGGGGGGCATCAAACCCCTAAAACACGACTCCGGCGGACCTGTAGGAGCAGTCGTTTTTGGACAGATGCCTGTACAACGTCTCATCGGATTTGGGACGACATCCATAGGACTTCATCATTCATCAATCATTCAGGATGCTATGCTATTTCAGGATCTTGAATTTGGCAAAGAGGTGATAGATGGGGGTACTGAAATAGTATTCTTGGAAAGTGGTCATTGACTGTGACTGTTCGTTTGGACAAAGAGCAGTCATTTTATTTTTTTTTACATTGTATATTATCCGGTAATTCTCCCCGCCTCCTTTTCCGCTCCCTTACTCTCTGTTTCTGTCTGTCTGTCTGTCTTTCTGTCTATCTGTCTGTCTCTCCTTCACTCTACCCCTATTAATGTGCCCGTTCTTCCGCCCCTCTTCATTCCTCTCACCCCCCCCCCCCCCCCTTTCCGCCCACCCTCTCTCTCTCTCTGTACGTCTTTCTTTCTCTCATAATTCCACCTGGCTCTTCCTGTCCTTGTTAAAACAATCGAATAGGGCGTGACGAGACATTCCATTCGTCCCCTTACCAAAAGTATAACATGACTCATTATTACCAAGGCTCACCAAACCATTGTGAAGGAATTGGCTACATTCACAAGCTTGCAATGTTAACATAGTACAAGCTTACAATGTTTACATGGTAATTTGCTTCCCATTCACAGCAATCAATCAAAAATGATGTAAATGATGCAACGTTCAAACAAGTTCGTTATACAATCTTTGATTAATTGAGAGATAAATCTCAATCCTGCAGCCTACATGCTAATGATTATTGTTAGTAAGTTCTTTGCAGTCATAATGTTAGAGTTATGACTGGGAAACAATGTTGGGGGGGGGGGGGTTTCTTGATCACCATTCTAGTTAATTCATTATTTCCTTGACAATTGATCGAGCTATAATCGCGATAAGCACTTGTTTCTGGTGAACAGATAGTTATCCACAGTCATAACCTGTTGCTGTTACAAGACCTGTCTTTTTCAGAATCACCCTTCTTGTTGTTCTGCTCAACTTCACTTCAACGATGGAAATTAAATTCGCTTCTTCGCGGTAGATTAAGCACACAAGGGCACTTTAAAACGCCGACGGAAGATGGCCACTATCCGTTGGGATAATGTAGCTGTAGGCCAAATGTCTGCAGATGATGGCGGGGTCGACATTGCAAACAAGCATATTCAGGCTTTAAACTCCTTATGTCACATCTGTCGGAAATCTCAATTTGAGCAGCAGAGTTTTGTGGCGCGGATGTGCGTAGGCAAAGACCGTGTGGTGTAGGGAGAGAGCACGGGCATGGTCCGGCGAGGCCATGGGGACGGGAAGAAAATTCCCAACTCGTCAGAAAAGAAGAGCAAGAAGGTTTGAGCTAAACATGAGAGTGTGTTGAGGGGATAAAGATGATAAAAAACAGATTGGATCATATCTTATCACCTAAGCTAAAAATAGATGTGTATTATTAATGTTATAGTAGGTATAGGCCTAGCTAGCATCACTGTCCTGAACTATCATTATTATGACTATGTGACGCTGAAGGATTTTGAATGTGCAGATTGAAGTTTGCAATCATCAGCTTAATTTACTCATAAATCGTGTCTTCTTGTCTACAATGAATTCCCCGATTTCAATGATTCCTTCCCTCTTTCATTTCTATTCTTCTCATCCCCTTTCTTTTTTTTAAAGGCTATGCCTATGTCACTCCTATATAGCCTTAATTATTCCTACATTACTTTTCCTGGGCAAGACTGAATTCATATTTACACGAAATCCTGTTTTGATTACCAGTGACCGTAACTTATGATCGTAATAACTACAATGTCAGAGCTCGTTGGCTGTTTCCATGGTAGTTACAATGATTATACACCTACATGGCCCGTTGATTCATTCACACATCATTCACCAAGGTGCATTGGAGTTACGCGGAAGAGGAGGGGCTTGATTAATGGGGGGGGGGGGGGGGGGTGTCGATCCATCTTTGTTTTCCCCCGAGCTCTGAATGAACACACCCTTTAAGAAAGAGATGATATGGGGTGTGGTTACAGAGTATAGGTTGATGACATCGGGGGCTGGACAATAGCAAGTTGAGTTTAGAGAGAAATCTGTACTTCAACCAATGCAAAACAGAGACATCACGATCTGAAATTCACTATTGTTCAACCCCAGCATGCCTAACGTAACATATAGGATTAATTTTTTGTGTAATAATCATTATTGTGTATTATCTTGTGCAAAATATCATAATTTATTATTTTTCATTTTTAGAAATTATATTCGGGGTCCAACAAGAAAAGTTGATTGAACCATTGATAAATTTAAAGGCCAACGCAGATGACACGATCCGATCAGTCGCGTGACTCTGCGACTGGCTGAATCGCAGCACCCGGTCATCGGATTTGTGTAAGAAGGTGACGTCACATTGCCAGTCGTAGGCCCTTACGACTGCAGAATCGTGGCTAAATCTTGTCGTCTGCTGTGGCCTTAAGAGAATCTGGACCGATCTTCTATATCTCCAGATCCCCAGATGACGCAGAGAGTATGCTGTTCACGATGATGCAATAGGGACATGTGGGAACTCGTGGATTAGGAATATTGACCGATCGTGCTAATTAGAGAGCTACATGGACTAAAATACATTCCCGTATGCCTCGGGTATTCACGTTAGATAATGTGGTTTCACAACCTCTATAATAGGAACATGTAGATTACGAATATTCACCACTGATTTAAAGCAGAATCCTTAGTGACTATTCATTCTACTAGTACAAAGTTATTGGTTGTACCTCGTATTTTAGAGACGAGATATTCTATGCACTTTATACTATCGCAATGAAGATGCACAACATTGTAAAGGAGCATGAATTTAGGGATTCAGTTTAAGGCTAAACACGAAATGATCATAATAAGCCCACACGTAGATGAATACACTGCATTAACACTACAGGATATGCCACATTCGATAGAAAGCTGACAGGGCCTTTCTTGAAAGTTGCGTATCCTGTTACGTATAGGTTTTTTCAATAGAGGCGTTAAATCGTTAAACTATCTTTAGGAGTGTGCTTTAAGAGAATAACGTTGAATTGTCCTCACTGAGTAACAGTTTTGGAGACACCTGCTTTAGTTATGTTTCTCATGATCAATCAGAAAACAATTGAATTTTCCTCACTGAGCAACAGTTTTGGAGACACCTGCTTAAGTTATGTTTCTCATGATCAATCAGAAAACAATTGGAGCCTTCTAGCCGCTCAGCTTCGAACGTTTCTAATGAGGCTTGCTCAAGTAAAGAACGTCTGAGCGATTGATCGCTTGTATCAGAATATAATAGCACGTGGGGGTGACGTTGTATTGATGCACATGCTAATTTAACAACTAATCAGTTGGGACAATCAACAAATTAGCTCTAATTAGCGTGATGTAGCTTGATCGATTGTCGGACTTTTACATTACAGCTTTGCCCGTGTGTCTCTTGGATGACAGGAACAAACTTTAAGCACGAACACACTTGCATACTGACGAAAAAAGTGATCAATAAGAACTACGATGGTGCAAAATCATTGCATGCAGGGATGCACATTATGAAACAAGGTCATCCATGGATTTATGTAAGCCCAGAATGACATAATTATGTAAGTTTCGTCGAGTGATAGCTGCGATCTTTCCTATGACTTAACGTGATGCTATCATCAAATCTTTTCTGATGCTCTCATTGGTCTGCTGTTGACGGTTCTCTAAATGATAAGAAGAGATATGATATGCAACATTTTGGATACATAACTTTCACAAAAAAGAAGGGAGAAAAAAAATCAAAATATTTCAAATGCTTACCAGATCTATTGTATCCTCACGTCGCGGCATGTTGATATCCAAATGTTATCCTTTTGGCTATTCAAAATCGATTATGATAAGGTAGACTCAAATTCCACTGCTACTCCAGTTATAAAGTTGTCGGGCAAAGAGAAAGCATAAAGTAATTGGGGGTAAATAACTAAACGGGATCAAAGTGGCCTATGGTTAATGGCGCGCGCTCGGTGCATCAAACCCCAACATTTCCCGCGCTTTTCCCCTCGTCATCCAAAGCTGTCGCCTGCTTGGTTGCTTACTGAAAAAGGGCTCGCTCAGCTGGTGAGGGGCTCGTTATATAGGTCCTGCCGGTGAGGGGGAAATCTTGGCCAGGGTGAATGAGAATAGGAGGGGACCGGCAATACAATAAATCAACGTACGAGCTGAAGGGGCGTCCCGACTATTGCAACATTCAGGGTGACGAAGACGATTGTTCTCATTGAGAGCATCCCTATATCGTGTATATGGATGTATGTCTGCAATCAAACTGGAAGGGCTGTGCATCGCACCCGGCGAAATAACAACGACATCGCATTATGTCATTTTATTTGGGCATGTTTCGGTCGTTCGCCAATGTTCACCCTCTTCACATCGGTGAAGTGATGGTGCACGGAACAGCACATTTCGTACTACCGGTGATAGCTACACAGGATCGTTGTACATTACGTAATGAACAACTGCATATCTATGCAAGAGGGGACGCACACGCTCAATTTTACTCAAGTGTACCTATAGCGATGGGGAAGTGGGAACGTTCCCCCTAACGGGGTAGGTTGTTGAACAGGAAGTCGACACTATGTGGGGAAGGGGAAACAGGTAATGGGTTCAAAAACAATCCCAACAGAGTGACGCACGAGGAATCCAACGTGACACGAGTTTCTCGACGACCTACGTAACTAACTACAACTGCCGGGACAAAACGATCAATTAGGCCTACATCACGTGCCGACAATGTCCAAGAATAAATCAAACATTGAAAAGAGACGAGAGTAATTGGTCATTTGTCAAATTGTGCGAGTTCACGATGAAACGTAGATGTAGATGTTGAGTGAAGAGAAGGAGCATGCGCAATTTATCGCTAAATACCTCTGTACGTGTTTCCGAGACAGGTACTTTGCAAGAAAACGACGCTAAATTCAGATTTCCGCAGTTCGATTTTCCATTATGTTTATAATTTTGATATGGTCCTTTCTTCGACTTATTCCTCTTCTATCTTTCCCTTATTCTCAGACACTACTGTTAATGAAGATATTACTACAACTTCTTCTACTATCACTACTACTACTACTACAATAAAACCTGCTTTAGCGACCAGCTGCGTAGAAAGACCACCTACCTATAAAGACCATTTTTATTTCACACGGAAACCGTATATCATTAAAAACTGTCACATACACATAAATTCCACCTGCTCATAGAGACCACATTCATTGCCTCCCTTGAGCGGTCTTTATGGACAGGTTTCGTCGCTCTTTTCTTAATGACAATAGGGTATGATATCCGCAATACACAAATAACCGAAATAATATCTGGTCGAAAAAGAAAAAAACACTTAAGTCTGATCACTTTTGAATGAAGGCAGGGAAAAATCCATCATCGAAAATAGATAGAACCACGTGTCGAATCACATGACACAGAAAGCATTCGACACCTGTGCGAGAAGATGGTTATTTCAGCCTTTTCTGCATTGACATGTTACCATAATAACCAAAATTGAATCATAACAAGTTAAAAAAATCCTGAAAAGGGGAGTGTGAATGAATAACGTGGGGCAATTTCTTATAATCTAGCAGCCCTCATCTTTGTCACGTGGGTGTAATTAACCCTAATTTCTTGTTGTCCCGCCAGGTTCCTGGTTGGGCAAGCTGCAGAGAAGTTATGCCGCCTGCCGATATATCTCATGAGCTTTCGGCACCCTCGAGATCAGTCTTGATTCAACAGGTCAACTCAAAATCCCAGATCGACTTAGAATAAGTATACATCTGACTTTAAAATACCATAACAAGAACTTGTGCAAATGTCAATGTTTTTCATATTAATAATATTTATATCGGCCCAGTCTTTAAAATCATATCCTACAATGACTTTATATTGTTGGGGGAAGACTCTGTTTTCATCTTTTTGACGCAAACAAAAAAGGTATATATTTTGGGTATTCATCGGGGATTTGAACGTGCCTCTCACTTAAAAAAAAGAACAATGATTTTTTACCAAGGATTATTCTCGTCACCCTTCTTTGTCTCGTAATTAGACATTATTTGGATGTTTGATGATGGCCGGCATCATGGTCAATTCTTCTTGGAGAAAGCTAGAGAAATGTCTCGTCTTGATGAACAAAGATGGGAGTTTGCTGCAGTCCTTAGTAACCACGTGACTAATTAGATAACCTTTATGATGCTTGCGTATTTCCTGGTCTGTATTAATCATGGACCCTGCAGCGCGACGCCACTTGCGCTAAAATGTGCTGCTCTGCGGTTTATCCACCTGTTTCTCAACATTGCATCGTATTTTGTGGTCTGATCATACCCATGCTTTGTTAATTTCTAGTTCCTCAATGTTCTTTTAAAAGTGTTGTTCAGTTCAAGTCACTGTCGTCACAGACAGAAAGGGATATAAAGTAATTTAACTCCTCCACCCTAACCCCCACCCCTATCACCTGCGTGTTTCCCCTTATGTCTTCAATAATTTTTGCAATTCTCGTTGCTGTATTTTTTATATTTTGTGTGTGTTTAGGCGACATTTTTTTTTCTCTGGTACGTTATGATCCAATTACTAAAAATGGCAACTTCAGGTATGAAGAAAGAATTAGCCATATCTCCGTCAACCCCTCCAACATTCTTGCGGAGAACCAATAAGTTTGGTTCGTTGCAATTCAGAAATTGATATAAGAGTTAAACTGCAAAATGCAGAAAAAAAATTATCCTTATTTTATGTTGTCCCACCCTTTATTTTACTAGCTTCCAAACATATTCACCTATCGTTGCATTACGTAACCAACTTCTGAAGTCATACTTATGATAAACACATTTAAAACCTACATTAATTTCACTCTATTCTACGATGCTTTTGGTTTCCAAAGGTTTATAGTTTACAGTGGTTTTTTTTCTCACTGTCGATATTTCTGGCGCGAGCCCCTAGTCAACAGTGCGAAAATATGATTATTGTCACTACAAGGGGTGCATGCGTTTGGCTACCTTGAAATGAGCTGTGCTGTATGACAACAGATTAACGTGTGGCAGGTGTATTGGGGTGATTACCACAACCATCAATGGCAACAAAACAGTGGGAATAAAGTTACTCATTTCTTTTCGTTTTTAATATGAATTTTTAAATATTTTGAATGTGAATGAATAAGTGTTGGAGTGGGTGAGATACAGGGGAACGGAGAAGATCATAACGAGAGATAGAGAGAGAGAGAGAGAGAGAGAGAGAGAGAGGGGGGGAGAGAGAGAGAGAGAGTAACGGATAGACATGGAGAAAAATAGAGACAGAGATGAAACAAGAAAATATATAGAGAAAAGCAAAGACAGAGAGGAGCACAGACAGTGACATATCATGACAATAAAACAATAGTACATCGAACATGAATTCAATGACAATGTAATAAGAAATAAATACAAATCTAACCTCCTCCCAGCACGACTTGTCCTTCTTGTTCTTGTTGCTCGGCGGTATTGATGCGACCATCATCCACGACAGCGACGAGAACATTTTTAAATTAAAAAGACCACTAACAGTCTCATCTAAACAATCTTATATACTTTATGCTCCGTCCATGCCGTGGAAATAAAATAAACTGAACAGCAATGATCACTGTGTCCACACAGGGATCATTTTGTGAAGTAAGGCGCCAACTCCGAAGGCTCAGAATAATTAATACTGATATGCCATGGCGGTAACGTAGCCGCTCATGGTGTTATCAAATTTCGGGATAGAAGGGAGGGTTGAGAGCAACTTTTCCCTTCTAAGCTAGTCGATCGTTTTCTAGCTTCACCTCAAAAGAATGTCTGTATATTACCTGTATAGATTTCCATCTCATATTGCAACCGCCTCCCGCCAAGACGAAGGAATAGATAGGTTTAGGTGCCAAAATGATTTGGACAACATTTTTATGGTTAAAAAGCGAGAAGGGTGAAGAGGGGCAATGGCCAAATTCTAACCCCTCATTATTAAAACAGTGAGGGAGTCGGAGGTAATCAATATATTTATATATAGAGGGGGGGGGGGAGAGGAAGAGATAGAGCGAGAGAGACAAAGGAAGACATAGAGATAATGTTGAAAAGGAGAATGGCTAGTATGAGAGTAGGTGAGGGAGGGGGCTCAAGTGGGTAACTTTGACCATGTTCATTGCATGATAATCGGGGGCCCGGGGAGGGGGGGGGGGGGAAGAGCCCCCTCTTACCTCTCATGCTTCCCCGTTCCCATCAAGTGACATAAGATCATAAGCCTCCCGACATGACGGCATTGATATCGATGGGATCCTATTTTTCTCTATCACTTTCAAAGGAGTTAGCTTATCGTATGCTTCTTTTATGGCTATTCAATCAATAGCAATTAGTGGTATTTGCACGTTTTCGTATGTTTTTCTTAGTATGATATTTTCCCGTCAAAAACGTTTATATTCAGATAGACAGATTCAAATGTAATTTATGTTTTTGCAGTGCCGTGTTGTTAGTATCGCCATAGGCACAATCCGTATAAGTTCGGCATTGGTCAGAAAAAAGTTCGATCTCTAAACAGAAATCCTGGAAAGGAAGAAGGGTGATCTTCTGTACTTTGCGCAATTTTAACAGATATCAGATTGCCCAAACCTGGCCAATACACAGCCTCAAGGAGACTAAACGATTTCCTTTCGCTTTAGTGAAGGAAGCGCGTGTGCGAAGATACAATTTCACCCCCTCCTTTACTTTAATTTTCTCAATTTGTTAATAGATAATGTAAAAATTAAATATTTGTCAAATTGTTGAAATTCCATTTCATTTCATAAACACGAGTCATCCACAATTGTACCTATTATGCATTGCCATTAACTGAAAAAGTTTGAAACAAAAGGAATCGATAGATAGCTGCATGCAACCACTTTGGCTGAAACATGATATTAGAAATGCGTTATGATTTCATACAGTAGTTCAAAGCTCCATACAATTGCCATGTACAGTATGTTGTGGTGAGATTTTTTTTTTAAATAAAAGTGTTGGAGGAGAAGACTGAAAATGTCGCATTTTGGGGAAACTTAATTAATTAATCGTGATTTTAGAGAGGAAAATCCACCAGGAATAAAGCAAATTATTTGTTTAGCTAGGGCTTGGCCTATTGATTTAGCGATGGGGCAGTTTAGTTTCGAGCGTGTTTCTAATGTAACCAGCATTAAGAGGCAAATTCGAAGGTTTGGTAATGCCGTCATGATATTTCAAGTGGAGATCAGACAAATTGCATCGACCACTGAAAATTTATAATTTTGAATAGTAAAAATGGATATAGGAAAATAAATTACCAACTATGCATGGAATCTTTATGTGGCACCAACCATTTCCATTCAATCAAAAATTCAACAGATATGAAAACCGGACAAATGAAGAGAAAGAAAAATAAACACAAAACAATAAGCGAATGGCGAGAAAATCTGAGTAAGAAAGCAGAAATATAATACACAAGTTTAAACGGATGACTGTGGGGTCATCATGTTTATTGTGCAACTCTGAGTTTCACGCAACCTGAGTTGCGATCATTTTGTGCCGTTTATCTATTAAAATGTACAAAAATATGACACAATGTGACACGGGAGGGAGGGAGAGAGAGAGAGAGAGTGGAGGAGGGAGGCAGGCGGACAGACAGACAGAGAGGGGGAGAGAGAGAGACGCAGAGAGAGAGAGAGAGAGAAAGAGATTGTTTTGACAATTATTAAACTATCATCTACATTGAGTAACGAACGACCTTTCAGTTCTTATCTAACGTTGACAAGTTATTCTAAAAAAAAATCCTATCCTTGGAGCTCTGCCTTTACCGATACTCTGATATAATCTCCCCTGAAGTGGATGTTTGTTACCATGGTTACCAGACGAATGTTCTCCATGAACACCGTTTCCCGTTCATATTAGCAATCTCACATCATATCTCTCCCACCATACATGTAATGCCCACCTCTCTCTCTCTGGTTTGTTATTTTTTTGGCAAATGCTCGCCATATTTCTATTTCAGGATTTGCGAAATGAAAGAAGAGAAATAAAGTCACGAGATCATTCCAGTTGTAGTTTTATAACGTTATTGATATATTTGAAAACAAGTAAGAAACAGGAAAGAAATGTTGGGCAAAGGGAGGGAGGTCGAAAAGTCGTGAAGACCGAGATATAGGTGCATCCATTTATGTGTTATTTATTTATGGTGTTGCTGTTTAAGTTTAGAAACATAAACAAATCCTTTCCCGTAACCTCTCATCTGGCTACGGTGCGGTTAACTTGGGAAGATGTGACGGAAGAGAGAAAATATCAAGGAGAAGGGTGAGGAAGAGACGCAAGATGAGATGAAAACGAAGAAGGAGAAGAAGCAGAACGAGGAGCAAAAGAAGAAAATTGATGACAAAAGAAGACTGAGCAAGAGAACAAGAGACTAAATACATGTACAGCATTTTATAAACATACCTCTCATTTTTTGTTGTTGAAATGGACAAATAAATGTCACCTTATGATCATGACACTGCTGCCCATGAAGTATTTCGCAGACCATGTCTGGTGATTTCTGAGTGATTCCTGCTGTCCTGCATGACGTATTGCATTGACGTCATGACTTATGTCCCAGAGAGAGGCAATCTCATGAAGAAAGCCAAGCGTGTGCCATATTACACACATGGGCTGGCTAACATGGTGAGAGACATAAAGATGTAAGCCGGAGACATGTCACCCCAAAATAGCCCCGTATGGATCGTGCCAAGTTATGCAAGCCAGTCATCCCGAAGAAATAGCCAGAATACCTCAATTATGCGACATGACTAGGATATGATTAAACATTATGAATGGTATCCTCAATTCTTTTTGTATGTAATGATAATAACATTAATATTATATTAATTATGATAATGAAAATGACGATGATGAAGGCGAAGATGATGATGACAGTGCGATTACCTTTAGACTCGACCATATACGTACATTTATATTTCAACATACTATTTTTTTTTGCCCTCTGCCTAAATTGATCACGTGCAATAAATGTGTGCTCATGTGTTTGTGTGTAGTAAGAAAGGGGTGGGGGTGGGGGATGCATATTACGTAATACATGAGTACAATTTGATTTAGTGAGAGAGAGAGCATGGTCAATGTGATCATCATGTCTCTGTGTCCCCTTTTCATCAACACTATACAAATGTTACTGATTAAGAGATGTCACTATCTAGACCTCTTAAGGAGTACAGTAAAAGGTGCTTGTAAATGAAAGGTCTATCCTGTTTAAATAAACGTGACATATGATGAATGAATAAATACGTAAATATTGTATTCAGTATTCATTTGACCACGATTGCCTATTGCAAGCTAACAGCGATTGTGTTCGAGGTACATTTTATCCACAGAGGGAAATAGTTTGATTAATTTCAAACACAAATTAAACAGGAAATGGCAATTGGCACAAACAGCTCATTCCAAAAATTATTTCCCTAATTTGTAATAATTTCTACAAATGAACATCATTGTGAAGGTCGAATATGGGAAAGGCGGTTTTAACGAGGATTATCTCGAGGATGAACGAGGATAGTATGAAAGCAGATCCAATATCTAGACAAATGATGATAATTTTATACTGGCGTGATATAATTTGCTCCAGAAATTTGAGTTTGCATCGTCAACATCTCTGGCAAAAGTCCAAATCAATGGACGCGCATTAATTGGCTCTGGCAAAGTTTTGCACAAATAATTATTATGACATGAATTATAATTCTACTTTAAATTGGAATATTGTCAGCACGTCCTCAACGCCTCTCCTCACTTTCCCTCTCTTTCTCAACACGCCTACACACGCACACACACACACACACACACATACACACACACACACACACACACACACACACACACACACACACACACACACACACACACACACACACACACACACACACACACACACACAAACACACACACAAGCACACACACACAAACACACATACATGCATACATACACATACACCCACACACCATCCCACACATAGATATATAGATCGATAAATACATATCTGAATAAATATAACATATTAACAGAATATAGGTAAACGTGTATACAAATTGATAGATAGATTGATAGCTAAAAAGCAAAGTGAGAGAGAGAGAGAGAGAGAGAGAGAGAGAGAGAGAGAGAGAGGGAGAAAAGGAAAGTGAAGAGAGGTAGAGTGAAGGGGTGGAGTGGAGAGGAGGGAGATAATTATGCACTAGGTAACATGAGTGACGTCATAGAGCACAGAGACCGGGTTCATTACCCTCTCATTAGAATGAGGAAACCTGAGACATTCCATGTGCCACGGTGGGCTTGGCTATCCTAGCCGTCGGGCCCCGGGACACGGATATCTAAGAAAAGCGATGCCATCATACAACCGCATCCCTCCTTCACCTTTAAACATGTTAAAGGTAGTATAGTCCCGATGGAGGTCAAAGCAAGAAAATTGTGAAAATGCCACGGAAAATGGAAGAAAACACTGTATAGGAACTCCCTTCACTACATGCGAACTGGAAACCAACTTTAAGCAGAATTACATTGTAATAAGAATAATGTTGTCGGATTGAGTTTTGAACGGGACAGTTGTTCCCTGCTGAGGTACATGACCCTTTGTTAAATGGCTACGCTACCTTTGAATACTTTGATGATTGAATAGAGATATCTCCAGGGAGCCCTCCTTCAAATTCCGACTGATGTCCGGTTCTTCGTATTAACCCTTTGGGCGCCAGATAAAGTACAGCTTTGCATGGCTAGTGTAAGGTCATCAGTTAGGCTGGACGCTCCTGCCCCGACCCCCCCCCCCCTCCATACTCAAGATGAGGGGTGGTGATAATCGAGGCAAACACTTAACCCTTTTGGTGGAGAGTTTGGGACTCTTTAAGCAAAACGGACTATTCCATTAGGTCGTGATTATTAATTTTGCATAGCCTAACATCACCGTGCAGTTCCATGTTACGTAACTGCTTTCGTTTATATACAGTTGTAACTTCCCCCCCCCCCCCCCCTCCATACTCAAGATGAGGGGTGGTGATAATCGAGGCAAACACTTAACCATTTTGGTGGAGAGTTTGGGACTCTTTAAGCAAAACGGACTATTCCATTAGGCCGTGATTATTCATTTTGTATAGCCTAACTTCACCGCGCAGTTCCATGTTACGTATCTGCTTTCCCTCATATACAGTTGTAACTTCTATGACACTTCGTCCTATCGCTTTTTAGGAAGGCCAATTCATGTCTGTTATGCATCTAAGTCTGGTTTTTATGTTGTATGGATACTATCTCAATATGTACGGGATAGAATATTCAAATAAAGTAGTTACAAATTAGTTAATTACCTGAGTTAGATTATGAGGTGACACGCTCACGCCCTAGCAACAAACACCGTGACCGCAACCTTAACAGAAACAATACAACATCATTCTCGCCAAGAATTAATTTTCTTATCAATTTTGTGTCACGGTCATTTATACTTGTTTGTGTTGACGTACATCGTTAACATAATTTATTATTTTTTTTTTTGCTTATTCCTCCCCCATTTTAAGCAGCACACGGTAAGTGAAATCACATCATAATGTATGTGTGTACGTGCGTGTGTGCGTGCGTGTGTGTGTGTGTGTCTGTGTGTGTGTCTGTGTGTGTATGTGTGTGTGTGTGTGTATGTGTGCGTGTCTGTGTGTGTGTGTGTGTGTATGTGTGTGTGTATGTGTGTGTGTGTGTGCGTGTGTGTGCGTGTGTGTGTGTGTGTGTGTGGGTGTGTGTGTGTGTGTGTGTGTGTGTGTGTGTGTCTGTGTGTGTGTGTGTGTGTGTGTGTGTGTGCATGCGTCCGGTGACCCACCCCTGCGTTTAAAGGGCCTTTATCAGCAAATGAACTGTCTTTGGTAACATCGTATTAATTAAGCCCATACAGACGCCCCCCCCCCCCCCCCCCCCCTTCTCCAACCCTTCAATAATTCCAAGCACTTCCTCGGTATCCCAGTCTTCCTTCACCATTTATATACCATTACATGTTGGAATTCCTTCACAAGTATTACACACAAATCCCGTAGAGTTACATGGTCGTCTGCCACTAAAAGGGTTAAAAAGTATCATGTAATGGAACCCGATGTCATAGCCCGAGAGATTGAATTTTTAGGGAAAACCCAACCCCTCCGCCTTTTGAAAGTGCATGAGATGGAAAAAAGAGGGCATGCATCAAAAGCACACGTCAAGTGTTTAGACAAAATATTTCCTGGTCAGTTTTGTATATATTTGAAAATGAAAAAGCGTTGGAACTTCAAATGCTAATTTCATTGTTCATAAGAAAATTACAAATACGATAACGGCTCTTCCTTGCTTGAAAAGGGAAAACGTAAACTCTAAATCCTCATTACTAACAGTCAAGACGGAAGAATAAAACAAGAATGGCACAATCGGTGATTTATACATCAAAGAAGAAAGCTGTGATAACAATGGAATGAATGGGAATAGATGAAAGAGAACCTCTCTCCTCTTGGAAAACATTGTCTTGGGAAGATTTCGATGCATGGTTAGACTCAAGCGCTTATTCACAAGTAACATGAAATGGTGACTTATGTCAGATGCAAGACAAATGTCTACCTGCTTGGCAACCGTTCCTATAGAAATACCATAAAGATCCCTGCCAAGTGGTGGGGCCAACTCTGCGCTGTGTTGTAAAAGAAATGAATAGATGAATAAGATGACGCAATTCAATTCTCGTTGTAAGACTGTCGAAGACAATGGAAATAAATCAGCATGTTTTTTTATCGAGTAAACAAGCTTAAAACATCGCAAGACGTTTGCGTCTACAACATCATCTGAGCCTGATCATTTCCGATGTCTGACATAATTATTTATGTTCATTGACGGACAATTCAAATACCAACCGTACTTGCATCTTTAGATATGCAATCTGAATCCATGACAATTCATTGATATTTATATTTCAGCTCTTGAATAGCCATGAAATGAGTTCAACAATATACATTTTCATTTTCATTTCTATTAACAAAGTTGAGTAATTTCTTAGAAATTCGATTGTCTTTATATCTTGATCTCTAAAAACGTGGCATTTGAAGGGAAATCTGAAAGACTGAGCCGAGTTAATAATTTGATAGCCTATTATCATTAGTGTGGCAACCAGGAGCACTACGTAGCTCTTTAAGATACTTGCTTTGCCCTTTTAAGTACGTGATAAAATGCACTAATAGATATGTGTGGATTCCACGTGCCAAAACGCATGAATGGCAAATCAAGAGTTAAAGGTGATGTGGGAGAATTTTTTTTTTCAAAATCCCTCAAGCTTTAAAAATCTTATTTAGAACATGCAAGAGTTTCAGACATATAAGCTGCGGCCACCATTATCCACTTCACCGCATAAAGGTCGTTATATTGCCAATGTTGACCGGGGCCGCTCCCGCGTGGATCTATCACCAGTTTCCGCTCAAGTCTGGCGAGGAATTGGGCACCTGCCAGAGATGTATTTATGTCCGGCCGACCTTAAGGAGGAAATTAACGTGGTGAGAGAGAGAGAGAGTAAGAGAGAGAGAGAGAGAGAGAGAGAGAGAGAGAGAGAGAGAGAGAGAGAGAGAGAGAGAGAGAGAGTGTATGTGTTTGTGTCTGTGTTGAACGTTGAAAGAGTAAGAGAGGAGGAAGTGATATAAAGATATGCGCGAGAAGAGAAAAAGCACAGACCGTGTTGGAAAAGTCACGGTGATAGTATAAGGGATGACAGAGAGGACGGAGATATAATAAACAGGGTGAAAAGCAAAGAAGTGAAATTGGGAATATGAAGGAGAAGGTAAAAGGGCACGCAGGAAAAGAAGATTGAGCAGGAGGAGAAATAGATGATGATGAATGAGAAGACAATACAAGGAAATAATAAGAGTGAAGCCAAACCCATGTTTCTATATCAAAATACCCCTCCTCTACCATGTACCTCTTTTTCTACCATTTCTTCTCTCGCTGTCAGTTTGTCAACGCCCCGTTCGTCATTTTCTGCCTCGCCGCCCCCCCCCCCCCCCCCCCCACTCACTCCCCGTCTCCTGCTCTGTCCTTTCCCACCCCTCCTTGTCATGTACATGCTTGTCTCTTCATCTTTCTCTCTCTTTTAATTTTCTGTCTTTTCCTCTCTCCTCCTCCACACCAATCAGATCTCCTACCCATCTCCAGCCAACCATTATTTCCCCTCTTCCACCCCCTTGTGCCCGGCTGCCCCTCTGCGTAGTATCTAAAAAGAATACCCTCTCCATTCACCTAGCCTGAAGCGTGGAAACTATTCAGGGCTAAGATAACATTTCCACAGTACTGACAAATAACCAAGTGCAGCCTTAGAACTCAAATTTTGAATTTGTATAATCGTCTTGATTTTGATGGTGTGGCAGTATGACACCATAATAATGTTTTGATTCTTGATATATCTGTTCAAACACATACATGTATCATCATAGCAAATTCAGCTAAGAAAACAAATTCATGCATAACTCGTGTAGATAATATAGATCTTATCTTTATTGGGACATGTATACAAATTATAATTTCATATAACTCACAACTAAAGGCCACTTGTCTCACTGTTTTCGAAGTGTCATATTCAGATAAATGATATGTAACAGTACAAAATAATGCATAATAATATATCATATTAGAAAGTACATATAAAACATTAATTAATGAGAAAGCTGACATTCAATATCATCCTATGTATTTCTAACTGTGACACCAGCCCTGAAACTGTGCATCACCAACTCCACTTATCTCAAAGAATTACACGTTAGAAAACCATCCAAATTGCCCACAAGTGATGTACACTGTGGTCATTGTGGCCATAATGCATACCAGTACAATGCCCAATATGTCACAAGCAGATGACTCAATTTGGAAATGCATGACGTCAGGATTAGTGATTAAGATTTTTAAAACCTGAAAACAATAGTTTTCATTTGATGGACATGCCCGTTATAATTAATATGTTTCCTTCTGCTGTTATATATATATCATCTTAACCCCTTTAATTGATATTGCATGCATTTTGAGTGGGTATCACATGTCCATGTTCCAGAATCTGTGACCTGCATTGCTTCCTAGCATGACAACAGCTGGCTGTTGTGCAATGCTCTCACCATCAATGTCATGTGACTCACTTTAAATATCATGTGACTAGCACGACGAGCCACCAGGTGGAAGATGCTCCCCACCTGTTCTACAACGCTCTCCGTGTCATGTGACTTCCACAAGGAGTAAGCGTGTTTGGAAAACGCCCCCTGCTTTATGCTTTGCAATTAGCACAAAAATCGCTCACGAGTCTCGACATGTTTTACAACACTCTCCGTGTCATGTGACTTCCATGAGGAGTTCGCGTGTGGGAGACTCCCCCCCCCCCCACTTTATGCTTCGTAACATCCCTGATTCTTGAATAGCCAGGGACGCCTTCTCAATCATCAAGGTGCAACAGTAAAAGACTCACTCATGACACTAGTCAATTTTCCTACCTCAACCTTGGATCCATTCTTAACCCTAACCATAAAGCCTAACATAGGACCCCATGGTCACTCGAACTGTAGCCCTACATTTTTGTTAAAATATAGCACCAAGCAAATGACAGATCATCAGTGGGAGAACTAACAGCAAGGAGCGACCTATTTCCAACCTCTTTCCTCTTCTTCTCTCGGGAGGTTTAATGGCGCTATGGCAACACTCCCTCCCTCTCTTTTCCTAATCAATGTCAGGACATCCGATGTTGTAATAGAACTCTCACATGAAGATCACTATCCTGTCCCAATAGTTCTGTAATGGATACACACATCTCAGCCTCCTCTTTTACTTAGTATCTTGGATGATGCCAGCCAGTTGCCATAGCAACATTCCCAATCACTCTCATCAATACCGACAGTACTATGAAAGCTAACCTCATGCAAGTGAATACACAAAGAGTTCTGCATGACACTATTTATCATCTATTTATCGTCCTGTGACTCGTAAAATGCCTCTGTTTGCCCTCGCTTTCCTTCTTCGACGCAGAGAGGTAGCCGTTGTAGAACTCTTTGGCAGTCATCTTTTTGCGGTTGATAGGAGATATGGCTTGAAAGCCAACCCAGCCATCCTACAAACATAAAAAAACACACCTCTTTACAGGTCACAATATTGTCAGATCCATAATCTGGTTTACTGAGACAGAAAATTGCATTTCTGTTTATATTTGTGACATTCTCCATTAAACCCATGCAAAATTGCATGTGTAGAAAGTGGCAGAATAATATGCAAAATACTATAGTTCAAAACTTGTCCATAAATTGGCTGCGCCATCTTGTCATAAACCCATATCCAAAATGGCATGTATCAAGCACTTGCTTCATAACAAAATTAATTTGTACTTAGCATTTATCAAGTAAAGAACTGAACAATGAATCAATGAGCACAAGCTGCTATTTCACATAAGCATAGCGCCATCTTGTGACAGGTCAATGACAGTCTACATGACACTATTTTAGAACCAAGTTTTCTCAAATTCTTAGATTTTTGACATTAAATAAACAACATCTAATAAGCTTGGTCTGAAAACTTTTACAGATGCAAATAAAGTGGAGGAAGAAGCAACAGAAGAGGGAGAAAAAGAATAAGAGAAAGAAGAAACAGACAAAGAGGAAATAGGAGAAGACTAAAGGGAAGAAAAAGAAAACAAAGGGGAGAGAAGACAAAGGGAAGAGGAAGAAACAAAATTGAGAGATGAAACAGGCGAAAGAAGAAAAGGCACAGAGTGAGAAGAAGAAGGGCAAGAGATATGGCCTTGTTACTTACTCAACTAAATAATATCCAAAATGAAAATGATGAAGCGGTATTATTGTGAAATTAAAAAAACACTTCAGACAAATTATCATAATCTGAATGTACAAGTACTTACTTGACATCTGACGCATATGATATTTCTGGTTTTATCGAAGATAATTTGTCCTGGAGCACCATCATGATTTATCTCAACATCTGAAAACAAAAACATGAGGTGACATCAATATACTAGATACATTTCTAATATAAGTGCATGTTAAAGTTGACGATAGAGAAAGCTAATAGGGCATGGTTTTATTACAAGATCTGAAAACAACAACACACATGAGGTGACATAAATTTTTCATGGCAACTATACAGGCCTAGTAAAGAGAAGGCTTTTCCTACCATGGAGTTCACGAGGAGACACCATCTGTTCCAGTTTGACTTCTTCTTTCCCAAACAGCGTCTTCAGGGGCACCTAGAAGAGGTCAAATGTTACAACATGAATCAGGGGGTGAGGTATGATTGGTTGCCACAAATGTTCAAACTGAATAGGGGTTTATGATGGCACTTATGCCCTAGGTCAGCCCCCCCCCTCCACCCCACCACCTTCAGTTTAGCAATGTGCTATACATTTGAGGGGGGGGGGGGGCGGAGGACAAGAGCATTTTATTCCAGATGGCCACTGTCTGACCTTTTTTGTCCTCCTAGGCAGATTCTGGATCATCAGATCATTGATTTACTACACATATTTTGCCCTGGTTTGACAAATTTGGGCATATGTCTGTGTACTCAGGTATGAAAGGATTGAGTAAATGTTATAATTCTGAACCCATTGAACTATTTAGGAAATGAGAAACGATGATGAGATCTGTCATTTTCAGTACATGACTATGCGCATCTGGTTGTGGTTTGATTTTGTAGATACTTCTAATGGTGATAGGCCACAAGCGATCTCCTTACCTGTCCACCGATAGCTCTGAACAGTCTGTCGACATGCTGAACAGAAGTACGCCAGTCAACCCATGCCATGTCCACAGGGATTTTCCGGCCTGTCAACAAAGAAATATATGACCTGGTAAGCTTCCAAGCAGAGTTAAAGGAAAGGGAGAGTAGTCGTAATGATGACGAGACCCGTAACCATGGAAATCTTGTTTTGCAGTGGCCATGGGTCCCATTCTCATTTCAATTCAAGATCACATGAAAAAATCTTCTCCATAAAATTTATACATAATTGTTGAAATCAAACAAGACTGGGCCCATGAGAACAGCAGAATGGTTCTGCCATGGTTACAGTGGGGTGTTTCACCAAGCTGTTCATAAGCTATAAATAACTTTACTAATGACTAGTGACCCCTTCTTGTGCTAAATCACATTCTCAATGATTTTCCATTAGCTTAAGTTCAAATCTGATGTTTATAAATGAAAATTCCTGTTGTTAACAAGTGACTGAAGATCATGGACAGCTTCTATCGGGCTTAAACTTAGTCGACAAGCTAAGCTTAAGGTGTACTGTTGTCATATTCATGAAACCTACAACTTAGCAATCAATTATGCTAAGTACACAAATACAGGTAATTATAGCAACTAACTAGGCTAAGTAAGATTTCACAAATATGGCCCCTGTTCTGTGAAATTCGCTATGTACAGGTTTTAATTGTTTGATGCACAAGCAAGCAAGACTGGAATTGCAAGACAGAAGAGAAATAATACCCATGTGTAAATTGATTGGTATTAAGGCACTAAAAATACACAGTAAAACTAACAACAAATAATTTTAAAATATAATCATCAATATGAAAGTGAAGAACCTCACCAAACGTCACCCCTTCTTCTGTCTGTGGGGATTCACTCTCTATGAACCGTGTCAGGTCAGCGAAAACTTCCAAGAGCTGGAACAAATACCAAGAAAAAAAAATTCAGCAGTGCAATGGATTTAAAAATAATTTCTGACAAACATTGAGGCCTCCCCATTTCTACAAATCAAATCAGACTTTCTAGTTATATAATTCATTCCATTTCAGACCTGGGAATTACTTACATAATTTTTAATGATGCAATGCCCTACAATACAATTCGCTGTATAAAATTCATCACTTGGAATGAATTTCTGCATTGAATGAGTCGATGAATCTGATTGTTTGTCTGTGTGCCTTCATCCCAGCATAACTCTGATACGATCATACGACCATCATTTGAGGCTTGCAACCTCCTCCTCCCAGCTCTTACTTCAATCCCTACCCCATATCCTTTCCAGTCAAGAGTTATGTCCACAATTAAGTGGTCTGCTGCTGTTATGCATCCAATTTTGAAATATTAGAAACAATGTTAAAAAAACTATTCATCATCTTGGAAACACACCATTCAATGCCTAGAGGTTTTTCCTCCATACCCCGTAAGTCTGTGCAAATTACTTTTCTTCAATCAAGGAAATTTGTGCCACTCATGCATACTTAAGACATGGGACTAACCATTTCTGAACCGATTTTGGCAAGCTGTGGGGACAGGCTCTCTACTGTGCTCTCTGCGGACACCCGACATCCTCTCTGGAGTAAAATGGGTCCAACGTCAAACCTTTAGAGCAAGGATATGAAAAGAAATGTATTTAAAACAAAGCAACACAAGAACAATGGATGAATAAAACCATGTAATTTGTCAAGAATAACATTTCTTCTCTCATTTTACGACTTTCTTTATAAGGCGCTTCATCAGATTCACATTTGAGACTGCAAGTTTAAGTTTCTTTCATATGATATTCCATTGTTCTGACTTAAGATGCTGGAATAAATTAGCATCTTGGTATACAAATTATTTGTTGAGGGGGGAGGAAAATATAAAAGGGAAGTTGTTTGTCACAATAACACCTTACTTAATTCCCTCCTCAGACTTAACTGAAGGCTTTGGTGGTTCTGAGAAAAAGTTTTTGACTATGTCGCCTTAGCCTTGATCCATAGATGTGATTAGCTTTCTGATTTTTACTTCAGTCATTTTTCAGAAGAGCAACTGACAATGACAGTTCATTTTGGAATACCATCCTTGAACGACAATTGAGTCAAGCTGATTTTTAATAAGACATGAAGATATTCGGGTATATGATTAAGACGAACCGTTGTGGATGAATCCTCATGATAGAGACGCCCGTGACCTCATCGCCGCTGAGTATGGTGTGCTGGATCGGAGCCCCTCCCCGCCAACGAGGTAGCAGGCTTGGGTGCACGTTCAGTATCCCCCTGCAACATCCAGGGATAAAAGTGAAAGTTAATCCTGCTATTGTCATATCAACCCCATGATATACACACATGACATGAGCAATGAGGGAGTGAATATAGTGGTGTTAGTTCTGAAGAGTTGAAACAAAACACCTGTTTCGTTTATGATGTACACTTTGATGAATAAACAATTTATTCGTGTTACAACACATCTTTTTTCCACCTGATAAAACATAATGTATCTTGTATGCCCATAACTTGCATACAGAACAATTCTATTGAACATCTCTTCTCAATGGTTTTAAGTCCCAGCTGCTTTTGTTAATAGCAGATTTGTAATATTTCCCTGGATAACATTAGAAAGATTGATACAAACAGGGTGTCATTACTTTAAATTTTATTCTTGTTTATATCTCTAAGTTCTTTTTTTCATTGAACCAGTTCAAAGAAGACATTTCCTTTGTATGATATGTGTAAGAGAAGAGATGTTTATAGGGGTCGGTGGATCATACAAACAGGAAAGTGAACTTACATAGGAAAGCTCTGAATCAGCCATTGAGGTATGAGGTGACCAAACGATACGATGACTCCGACGTCGAACCCGGACACGACGTCCCCACCTACAGGCCACTGATGACATGGGAGACCCTCGTCCTGACTGAAGTCCCACACGGGCGACGTCTGTTTCCTCTTCCCTCGGCGCTTTATGAGCTGCCAAATCAACCAGAACATTTCAGATTGTGATACAACACAATGAGGAGAAACAAATCTAAACATGTAGGGGCTACTTATCAAGCCTAATATAATTGATCAGGCAACCCTGAACCATGTAGTTTATTCAAGTTGGGGTATCACCCACATCCACATATCAAGTACAACCCAACTTATGCCCTCGTCTCTAAAAACACCAATATAACAAGATGAAAGTTCAATTCTTGCTCACCTTACTGCCTGGAACAGTGACTTCAAGTCTGTCAATCAGATGACCAGTCTGTCTGAAAAGACAAGAGTAAACCTTAGAAGTTATTATTACATCCAACACAAAGTAGGTTTATTGCCATAACATCAATGCAATTTAAAATGTAACTTCCAATAGAGAATACAAATAATTTTGTATTACAAGGTGATATGCAAAAAAGAGGAATATTTATAAGTTCCATATTTGATCAATTGCAAGCATGATTACATGACTACGCAGGACAAGAACAAAGAGGGGTATACAGGAACATAAAAAAGATAATTTTTCCTTCACTTACTAGTAGTTAAATTGCAATTTTATAAGCATTTGCATATGATAATTTGTTTAATAATGATCAAGCCTCCTTTGAAATACCAATATCATTCAAGACATCAATGCTGAGTAATTCCATAAAATCAATTAGGTATGTTCTTCACGTTATATATGTTGTAACTTACTAACTTACCTAGCTTTTTCTAATGCCTGCAAATGTGGGAGGGAGAAGTGGTCAGTCCCAAAGAACATCACCTTCCATTTCTGGTCTTGCCCTGCAGTTGGTTGTTGATGACATTCTCTTTGGTGGGCGAAACGAACCTGTCGACCTGGCAGACTAGCATAGAGGGAGGTGTAAAGCTTGCCTGAAGATGAACGCATGTACACAAGATTTCTCGTCCATACTGGGAACTGCATGGTGCATGTAGGCAGTAGTTTCACTGGGTTCCAGCTCTCTGAAGAAGATTAATAAGAGGACCAAGTTCATCTGGAATACTCTTGATATTCTTATTCTGTCTGTGTTGTGACTGTGACATAATATGAAAATATGACAGAACAGGATCAGGAATGATGTTGCCAATACTAGAACTAATGGCATACACGTACAGTACGGAATGGTGAATCTGTTTTATCCCATCAAATTCATGCATCACTGCATTGTCCTTTAATATCTGCACGACTGCAGACATTAAAAAAAAAAGAGTATATCTTTCAGTTTCATTTCACTTTCAGTTTCAAGTTTCAAACAAACTGCGAGATTTCTGCAGAGATTGGACTAGCTTTATATTGGCCTTTGGTCTAAGGCTAGCAATTTTTCAAAGGTGGAGATCAAAATTAAACATTTAGTTTACACATTCTACAACTTATTGCAACAATCACACATTGCATTGGTTATTAACACTGCGCACTGGCCACTGCACTGTAGACAGTGCGTGCACATGCACCTGTGCACAACGATGCACTCAAGATTCACAGTCCCATTCATTCACTTTCTTGCAAGCTTCAGTTATTGATGATTATCATATAAACATACAGCTGCATGAAACACTTACCGGTATATCATGTCCGATATAAACACTCTTCTGTATCGTGAGTAAGGGGTTGTATTAGATCTTGAGTCCATAAACAAGGAATATTACAGATAAATGTAAAATAAGAAGCGTATTAACACGGTTCCATTCACTGTGTCTGACATATTATTACTGACTCTAGTCTATCTCTCTGCATCTGGGCACGTGCACATGCATCATAGCAGACGAACGAACAAGTTTCAGTAGTCTACGTTCCAAGTACTTTTTTTTTTTTTTTTTTTTTTTTTTTTTTTTTTTTTTTTTTACTCCTGGTTGTTTATTGGCTAGATAAAGATTAACAAAACATTGTACTGACCTATTATGTACACATTAAACAAATGATTCGTTCAATTCATATAATTATTTTTTTTCTACTTGTTCATCCAATGAATTTGACAAAAATTCAGTATTCATTTCACCTGAAGCAAAGCCTGTGGTGTAGGTGGGGCAGACATGGGTAGACACCCCCCCCCCTCTCTCCCCTCACTCTCTCTCTCCCACCCCCTCTCTCCCCCTCTCTCTTTAAATGTTAAAATAATTTCTGATCACTCTTGGTTAGTTCATAAATCTTTTTTTTTTGTACAAGAAATGCTTCAATAAATATCCTAAAGACAAATACAGGAGTTGATCTCTAAATGTAACTCTCTCTCTCTCTCTCCCTCTCTCTCTCTCTCTCTCTCTCTCTCTCTCTCTCTCTCTCTCTCTCTCTCTCTCTCTCACCCCCTTCTCTTCTTTCCCTCTCTCTTTAAACGTTAAAATAATTTCTGATCACTCTTGGTTAGTTCATAAATCTTATTTTTTTTTATACAAGAAATGCTTCAATAAATATCCTAAAAACAAATACAGAAGTAGATCTCTAGATGTAACTCTCTCTCTCTCTCTCTCTCTCTCTCTCTCTCTCTCTCTCTCTCTCTCTCTCTCTCTCTCTCTCTCACCCCCTTCTCTTCTTTCCCTCTCTCTTTAAATGTTAAAACAATTTCTGATTACACTGTGTAGTTCATAAATCTTACTAACGGTAGTCTGTGGATTATTAAAAAAAAAAATGTTTACGAGATGCTTCAATGGATGTTATATTACTAAAAAACACAGGTGTAGATCTCACAAAGAATAGTCTTAGTGGATACAAACAATGACATGCCATTTCTACCACGTTCCCCACTCATCTCAATGATATCGAATCCGGGTGTCGAATCCTTACGTCAAACCACGAAGGATCATTATGACGATTGACGTTTACCGCGGTTAAATTTTCTCAAGATGCAGAGAGTGAAATCATTCACGGTCCATTGCACACGGGGAAAGTCCCAAAGGCTGATTCAACGCGCTGTGCAGTTGCGTCCTTTGCACACAATGCATAGACTGACAGTAGTGTAGTTTGTTTTCCGTACGTGTACATTGTGAAAGTTGGAGTAGGAAGCAACATAACTTTCTACAATGAATACCTGGACACATATAGGAGTAATTGGAATTATCTTGTTATGTAGCAGTTATCGTGTGGGTAAGTACAATGTATGTGCAGCCTTGCCATTTTTACGCCGCCGAGATTGCTATGAGAAAGTTCTTGAAAAGTGAGCACTTTCTTGAATCGCTCCTTTCCCCGACGCTGTATACAGCGCGGGGTTCGCTGGCGCATGGCGTGGCTTGTGCTCGATTTCGTGCCTAATTACCCGTGAACTGGATGTGTCGTCTGTAAAACACCCTTGAATTAATAAAATATCTCGACTTTCAGGTACCCCATTCCAAGGAGTCTGACTAATTATATCAATCAGTTACCGTTGTTATTTCTTTTAAAGTTGTGTATTATTAGTTATTTTAGAAAACAAAAGGAGACATGGGGGCTTAATTAGGATGTTTGGTTAAAAGAATAATATTATTTTAAGAATTGTTAGAGAAACGTTTCTGCAAAAACCTAACTGCCAATTTTCATGTAATGAAAACATGTGGAGTTTAATTTAAATCAACGTGTGAATTCTTTGTCATTGTTGTTTTCTTGGACTGATACTTCAAAAGAATTCTCAATATTTTTCATAGGCTTGAGAAACAGTATTACACATTTTTAGATGGTAGGTACTAAGCTTAAGTGTGATATCACCGGTATATACGTAGTTTTACCAAATAAACATCAGTTCATGTCATTTATAGTTTTAATTTATGTTTATTTGTTGTTAAATGAAATGGAGGATATTAGTTGTTTTTAATTAGGAGTGTAAAAATGGTGATGTTTAGATTAAATGAAGTTTTGTTACATAATATATGATGTTGGTTCCAATGTACATTTTTATGTTGTGTTATTTTGATATAAGAATATTTTTGAAAGAGTAAACAAATGATTGATATATTTTCTTATATCATAAGACCAAAAGTGCTTTGATGATACTGGTTGTAAGCCAAACAACCTTCTCAGCTGAACTTGCCCATTTCACATTTTTCGGAGAGATGACAGTGATGAAAAGGATGATGGTAAAGGTGATGATGATGGTAATAACGATGATGTTGATGATCATGGGGGTAATGGTGATGATGATGCTGAGAGTGATGGTGATGATGATGATCATAATTAAGATGATGGTGGTGACAGTGATGATTATATAATTATTATGATGATGATTGTGATTGTAATGATAATATGTGATAATGAGGATAATGGTGAAAGGAGGAGGAGGTATAATGCTAACAATGGTGACAATGGTGATGATTGTAGTGGTATTACTATGAAGATGGTGATGAATTAGTAGAAAGAATTCCTTGAAGCTTAAATCTATTAATCAATGCAAATTTGAATAAAAGTCTGTTTTCAATTCCTAAATTCAGAGAGGGCTCTCTCAACAGAACTTGTATTTTCTTCCAGGGACCTGTTGCATAAAACTTACCATTTATAGCAAGTCTACCATCAATGGTAGCTGCCATGGTAACATCAATCAACAGCCAATCAAATCCAAGGTTTACATAGAAGTTGCCATTGGTAGCAAAGTTACCATCAATGGTAAGTTATGTCAAAACATATTAGGGTATCTCATTTAGCACAAGAACAGGTCACCAGTCATGCGTAAAGTCATGCGTAACTTACAAACAGCTTTACGACACAGGGCCCTGGAACTTGAGGGTGTGTTTCATGGCTTCAGGCTTTAAAATGTACCCCCTCAAATACATTTCAAATGTTTGTCTGTGCCCTTTGTTGATCTGTCTCTCCTTTCCATCTGACACAGCGGCACAGGGTGCTAGAACCTTCCAGCCAGAATGTGTTGCCTGGGATCAGTTGATCCGCTCCATCACAAAGAACGTGCGAGCCATTCCCACAGCATCCGCACAATGCTCCCGATCTACAGATTGCACGAGATTTGCCTGCAAATTCTTGATGCTGGTGAGTTTCATTCTTATATAGAATCGATGATTTTCGCAGTGTAGTGTTGTTTCTGGAATCATATGCTGTAACATTGACTGAGACTATAAATGTATTTGCACAAGTGTGGATTTCACATACAATATGGACATTGATGAAGGATGAATAAAATGTAAAATCATGTTTTAAAATAATATTTTGCAGTACAATGTTGTTTCTGTGATTGTGTTCTGATATCATTGTATGACACAAAATGGATATTAATGTAGTGTAAAGAGTAAAAATCATGTAAATGAAGACAATATAATGTCCATGCTTGTGGAATTAATTATGATTTACATCTGCCATGTACCTTCAATAAAGCATCATTGGAAACCTTGACATTTCTTATGATGTCAATGCTACCTAAGTTCTAGGAAGGCTTGTACTGACATAAGGTTGAATGCAGAGAGTTCAGTTGCATTGAAGTTCTGACAAACTTATTGATATGATTGTGTTGTGGTGATATATTAAGGAAAACACATCCGTACATTTCTGTGAAAACATCTTGTGATGAATGTGCTGTCTCCATGGAAGGTTATTTTTTGACATTGCCTCTTATTCATTGCTTCCGAATGAAAATCATACCAGCAGTTCAAAGCTGACATATCAGTCACAATCTATTTCCATGCATTTCCCATCTTTTTGTTATTGCCAAGTTCAAAATTTGTTGAAAGTGCATAGTCTGGAATTACAGATTTCGCTGCATGCTGTCACATCAAAACACAAAGCAGTTTTATCAGGAACAGGACTGGTACATGACTTATTGGCATGAAAGGTTACAGGGGTGACGCACATACGGATGTTCCTGTGCTCATCATTCCATGTCAGTGTAGAGAGCATGTTATTAGTGTCTAATAGGTATTCCTTTGTGTCCTTACTGCAGCTATAAATACCACAGTGCAAAGAGTCATGGTTATGTATGAGAACACATTTATATAAAAATTAAACAATGTATCATATTTTAAGACGATGGATCATTGATTAAATTTGGATTCTTATTTTTGACTTTTCCCAAGAGCTAATGAGAAGTACAATATAATGAAATATTATTTGCACATGTTGATGGATGACATGGGAAAGACTTTTTAGAATGCATTAAAGGGCCCCTGTCATCAAAATGTATGTTGACTCTTAGTGATGCAACATAATATGTACATAACAAAATCACCAATTGTTCAGTGGAAATATGTGTCCTATATTTTAAAATAATTTTTCTGTATTTTTTCTCAGCACTGATAAGCCCCGCCTCCAAAATATCCTCCAACTCAAGATTCCCCCTGTGACATCATCAAGGGTAGAAATTAGCAGGATAATAGACATAATTTATGCACAAACTTAACATTGCAATGACTACCTGCAAGTGCTCATAATAGCATCACATAGCTAGCACATTCTGACATAAGGAAACGATTATTCCCACATGAAAGGTTGTTAGATGGTATTGTGTGAACACATGTGATGCTCTTGTGGGCAGGTGGAGTTAGTCATTCCAATGTTTAAGTTGTGCATACATTCTGCTTATTATCCTGATAATTTCTACCTTTGATGATGTCACAGGGGGAATCTTGAGTTGGAGGATATTTTGGAGGCGGGGCTTATCAGTGCTGAGAAAAAATACAGAAAAATTATTTTAAAATATTGGACACATATTTCCATTGAACAGTAAGTGATTTTGTTATGTACATATAATGTTGCATCAACAGAAGTCAACATGCATTTTGATGACAGGGGCCCTTTAAGTCACTTTGCTTATAATGAACAAGAGAAAATATACAAAGTATGAGGAAAAAATAAATATCCTTAAAGCATTATTCTCCATCATAATAGACTAATATATGCTTTAATATTAATGGTAGAGTGCTTGAGACACACAAAAGTATTACTCATGGATTATTATGACGATCCTGAGGAACAATAACAATATGTTAAGATATGAAATATATAGTATGGTAGGATTAATGCATAACAAAATTTTGCCTACAATACTAGGTTACAAATTCTGGAGAAATGCAATTTTTTTTTTCTAAAATAAAGATCTACCTATAGTTTCCCACCTAAGTCTTGGTTCATGTACTCAAAAGTATTAAACCAGAAGCCAAAAATCGATTAACCCATTTAGAAACTGATGGTCGTAATTTTATTAGTGCATAAATGTAAGTTCATGTTTCCTTTGCTCATTAAAAGACTCAGTGATTGTATTTAGATTAGATTAGATTAAACACTGTTCAATTTTACAACTCTTACTATTATTAATGACAGTATAACAAATTGTGTGTTGTTTCTGTAGAAAAGGGGTATCTTCTGCAGATTGGTCTTTCAACGGCTTATGAGATAATCTCTGAGATTACTGTGATGTTAGTTAATCCCTCCTCACTCTTCCCTCCCATTCTCTCTTTCTCTCTTTTTGTCTCCATCTCTGTTTCTATCTCACTCTTTCCATGTCTATCTCTCTCTCTCTCTCTCTCTCTCTCTCTCTCTATATATATATATATTATATATCTCTCTCATTCAATCTTTATCCTACTCCCTTCTCTCCCTCTACCACATACCTCTGTTTCTCTATTTCTATTTGAGTTTGTTTGTTGTCTCTCTGAATGTTTTCACTGCTCTCTTCATTTCTCTCACACCTTGCCCCCTCTGTCTGTCTGTCTGTATGTCTGTCTGTCTGTCTGTCTGTCTGTCTCTCTCTCTGTCTGTTTTCCTGCTATTCCCCTTCTCTCTCTTGCAGCGGAAAGACATCATCTTTGACATCAAGCTCTTCCCGTGCACAACCCCTCCTCAGATGAGGTTACTTGTGTTGAGCAACACAGACAATGTGTACTTCGAACAAACGGTCATGAACGGGAACACATACCCCATTCCAGGTAGCCACACTGAAACCCCTCCTGATTAGATAAAACAAAAATGGTTCTCTTTACTTCATCATCTCATTGGCAATGTAATACTTTGCACCAGCCTTTAATTTCTGGTATATAAAATTTCAACTTCTAGTAAACCTCCATATATACAGTCAAACTTGTCTTAGCAGCCACCTGTCTATAGCAGCCAACCTGTCTATAGTGGCCACTAAAATAATTCCCCCGGAAAGAGATCATATGTTAAAGAACCTGTCTATAGCAGCCACCTGTCTATAGAGGCCACTATTTCTGTTTCCATTGGGTGGCCACTATATACAGGTTTCACTGTATATGTACTTGCTTTGGTCAAGAATGTCAGAATGTGGGTTTACATTCCCTAGGGCAATAATGAATTACTTCCTTTTTGTGGACCCTGACTCACATGCTACTTCTTTATGTCATTTGTATGCTATATTGGATTGTATCCTTTGTTTTATTATCTATGTATCTCCTTGCTATGCTGTTATTTTCATCGTGGAATAAATAATGTCAGAATGTTACATAATCTGCTTTTGGAAACTTTAAATGCTGACAGAAACTATTGGTGATAATTTGTATCTTGTAAGCATAGAGCAAGTATTAGAGGCAATTCAGTCACATGATGAGGAGATGGCATTGTTCTACTGGAATATGTGAGACTGAAAGATTCCCGAAAAGTTTGAGGGATAGATGTTATTTAGTGCTAGCCAAGAAGTGTAACATTTTCCTTAAAGAAAGTAGAATGAACTGCAGCACAAGGTCAGTGATCAGCTCTGTTAAACAATGAGAGTAGAGTTCACATGGAACCTGTAATGAGGTTAATGGTTAATTGCAAACAATGAAAAGGATTAAGAGGTTGTAAAACTGTTCATTATTTAATAATATTTCTCTCTTTATTTATTAATGTCCCTCTTTTCCCTCTTGCTATTGTATGATTTGCAACTCTCTCCCTCACAACAAATTCCTCAACCTCCTTCCCTTCCTCCTTGACCTTTCGTCTTTTTCCCTCTTTTACTCCAACCAATTTGTTCTTCTTGTTCTTCTTCCCTTTCACCAATCCTCTTCCACCGCCTCATGCTATTTATGAATTGTATATCTCCCTCTCATCACAAATTCCTCCATCTCCTCCTCCTTTTCCACCTTTCATTATCCTTTCCCGCTTTTACTCCAACCCCTTTTTTCCTACGTCTTTTTTTTTTTCTTTCACCCACCCTCTCCCTCTACCCCATATCACATGCAGGTTTAATCTACAACATCTTTCCTGGTATGAGGCTTCAAATGTCCATAAAGGTGCATTTTAAAAAGCTACGTACTGGTCTTGAAATAGGGGTAAGTTGAAACTTATATATTGCATTTCTGGTGGAAATGCTTAAGTTTGAAGTTTGGACTTTTCAGTGGCATGATAATCAATCTCAAAGGGCAAAAGAATTCAGGAGAGGATGAGGGATTCAAACGTAAAGGTAATGAGGGATACGATTTGTATGACTCATCACATGATACCTGTCAACACAGACATTTCAGACAAGAAATGTACCTTTCCAACAAATAAGTTCATATATAGAAATATAAGCAGAAATTATCGAGACTCAAGATGTTATATAGGATGTAGAAAATCTTGTTGGGTTTCTTTTCCATGGTGAGAATACATTTTCCAGCTTGCTTTGTTTATTTCTATTCAATTTTTCATTTAATTTTAAGCCGTCTCTCCCACCCACCCATCTTTCCAAAGCATACCACATGGTGTTACATTAAAGTTTCTTATTCATTATCTGGGATTTTTGAAAGCATCTGGTTGAATGTCATAAGCAATCTGTCATTCTACTTCTCAAAGATTTTGTGGAATATGTGTACAGCTGTCATGAACGCCAGCTGTAATCTGGCAAAATGTTATCACAGAAAGATTATCAGAGCAGACAATTTGGACTGTTGAAGTGATATAATTCAACGATTAAAATGCTGAAAGTTTTAGGATTGCTGTGAGGGAGCAAACTATGAAGGAGTGTGATACATAGAGAGATAGGGAGAGAGAGGGCATGTGTGTGTGTGTGTGTGTGTGTGTGTGTGTGTGAGAGAGAGAGAGAGAGAGAGAGCGCAAGGGAGAGAGACACACACACACACATAATGCGTACAGACATAATGCAAGGACATACAAGAATCATTCTCATTTCATTCTGAATCGAGTCATTTATCGAAAGTACTTCTTCTAATCAAGTCTCATGGCATACTCTTGCGGGAGCCAGATGTCTCCTTTTTATCTATGGATATATTTTGTTGTATTGTTTTGGATATGTCCACTCAAAGGTAAATATATCTACCATTCTATTAAATTGTGCACAATATGATATGTTAAAATAAAGTCTAGGTGGGTTTTTTTTTGCAAGGAGTTTGAGCAAGTTCACTGAAAACAAATTCAGGAAATATTTCCATTAGGGACAACAATTTGCAGCTTATTTCCTTGTACATTAAAAAGAAAATTAAGTAAATCATAGGCATTTCATATTAAGTATTCAAGGATAACGTTTGATTTTTTTTTACCCCATGATGCAATTGTTTCCATAGCTGCGGCTGAAGTTCAGCGGGCCTACTCCTCTGATTACATTCTCCTACCCCATTTTTCCAGACTTTGTTATTCCCGTCAGAGAATGTACAACTGCAGGTAATTTTCTGCACTAATCAAATCAAATAATGATTAAGGAAGTATATGAATACTGAGCACTACATATAATTTTCTGCATGAAAATTGAAAGTTGAGACAAATATTTGCATTATGTTTTTTGACATTTTTGGGCTAAATAACTATACTTGTGTGAGCTATTGTATAAGATTTGTGTTGATATTATTTTTATTCTTTATATTTAAAATCATAGAGCAAGAATATAAGTAGTGTGATTATGACTTTGGAACTGTCTTTATCATGTCAAATTAAACATATTTATAATGCACAAATGCAGTATGCACCATTGAATTAGTTAGAACTAATTTCCAGTCAAAATCCAAAGCTAAAAGGGATATTTTGAACCATTCTTGGAAAAAAAAAGCTTTGTGATTGACCTTAAACAATAAAGCATTTTTTTAAAATGATAAATGCAAATTTACTGTACCAGATTGAACCAAGAACATTCAAGCCTTCTGAAATGGACTTTCTGAAATTAACCCACGCAAAAACATTAACAAAAATACTGTTTGATGTTGACTATGAATATGTATTATATTGATTGTTTATGTATGATATATTGACTGTTGATATCTGACATATTGACTGGTTATATAAATTATATTGACTGTCCGTCCCCCTTCATACACAGTTACCCCGGTTCAGGTCCACTGCACCAAGATGAACGAGACGGTGCATGCCTTAGTGGCAGCCAGTGGTCAGATGTGTCAGATGGTGGAGGGATGTGGGGGATTCCGCTGCTCTGGAAGGTCACTCTCTGCACCTGTCCAGTCTCAGTCAGTAAGTCACCAAATGGACCTGTTGCTGTCCAGGGCCCTGTCTCGTAAAGAGTTGTAAATGATCTGTGACAATCGCAAGTCCACTCCCCTATCTCTAATGCACAGAGAATGAAATCGCAAAACGAGTTACGATCAATTGCAATTCTTTATAGGACAGGGCCCAGGTGTTTGGTTCTAAACTGCATGACCCTAGCAAGATGCTTGCAAATACCATTTTCAATATATTTGCAAATGTTATAAATATACATGTCTTTCAAATGGTAACCCGATAGCTTGTCCAAGGACTGTCCAACTAGCATCAAGACAAATATTCAGAGAACATTTTACATATCAAAACTGAATCACTATTAGGATATATGAATATGATATTTTGTGACTATAGTCCATTAAAAGGAAAGTTTCCAGTGATTTGAAAACATGGAAACAACTCTGACATTGTCTGACAGTCAGTGTTTGATCCTGCCATTCACAGTCACAGCAGCTGACCCTGCCAAGAAAGTACGGAAACAGTTGTCTTCATAATTTTCAACTCAGAAGACACTCTTCAATTGCTGCATTTACATTTTGTCATTGTCAATGTCTTTTCTTTGGTAGTGCAGCGATGTGTCATAGAAATGAGAGTGGATTTATATTTATATGCAACAAATTGCATTTTTTCATATTGGAAGCAAAATGATGGACATGAAAAAGAGGAAGCAATCTGATATCATATATAGTAAAAGAATGAGTAGGAAATTTGTTAATTCACCACACTTTTCTCATCTATGTCTCTACTACATATTAAACTGAGTAAAAATGATTTTCTTTGAACATCCTTACTAGACCAGGGATCACAAAGCCAGAAAATCTTGCAGTAAGCAATAGGTCAGATTTGCTTTCATTTGTTGTCATTTGCCATCTAAAAAATAAGATGACTATCCTGACACTTGGAATTCTGTGTCCCCCACGTATGATCTGGGTGCTTATTTTCCTTAAAAAAATCCTGTAGGAAGATGAGGAAATGGGGGTTAAGACTTTAATTAGGTCATTCGTTAGACTAAATCAGATTAGCAGGGCTATCATAGGATTACAGTGACCATGATCAGACAATTTAGAGGGCAAAGTAAAACAGGAAGAGAGATACAAGATGATGGACACTGATGAGTCTGGCAGAGACTTGTTAGGAAGGACCATTATACATATTTTTATAATCTGTACCGGGTGTTTGGTAATGATATTCAGAACATATATCAGTATCTTGCTGATAACAAATCTGAAAACAATAATCAGAGTAATATCACTTTCTGTTTTGTTTAGCTTAGCTTCATCAGAACACAGGATTTTAACTTATTATTTAAAGTAAGGTATTTCTTTTCCTGTCATTTATTATGTTTTGTTTGGCTCTTAGTTGAATGTTGTATACCTGTATATCATTTTACATGGCACATTGGAATGAATGATTACATGCTTATCAAGTATTTTATACAATATATAAATTGCTATGTTGATGTAGATGATAATGCCTTCAGTTTCAACTTAATATTGAATATCAAACTCTTTTTCAAAATTTGCTTAAATGTTGTAATGAATATATTACATTTGTTTGATAACACTCTGTTACCTCAACTTAAAGTTCAATGCTGATATTCTTAACCTTACATGGATGTGCCATATAAAATGCTGGTCTGTTGGATTTGTGTGTGTCACACGTAGCACGTAAACAGTAAAACCTTTTTTTTTTATTCTTCTATATTCAAGGGCAATATCAAAGTTTTCAAATCTGTACTTAAACTAAATACGAGTTCAGCTTCCTATTTATATTTCAAACTTTGAAAGAAGTTTAACATTGAAGTGCACATGAACTTTGCATGGATATTTGATTTTATGACCATGTAGATATCAAATCAATGAATGTCTACTTTAAATTCTACTCCATGTGCTGTAAAAGACACAAAATGAAATCAGGTGCAAAAGAAACTGTAGCTAAATATGCATTTTGGTACTTAAGATATGAGGCTACATTATAGTGTCAATATTGTAAAGTATTAGTTTGGTGTAGCGGTAAGTGAAACAGGTGTTGCCAGTCCAAGCAGCTTAATCCAGAGAGTTTCTGGGTCCTTCCCTGAGGCAGGTAGCAGACATTTAAAGTCAGATGTTGGGCTATTTATAAGCCAGGGACCTTTTAAAAAATCTTAGCAGCCATACCACATGTATATTTACCAATATTGTAATGTATGATAATAGAAGTTCTGTGTTCCCCTGAGACAAATTTTTAAGAGACATTTAGAGTAATATTTTGGGCAATTTGCAAAGCCAGAGACCCTTTGATACATCCTAGGTACCACACATACTAACCAGTGCCGTGGTGTATGATACTAGAGGTTGTGCTACTAGTACAGCGAGGAGCGAGAGAGCGTGCTGTATTTTGGGGTTTTGACAGGCAGGAAGAAGTTGGTTCCCCCGTCATTCGTGATTCATTTTGTGCCCTATGTGACGGGGGCTCCTCGTGTCTCATGGTATCCATGACAACAGTAGCCGATGGTTCTAACCCCCTCCCACAAACAGACACTAGCCACTCACACACGCACTTCCAAACATGTTCTTTGTTCTAAGATTCACAATCTTTGAAACTGCAAATCAAATTAAAAGTTTGGTATTGAAGCATTAAGTAGTTAAGATTCTTTTTCATGTCCATTAAACCTTAGACTCAAACCAAGGATAGTTGCGTTATCACCTCTTACCTGCACACTCTCCCTTTGACAAAGTGGAGAGATTTGTAATGAACAGGGCAAAGCAGTATATGTGCATACAGCATGCCTCATGGTTATTACCAAACTTGGAACAAAAAGATTTATGTAAAGGTGCCTCACAATAAAGCAAATAGATTAAACATTAAACAAAAGAAAAACAATAATAAGACATATTTTATGAATATATGTAATCTGTGATCACTAACCCTACGAGACTTCACAATTTGCAATGCATTGTGGGTTTAGATTCTTTTTCATGTCCATTAAACCTTAGACTCAAACCAAGGATAGTTGCGTTATCACCTCTTACCTGCACTCTCTCCCTTTGACAAAGTGGAGAGATTTGTAATGAACAGGGCAAAGCAGTATATGTGCATACAGCATGCCTTATGGTTATTACCAAACTTGGAACAAAAAGATTTATGTAAAGGTGCCTCGCAATAAAGCAAATAATTAAACATTAAACAAAAGAAAAACAATAATAAGACATATTTTATGAATATATGTAATCTGTGATCACTAACCCTACGAGACTTCACAATTTGCAATGCATTGTGGGAAGACTCCTACCTCCTACCCTAGCTACCTTGATTTAGCTTGGTTTCTTATTTAGTCAAATCAAAATTAGTACATTCAAATAGTGAGTACCATGACGACAGGTTTGTGGAGGATGTTATTTTTTGCTTGAGGTATCGTCCACATCGCTAGCTTAAACACCTGACTCGGCCAATCAGATTACTAACGCTCGTCATACCATCCTATCAAGCCCACCCAAGCATTGTACCGGGTGCAGACAGACAGGTCTAGATATAGCACCGCTGGAGGCATAAATTTGGCTTATAGATTACAAGCATGTAAAAGGATAGTGTAGGTTTTTTGTAGGATATACATGAGTTCATAGCTGCTTTAGTAGAGTAGCATGTTTAGTACATTTTGTCCTGTTACTTACAATTATGTAATTAGGATATACATTATTTGTTCATAGGTGCTTTAATAGGGAGTCCATATACATGTAATTTGCTTTCTTACTTACAAGCATGTAAAAGGGTAGTCTACTTTCTTTTGCGGGATATACATTATTTGTTCTCAGCTGCTGTGATAGGATATTCAGTCAATCTTTTTTCTAGTTATTTATAAGTACAATAGAGTTGTTTTTGGTAGGATATATATTATGTGTTCATAGCTGCTTTAATAAGATTGTCATTTTGCATAGGGGATTATTACCATGGTGTGTCATACTGTTCATGGAAGGTTTTGTTACAAAGAATCAACCAAAAAACTCTGATATATATATATATATATATATATATATATATATATATATATATATATATATATATATACTTATATACTTACCAATGTTTATTTTAGCCCTATATCCCTTCCTTACTCACTTCCCATAACTCTGTGCAACTATAGATAGATTTTCTTTCTCTTTATATTACTTCTTTTTCTCTTCTACTTTCACTTTTTTCTTTAAGTGGTAGATAGTCAAGAACACACTTAAAAGAGAGGATTGATGCACCGTTTTGAGCATGACGTCTTGGGCTGAACTTCTGGCCAACAACTTGGCTCGCATACATTCTAGTTACTCTTTTTGAATGAATGAATTAACCCACCTACTGAAATAGATGACAGTAGTGAAATAGAGTCACCTCTTGGTACTCATTGCAGCTAATGGTGTTAACTAGCCATGCCCCCCCCCCCCCCCCAACCACAGGATATTTGAAAAGGACACTTTCTAACAGGAATGGCTTAATTTAGCAACCTAGCCGGGGTATGTTCCGCTCTTTTGCCATGGTGACATGGGTCTCTGCAGGGATCAGAAGGGGGATAGGAAGCTTGAAGGTCCTTAAGCCCTTGTGTACCAAGGAGGATCTTACTCTATATGTGATTAACAAGTCAAATCAGAAGCTTAGCACCGAAGGAGTTTGCTAATCAAGGATAGATCTCTGTCACTCTCCCCAAGGCACTGTTCGGAAGTGTACACTTTGAGGAAATAATTGGTGAATGTTTGTTCTATCACTCGCTGAAACATAAAATGAGGAGGGTGGTGGGGAGGTGGGGGTAGCATTTGGCATTTTGGTGTGAGTTTTCATTCAGTTGTGTAATGTATAACACAGTGGCTGTAAAATTATATTTTAGTTATCATTTTGCATAGACTAGATTTCTAATGGTTTGTATACTATCCTGTGACATGAATAGAGTTGTTTTGGTCAAAATGTTATATGTTCAGAAATTGTCCTCGTGAAATGGTCGATGAATACTGTCTACTGTAAGAAACAGGAAACTGGTTAAGTGGTGAAAGGGTGTTATAATATAAAATAGTTGACTTCCAACAGATACAGTAGCTCATAATGAGGATTATATTCCACATCCTAAGAATGTTGCTATATAGCCCCGTTCATATACCATATACCGCTATTATTACCGATGCACATCGGTAAGCAAGTTTCCAGCGAGCCGCAAAAGCACCGTTCATATACACCCCCAAAAGCCGTAATGTTGCGGTGTTTTGGACAGCTGGACTCTCTCCAAACCAATGGTGACATGCTCCGCTCAGCCATACGAGCGGTAGGATTAGCGTCCAACAGGCCAGAGCGCGATGCTAAAGGCGCAACATTTACGCCTAATTTGCGGACGCAGTTTATAAGATTCGCTTACCGCAATATTGCGGTATTATTACTAGATCTCGATCCGCGAAAAAGCCGCAAAAAAGGAGGAAGCAAATACCGCATTATTTGAGCGATTCCCGTTCATATACGCAGCTATCGGTAATGCATCGGCAAAATTGCCGCAAATGTTGCGCCTTTTTCGCGGATAGGCGGTGTATATGAACGGGGTTTATGATTGGTCAAGAGTTGATCACGTGATGAGGCGTAGTTTTTCCTATCAGATCACCTGAGAATAAAAGTTCGTTACACTGTAGGTGATAGTACTTTTTGGTTTCGCTGATCTCTTCACTCCTCACAGTCCTAATGCGTGATTAATTTTTTGAGTACGCGCGAAATAAAAGTGCGTTACACTCGGACTATCACTTGACATCTAACGCGTCCTAACGCGCGTCCTAATACGCGTCCTAATACGCGTCCTAATGCGCGTCCTAACGCGTGTTCCCCATTGCAGCGGCTCGGGGTTAGGGAGATCAGTAAACATTACATTTTTACGTCAAATTATCATTTTTGGTATAGATAGTTGGTTTCAGATGTGGAATATAAAGCAAATAATCAACTCTTGGTTTCAAGCAATGAGACGAGCTATCACTTCCTCGGCGATCTGAATGTATACGCTATCTTTCCTCAGCTGCGCTTCGGAAAGATAGCTACATCCAGATCGCCTCGGAAGTGATAGTTCGTCCCATCACCCTCACCAACGCTGATTATTTGCTTACTATCCAACACTTAGAAACATGCCTGCTTGCATATGTGTGTTCCTCATTATGGACGATATTATGGTCTGGCCTCTCATTGATTATATAGTTTCAAGTCTACTTCAGTGAATGGAAATGTGATTTGCATTTTCTTATTCATGAAACTGATAACTTAAAAAATTCTGAGATATTCTAGATTCCCTTCTTGAATTGGCTGATGTTTATTAGGCAGTATATACTACTTAGAACCTTCCATAGGATTAGAAGACTAATCAAGTGCAAATATAAGTCCTAGTTAGCGCCCATAGTTGCTACTATAATCACGCCGGGTCAGATTTTCTAGTGCTTGATCTACTGAAGATTGTACACACTTAATTCATCGGTTAATTTTGAAAATGTAGATTTTTCTATCAATTCTCAGGTATGTTTCAAATGGTTCTTGATATTTTTTACCTAAGAATATCGATGGTCTCTTTTTGTTGTTGCACCCAGCCAATTTGGTATAACGTCAGTGTCGTGATGGATGGCTGCGACAGTCCGCTCTCGTACACTGTTGTCTTGGAAACGGCATCAGGAAACTGGCGGTACAAGTTCTTCCGAACCAAGGAAGTGAGCATAGGTAAGTCTGACTACAATCAGCGAATGTGTACTCTCCTAACCTCCAGCAGAAAAAAAAATGTAAAGATCAGAGATAGCACTGAGGAGATTGATGGAATAGTCTGTTTTAGTCTGTCTGAATTTGAATTTGAACAGTTGAACCTTTGATCACTCAAACACAAGGAAGGACTCTGTCATTGGTTGAATACTGTTACATCCACTCCAAATGAACAGAGCTAGATAGGCTCAGGGTGCACTCAGAACATCTGAAAAAATACTGAGGGGAATAAATCCACCATATTGCAGACCTGAAACTAAAATTCTTGCATAAAGATTCAATAGAAATCGTATCTTTCAATTTTTTTACATGAAACAATCTCTTCAAAATTATATATTATCGGTATCATTGTGGTATAAAAGGGTGATTATAGCCTGTAATTATGGAAAAGTGGTCTCTTATAGCATAAGTTTAAATATGTCAAAACTAGCATTAACTCTTTACGTGCCATTAATGCGCATTTGCACAAGCAATATGCACAGATCGCATAGAGTAGCAGTTATCTGACAGACAGAGGGTTATCAGGCCACATCATAAACATATATTTAGATATACTCTCTGGGCACATTTTGGGATAAGTCCAAGTTCCCATTCAAACCCCTTACCTTTAACAAGGAGTTAGTAATGCATTTACCCCCCCCCCCCCCCATGTCCCCTCAACATCATTCCATTACATTCCGCATTCAGTAAAACCTATACTGTATTATGTTGGATGAAGATGGTGATAACTGCATTTTCATTACACTTAGACCCATTTTATATTTAGTACATTGATAGTTTTGAAGATAAAAACTAGATGCAGTTAGAACTGTAAATCCCCATGTGCCTCTTGTTCCTGTATCAGTACTCAAAGATCCTAAGTTTTTCTGACAGTTCAGATCAGTCATGACTACATCATGGTGAAACGAGAAATGGGCTGAAAATTAAATCAACTCTGGTCCGATATGACGGATTGTGGAGATTGTGGAGAAACCAGAAGAGTGGTCCCCCATTATAGCCTCACATCGGGGGAAGTTCTAAAGGTTTAGAAAGACAGCTCAGGTTTGATTTTTACTCAAACAGCTCAAATGAAAACTTCAACAAAGTTAATTTGCCTGATATGTCAGGGACATGTGTAAAGAATTCATAGAGATTCATAGAACAGTATCTCCTTGACTAAAGCCCTGGTTTGAGGGGAGTTGTGCATCCAGAAGATAGTGATGTGTAGGTTTTCCCCTGGAAATAGATTTTGGATTTAGTTCAAACCCAAACTGTTCCAAGGCTATGTATACCGGTACCTACTCTACAGCTCAAAGGAATTGGCACGGGTAAAGGGAAAGAGAGAAAGGGAAGGAGCCGCAGTTTTGAACCGCTGTATATTTTGTTAAGTTCAGCATGAAACATGATGCTTTTTAGGCTACAGCATTGTGTTTCTTGCTGAACTGGACAAAATATACCACAGTTTAAAACTTCAGGTCCTTCCCTTTCTTCCCTTTCCCTTTACCTGTGCCAATTCCTTTGAGCTGTAGTGTAAGTAGTTTGGAGCAGGGACGTTAGAGGAGATCTCACGTCCCTGTTTGAACGGATGTATTCACAGGGTAGCTATGATGCCATGGTGTTTTCAACGTGCTCTTTAACCATTTGTGTGCCAGAGAAGATTCTGCTCCATGCCATTCGTGTGTGTTGATGGTAATAACAAATCCACAAAAGGGTTAAAAGGGCTGTAAATGATAAATTAGCCATTAGCATGTAAATCAAGTTTTGTGGTTGTTGATGAGATCCTCTGGTTTCCTTTGAGAGAAACTCCAGGATAGGAAGTTGAATAGTACTGGCAGCCATTTTTCCTCTGCCCCCTTCCTCACTCCCGACCCCAGCATGACTCAGATAGCCCAATTTCCGGATGTTCAGAAAAGCGATCAAATCTCCAAGTTCCTCCCAAGAAAAAAAATGCATAAGTAAATAAAAAACACTTCCATTCTGTGCCATTTTGTGATTGAGAGAGCCATGAAATAAATGATAATATGATATATCAATCATATTCATGACAGCTTTTGAAATTTTGATGTAATTCATCACGGTAGGGTTTATAGAAATTTTATTGAGTTGATGAATCATGGTGATAAGTTTTTTGAAGTATGAAGAAGTGAGACTTTGATCAAATTGATCAAGATATAAAGGTTAGGTCAATATGTGATTGAATTGATGAATCACTCTTGACTGGCAATATTCTGTTCGCTGATATTACATGTATTAGTAAAGAGAAATTGAAACTTTGATGTAATTGATGAAGTTAACATTGATAAAAAAATGTGATCAAATTGATGATTCATACAATTTTTTTCATCCTGTGAATCATAGAAGTAATTTGAGAGATAATGCTCCAATAAAGTATATATGATGTGCAAAACAATATTTTTTTTTTAAAGTAACAGATATTTCTAGACCCCCAATACTCAACAAAGCTTCTGCACTGTCACAAATGGATGTTATGTGAAGAAGCCATGAACATGACATTTCTGTGTGAATTATTATGACAATTTTGCAAAGATTTGCATGAACCACAAAAGTGCAATATAGTTGTGAAATGAATGAAACATAACAGAGACATATGATTTGAATTATACATGCAAAACCTATTTCTTTTTCATTTGTCATTCATGCTCATTTTTTTTTCAAATGCATATCAAATTTGACATTGTTGATTCTATTTGCATATGTAATTGTTTATTATAAGGCACCTTTATGTTTCACGCCTGCAAAATGTGTGCACTACCTATGACACTTCAATAATGAATGATATATGAGTTCGACATAGTTGCATTAACATCACTCATGTGGTATTTCATATGTGGAATTTACTTCATGTATACAGTGAAACCTGTCTATAGTGGCCACCCAAGGGAATCACAAATTGTGGCCTTTATAGACAGGTGGCTGCTATAAACAGGTTCTTTAACACATGATCTCTCTCTGGGGGAATTATTTTAGTGACCACTATAGACAGGTTGTCTGCGTAGACAGGTGGCCACTAAGACAGGTTTGACTGTAGTTTGCTCATTTTGTGGCTGATCATTACTGTGAAAATCAGTTTGGGTAGTAGATTTTAGCCATAATGAATATCTCTGTCTCTCTGCAATTGTAGATCTGAGGTTGCCTTACCAGACAGCCCTGCGGGTAAGGATGGTCATGCAGCCTGACCTCAACCTGGAAACCATGACAACCACAGTAAGTTACCCAGCATTGACACCATGTCAGCCATTCTATGTGGGAAGTAATACAACCAATAGTACCCCATGGACAATTTCATTATGAATGGTAACTTTTGCACGCAATGTTCAGACAGTAGTTGCTCTCATCAATATGTCAGGCTTTCAGAATGTGGGAAATTTTTAAAAACCTGAACTGAAAATTGAGTCTAGTATTCATAAGACTAGTCACTTTCTCATTCTCCTATGGCTGAGGCAAGCCAAAGGAGAAATCAAGAATGATAAGTCTACTGCAGCCAGACAGGCTATCATCAACTTGGAAAGGTTTGTCTGACCTTGCAACAGGCAAAAGCAGTGCTCCCCTGGATCAAGAAACAGAGCAGGTGAATGCAAAACTTGTGAAATAAAGTGCCTCTCCAAGGATGATGACACACCTGCCTTAAGTTTATATAAAGCATTAACAGCTGTTTAGAAAGGGGGCATCACAGAACGATATCCTGTCACTGTACCGTGTTTATGAGAGACTCTAGTCGGAAAGACAAGCATACCAGAGGGTGTTTCACCAAGCTGTTCCTAAGCTATGCACGACATAACACACGACCGGCGTCCTGTTCTTGTGCTAATTTATTCCTGTTTTAATATAGTGGGAGTTAATTTCCAAAAACATAATAAGATTTGACAAATTATAAACTGTGTATTCAGACACTTGTTATCAACAAGAATTTAAATCAACAAAGATCAAATTTCAACTTAAGCTGATGGGAATCAAAATCATTGAGAATTTGATTTAACACAAGAACAGGTCACCAGTTGTGCTCATGCAAAGCTGTTTGTAGCTTGCAAACAGCTTGGTGAAACACCCCTGATACTATAACCCATTTTATCACCTCTCTAATTTTTTTTTTATAATTTATGCATGTATCCCCATTAATCACCATGTATTGAAATGAAAAAAATGAAATTCAGAACTAATATTTCCCCTAGAGCCTTCCAGTGACCTTTAGGTCCGACAGGTGCTGGCAGCTGGGATGTGTGTCGTGTGAAATGTACCTAGGAACAGGTTGTGAATCATGCCCGTATGTCACATTAAAAGGATGGGATTTAAACTCAGAGGTGTTTCATCAAAGAGTTTTGATTAGATTAGCAGCTAAGATTAGCACAGATTAGATGCTAAGATTAGCAAATGTCTGCAAATTAGGAACTTTGGAATGAATCATATGGCAGTGCCCAGATATTTATATTGTCTCATATTTCATTACACTTTAACTGTATTTTAGCATGTACATTGAAAATCGTAAGCTAGTATGTATATATTAGTTATTGTCCAACAGGAAAGGTGTAAAATACTTTATGCACACTTAATATTAAGAAATTAACTTCTGCTCAAATTGATAAACGATGCAGTTTTCATTACGCATTATGATTTGCCGGATAAAAACAATTTAATGTGGTTCCACATTGCTCTTGTATTCTGAATACCCAAGGAAAAGTAACAAATTCATCCTAACATTTTAATAAAAGTGATTTTGCCCCTTTAGCATACAATGTGTTAATGATGGGAGTACCGGTATTAAAAATGGACACACAGATGATAAGAACAGACAGAAAATAAGGATAGATAAAAATGTACAAACTGTGAATATGAGCATGATTCTCTGCAGCTGGAATGGGTGAAAGCTGATCTCATGTCAATCTTGAAACCAGAAAGATATAGTGGGGAACAACTGCACATGACAAATGTCACCTCTTCCCTGTGTCGGATACATCATCCAGCCTTGTGCAGTACTTTCTCTCGTATTTTGATATACAAGTTCATGGAGTGTCCAGGTCAAATACCTCCACTGATATTTGAGAAAGTGATAATTAACAACTCCCGGAGATAAGCTATCCACAGCACCCATGGTGCTAATACCTACATCCCTCTTATGTACCCCCTGAAAGCTCTGATCCGCACCCCCTCCCTTGGTACCCCGTTCCCCCTGAAAGGGCATGTTTGTGCCCCCATTTCCTATCCCAGTCCTTGATTTATGTCGTTCAATCATCAGTATGTTGGCAAATTGGCAACAGACGATAAGTCAATAGCTTGAGAAAAGGCATTGTATTGAAAATGCCTTTTAACCTTGTATTTTCAGTGGCACGAAGTCAGACTGGGCAAGGACTTTTGAAGAACAATAAGCACCATATTTTATGTCTTTAAGTGGCAAGATTGCTTCTCTATAGGGTTGTGAAATAGACCATTATTTTGAATGTGCCTTGTATTATTCAAGAGAGTGCGACATAGGAGTAAAAACAATAAGTTATGTTAACATCTCAAAGTACTGCCAATTAGGGAAGTTTTAAATGTTCTGCTTAATTTTTTTTTTTATTAAAGTGGAACTTCATCTTGGGATGCAACATGTTCTGCAGTCGATGTCTCTAGATAAAATACAATCTGGAATATGTTGTGTCAAACTTTGTGATATATTGCCTCCCATAGTGTAGTTAATATTATAGAGATAGATAGATAGATAGATAGATAGATAGATAGATAGATAGATAGATAGATAGATAGATAGATAGATAGATAGATAGATAGATAGATAGATAGATAGATAGATGGATGGATAGATAGATGAATAGATGAATAGATGAATGGATGGATGGATAGATAGATAGATAGATAGATAGGTAGATAGATAGATGGATGGATGGATGGCTAGATAGATAGAAAGATGGATAGATGAATGGATGGGTGGATGGATAGATAGATAGATTGATAGATACATAGATAGATAGATAGATGGATAGACAGATAGCTATAGATATATGACCCCTTTGTGCGCAAGAGACGGTGTCTCTACGTGATTTGTGTGTATTACTTGTGCAAAAAAAAAAGACTCAAGAATGTATCACTCAAAGATTGACCTACAAACCTGCTTAGGCAAGGAGCATGTTCACGCATCCTATCTCATTAGCTGGATTAAAGATGGTGGCGGACGTGCCACTATCCTCTTTCTCTTGGATCAACTTTTCTACCTGTTAATCTCATCAACCCACTTCAGGGCCCAAGAACACGCAGTGATTCAGGATGTAGTGTCTCCCAACAAATATTCTATTATGTTGATTGGATATTAAACTCCAATGCTTTTCATCATATGCATTAAATTCATGAAGGAGAAGGGTATGTATTCACATTTTAATACAATCTTGCAAATTAACTTGCCTTTTAGTTCTAGGTATTCAAAGTTATTTGTTTTTGTTTTTGAAATGTTAGGTGGATTTATGATTGTGCTATCAAAGAAGTACAAGAATAAGAAACCTGTTTCACCATCACAAGTGGTATCTACAAAAGTTTCTTGGAGAGATGTACACCTTATAAGATAAAGCCCTCGACTTTGAAGTACTAAATAAGCCATGCACATCTTTGTCTTCATTCCAGTTGATGTTCAAAGCCTGCAGTTTACAGCAACCTTGCACGCATGAAGTCATTTTACAGAACACTCCAATACCGATCCCACCGTGCAGTAAGTATATCCTCTCCAAAGTCATTCTTTTGATGATTCATATCATTTGTAACTAATTTTGATTATTTGTGTTATGATTTATATGGGAAAGCTCCAATTGAATCTTAAAACCAAAATATTGCAGCATATACTTTTCTCTTCTAGCAGGAACTAATGTAGCTAAGCATTCCATCCTGCTGCATCTTCTTATTTCTTGTCACTCATTCTTGTTTGTCATCGATCATCTTCTGATATCTGTTCATTTCACCCCATGCCACTTTTTCATAACCCCCTCATCCCTGACCATATAACCCATTTTTGTCCCTTAATCCTTACCACTGCTAATCCATCCCTCTTCTCCCATCCCCCTTATTCATATCACACTCTACCATTATCTATTTCACCCGTCCACCACCCCTCCCTATCCACCCCTCCTCCATCCACCCCTCCCCCAACCTGACCCTACTCCTACCCCTCTCGCCTCCATCTCTCTCTCTCAAATCCTTAATTGCTTCCTTCACATAACCCCTTACTCACTCCATCCTTCAATTCAATCAAATTTTGATCCAATTTGGTTTATTTCACATAAAAATACAGAAAAACAACGCAGTAGACCAGGGAATAAAAAAGGTATGTTTACAAAAGTGATACATATATGGCAACAAATCTAATTTAACACAATGATCAAATCAGTACAACCCTCAACAGAAATCAGGCATGAATTTACACCCACAAACCCGCAACTCACAGGAATATACTTACCCATGAAAACATAAGCACATACAGTATATACATTTATTCATGGTCCTTAACAAGACTTTCATGTACACACTCAAAACATATGCACACAACACATTCACACATGGGCACATCACCCACTCATTTTAAACAGCATACATGAACATACTCAATCAGACTCAAGACAAGCTTATATGGTGTAAGCTCACAAGAAACTCACTACTCAAAATACACATACAAATAATAACACAAGTGCACAATCACACACCTACAACATTCAGGCATATCACTCAAGCAACAACATATCCCTATTCTAATGAGAGCGATAATAAAAAAAAAAGATGAAAAAATTACCCCACCCCCTATTCTTCCTCTCCCAGCCTCAGCCGTCCCCACAGGCTCCCCCACTCCCCCAGGCTCCACCCCCCAGCAGGATGCTTGCCTGATATGGCGTAACGTGGAGACGGAGCTCATCCAGTCTGCTGGTCCCGGCTATGGTATCACCTCCTGCTCCACCATCGAGAACTGCAGCGGCTACAACTGCACCGGAGAATTTGAGGTGTCAATTTTACATCATGTCACATAAAAATCAACTCAAATCAATCCCGAACAAGTTTATTGAAAAACAGCTGTGAAGAGAAGCAAGTTGGCTCCATTGTGTACTCGGATGTTAGTGTAGTGAAGCATCGAAGCAGTAAAGAATTAATCTGTTCACTTGCTTTAACACTTCCTCTGCCTGGCAAAGAACTGCTCTATGGGATTTGTGGGTTATTTGTGAAAGAATGACTCAATGGTGCATAAAGGGTTGGTGTCACACTTCTAGGCATTATTCTCAGTAGAAATTTCACAAATATCTTGAAACATCTGAGAGCATTCAAAATATTGTAAATATGAGAATCACTGCAGTTTGCTTATTCGCAGATGTAGAATGCTTTAGAAGTTGAAGTGTCCCTTGATCAGGTGTTTCCAGTGAAAACCTCAGTTATGTTTTCTATTTTGCGTTGATTCGCAGATTCTGTTTAATATACATGCAGATGTACCATAGCACGTTTTATGAGTGTAGGTGCATTGTCCTTTGATCATGTTTGATCATTTCAATGTTTCCATTGAAAACCTCAATGTGTCCTGTGTGTGGTTCCTGAATGTCCATCTGGTTTGTCTCTGCAGGGTCACAACTACACCATAGTGACAGTGCTGAAGCATTGCAGTGACCCTGTGGCTCTCCTCATGAGCGTCCGCAGCATCACAGACAGGTTCTTCTGGCAGAAGAGGATCACTCACAATGACAATATCACCGTCACAGGTGAGATTCAGTCAGACTCAATGATTCATCATTTAGTTCATTTTATTTCATTCTTTAAAAAAAGAGACATATACAGTCAACTTGTATAGAAAAACCTCTCAAGGGAGACGATAAACATGACCTTTATAGGCAGGTGGTCTTTCTGTAACAGATGGTTGCTCAAGCAGGTTTTACTGTATTAAGTAAAAGACAATTATAAAAAAACACATAGACATGCACAAGTGCAAAGTATTGGAATACACAACGGTGAGAAATAAATGAGTTTATGGGAATGAGCTGATCAACCAAAAGTGCAGTTAGTTTTTGATAAGGTTGCACACAAAAATAACAGTTACACTTAGCAATTCCAAATCCAACACAATAAATCAGTAACTACTTGTGTGGGAGATAAAAATTGGAGCATATTCCAAATACTTTTTAATTGTTGAACATACACCTTGTACCTCACATCAATCCCTGCCAATGTTTGAGAAAAGAGCTACTCAGTCATATAATAGTATAATTCATTTATGCTACTATAATGGCAGTGCTATATTAGTATATAATACTAATATGTTGAGAAGAAAAAAAAATGAATGAAACCCAAATTTCTCCAATGTTTTACAGTTGCATTTCGATGTCTTCAAATGTAATTTATTTTGGGCTAATCCTCTGAATTGTTGAAGATTAAAGCATTTGCCATTTGCACTGTAGTCCTACACAGTGTATCTTTGAATGCGAGTTGGATCTATAACCAATTACACAACTTCCTGTTCAACCCACTTTTCTGCCAAAAGACCTGTGCGTCACTCATATACAGGTAAGCCGATGAAAGTCTGCTGCGCAATTCAGCGTGACTTGCACTTGAGGTTACTCAAACTTAAGGGCAGATTTGTGAAAGAAAGAGGACCTATTTTTAGAGAGAGAAAGAGGGAGGGCAGTGGATTTGGAGGGTTGGGTTCAGACACAGTTGACTTGAAATGACCACAACATGGACCGACAAAATGTTAACTGTGCAATAAAAAGTGGAGAGGTTTATGAACATTTATATTTTTTATGAAGAAAGACATTTTGTTCCCTTTCTCTGGCCTTTCTTCACCCTTTTCCCCTTTGCTTTTCCTGTACTCATTTTTTGTTTACCTGTTTGTTTCCTGCCTTTCCCACTCCCTGATACCTAATCCTCGATCCCCAAACCACTTCCCATAATTTCCCTTGTGTAACTGACCCCTCTTTTGTCCTGCCTCCCCTTTCCTGGCCTTTCCCTTTTCCTCCTGCCCCTTTAATCTGTTTCCGCCTCCCCCCCCACCTTCCTCCCATTACCCTTTCCCATCCCTGGCTGCCCTTCCTATCCCCTTTCCTTCACCCCCCTGCAACGCCCCCTTCTTTCTACCCCTCCCTCCCCTTGCACATTCTTTGAGGTGGTTCCCCTTCCTCATTTCACTCTGTTTTCCTACCCCAATCACTTCCTCCCATAAACCCTTTTTTTCCCCTCTCCTCCCCCATCTCCTCCCCTTTCCTCCTCCCCCTGTGCCCCCTTCTAACCCCCCCCCCCCCCCCACTCATGCCCCTTCCCCTTATCTATTCCCCACCCTACTCTCTTCTCTCATTCCCCCTTTCCTTTTGCTTTCATCCTTTTCTGCTTCCCCCTTCCTTCCTCCCCCGTGCCCCCTTCTACCCCTCCCCTACCCCATTCCTTGAGTTGCTCCCCTTTTCACACCCCACAGGTACCTCAGGGATGCTTGGCTTCCACATCCACCTGTTGAAGCTGTCCCCTAGGGAGGTGCTAGTAGGGGTGTTTGCTGAGGTGGGGTTACCGGGTCTCTCCCCCCTCAGTGTACCCCTCATCCAGGATCAGATCATGCCTGTCTCACAGTGCCCAGGTATGTGGATTCCTTGTAGTGTCCTTGGTTGCAGTAGCTGACTTTTTTCTCCTAATAGTTCCCCTCCTTTCTACCCAGGGTAAGAGAGAACTATCAATTGCACAGACCTTGTGCACTTCTCTCAGCCAGTCTGATGATGAAAGGCTAGTCGTAATGCACACTTTGTTGTTACCACCTTAAATGGAGATTTCGTGTACTGAAGAGGCATACTCTATGCATGTTAAAGACCCCATATGCCACTACACGATTAAGAGTTGGGTGAAAATCTGATGGAGTGGCCAGAAAGCCTATCCTGGAAAGCGGGCGGGAGATGTCGACTTCTCGTTGTTCACCCTAGAAGGCTGTTTAGCCTACAAATTGTATCAAAAAAGCATCAAGAGTGTCATACAACATGATAATAATATTATGTATTTGAAGTAAGTTGCTAAATTGAAATATAGAAAAGCTAAATCCATTGCTTCCTTTCTCTCTCTCTTCTAGATGTGAGGAGTGGGATTCCTGGCCAGGGGGGCCCTGGGAGAGGGGGAGGCAACGCAAACAATGGACGAGGAGGGAGGGGACGGGGTGGGGCTAGGCCCGGCAAGCCCATGGGAGGGCGCCCTACCAAGAGCCCTGTCCAGAAGATGCGCATGAGAGCAGGAGGTAAGCAACATTTCCACCGATGTGATAATAACAGGACTGATACCCTCTCTTTTGGATATCTTTATCTATCTAAGACCCCATTTACACTAAGCTTTTAGGCCGGCCTAAAGCTTGGTGTAAATGCAAAGGAGGCCCGAGGCCAGCCCTGATTTGGGACCACCTCTGGAGGCCGGCCTAAATGCGGTGTAAAAGGATAGGAGGCCTCAGACCGGCCTAAATGCTGTGTAAAAGGAAAGAATGCCTCGGGCCTCCAATTACGCGCAAAGCGACGCTGTGCTTTGTAGGGCGCCACGTGCGGCAAGGTTGGGAAAGGAGGCCTCAAAGCCTGCCCCGGTATTCCGTGTAAATGCACACAATTGAGGGCCTTGGGCCTCCAATTTAGGCTAGCCCGAAGCCGGCCTCAGGCCGGTCTTTTGGTGTAAATCGGGCCTAAGTGCCATATCATGTGACCTATGCGATCATGGAGTGCCATAACTCTCTGTCCCGAGCGCTGTGCATCAAGCTCCACATCATGGTGAGCAGCCCATTGCTCTGCCAACCAGTCAGGCAGGCTGCTTAACCAAGTAATCCCTCCTCTTAATTCCCATATTCCATTTCTCATCTACATTCCCTGTCAAAGCCAACTTTATTCTAAGCCATCTTACATGCCTAAAAAATCTCAACTGTTAAATTCTAAGCTCACTTCCCAACTACTTATTCACTTTAGTTAACTCCTCTTTGGTAATATCATGAGAGCTAGTTATTTTGTTTACCCCCTTGTTTTGTTCCTCCCACTCCCAGCGAGCGTTGGTATTGGGCTGTCCATTGGCGTGGGCATCGCAGCGCTGATGGCGACAGTGATGATTTACGTCTACTACCGACAGTTCCCCAGCCAGGACCGCATCATCCTCGTACACCAGGCTGCCCCACCTACCACCACAGCGCACACGTTATGATGACCCGGCATGACCTTTGACCTGTCATGACCTACATATGCATTATGGGAGAATGTGTATGAAATGAGAAGGAAAGATGCAACATTTCTAGGCTCTGAAATGGAAGTGTTTTGTATTTGTAATTCATCACTTATGTTGAATTCAACAAAATTGTACATGTATGTCATGAATCTTAATATGTGTGGTATTCATAGGGACTGTTATGGAAATGTTTTGTATTTGCAATTAATAAAAAATGTGGAATTCAACAAAAATGTGTGTCATAAATCTTAACATGTGTGACACTTGTAGGTTCCATTATGAGAGTGTTTTGTATTCTGGAATTCAACAAAATTGTGTCAAAAGTTTTGAGTTTGAGAGAATGCTTGTATGTGAAAGAGAAGGAAGGGAGAAAGCGAAATAAAGGGGGATGGAGTTGAGGGGAAGAAGAAAAAGAGGGAAGATAAATGGAGCAGGGTGGAATGAGTTTAGTGTAATTGATAATTCATTGCATACACACAAACCAAATAACGCCAGCAATTACTTTTTTAGTAAATGTCTACTTGAATAATTTTTGCTCCCATCTTTCACTCAGGAGCAGAAAGTGCAGACACATTTACCTGGCGGTGATATCATCTTCAAATGGTTAAAATTTATCTGGTATTTAAAATAGAATATGTAGAGGGGAACGAATATCAGCCTCATAACGTCATGAAATATACATGATATTTAAGAGTCATTGTATACTAGTCAGTATAAACGAGAAGAGAGGGAAAAAGACTTGACACTTAATGTAACACAACGAACCCGAATGAATGTGTATTTGCACATTCATTCGTGTGTGCAATGGTTGTTATCTAGAAGGTGCTTCTGAATCAATTTGTGAGCTTTCCTCAAGAGTCCAATGTCTTTCAAAGTATCTGTCAAATCAGAAGCAAAACTTAAAAGGGTTACTAAATAAGAAAAATAAGTTCCCACTTATTTTTTGAATTTAGTAACCCTTTAATGTGATATCTTAATCTGAAGATTGTGTATTATTTCACATAAAACAATGCGATTGAAATTTGTGCAATATTACTTGATGAAACTTCAACTTAATGTTCATAGTTTGGGTGTTTATATTGTATAAAATGTATGTATATAATATTTTAATGTTTTTTATATCAAAATTACAAAATGAGTATGAGCCTCTTGTGGACAAAGTTGATCAAGGACAGACTATTTAAAGGGAGAGTATAGTCAACACTCATAAGGTGAGAAAGCCATGTGTCAGCCGACTGTCTGCTCCCTTTAATCTCACAAATTTGTAAAGTTAGCATTTTGGAGTAAATACAAGATTTTGGATTTCTGTTTTCCTCACTATACATGATAGTCTGGTAGTGGTTCATATATGGGAGTGCATGTTGAATGGAGCTGTAAAATTGGCAAAAAAAGAAATATTGCAGTAATTTTGCACTGTCATTTTGTATATACATGTACTTTCCTGAACTATTGGTGCTTTTCTAGTGCTTGTGTGCAATAATCGTGATTAAGTGCAATTTATACTGCTCATACATTCATCTTGAAATTTGTACAGTATACTCTATCATGTTTTATGATATAATAAAATGAATATTTTATCAGCTGTACAATTTGTTTCAGTGTGTGTATGATTGTAGATGTGTATAATTATTATTATTATTATTATGTGTGTGTGTGTATCTGTCTGTGTGTTTTTACAGGACAAATTGAACATATATTCAACCTAAACTTGCCCCACTCTAAAACTTGATTGATTTGATGCTTAATATATGTTCATGTCATTAATATGATTACTTTAAGTGTTGCCAAAATGTAATCTTGCACATGGGACTCGAGTTTTCATCCTTGGACCCAAACAGCATGTGACAGACAAGAGTGCAAGGTTGACCACATGACTATGAAGCGAACATCTCCGATCCCAGAGCAAGAAAAAACAAACAGCACGCCAACGTTAAGAGTACTATTTTTCATCTTTACTTCTCATGATGTGACAGACATATATTCATTCATATATATATATAACCTGCATTTCATTTTTTTTTACATGTTTTTTTTTTATCATTTTGTACTTTCTTGCCAGCTAGAGTTCTACACAGAGCATGGTTGCAACTAGATGTATGTGTTCTATTTTACTCACAATTTCTCGCATTGTTTGCATTAACACAGCCTGCAAAACATGTACAGTACATGCATGACCAATAATCATGTTTATTTAGAAAAAGTCTTTACAAAATATCTCTTGACCTTAACATATCTATTTTTCAATCATGTATGTAACATCTTAAATAAATAATAACTCAAAAATTTACACTTAAAGTAAAAAGAATATACCACAGAAATATTTTCATAAACTTTTGCAAAGAAATTTCATATCTTTAAGGACTTCTTGACAGAAAAAAAAAATATTTGGCCATTGTTTCATCTTCAAACTACAGCATTAATTCAAGTACACAAGATTGCTAACATTACAAATCATACACGGGCTGATCACTCTACCATATGATAATGGGTGCAAAGAAAACAAAAAAATCACAATCGTGTTTTTCCAGCTTATGCTCATTCCCGACATCATTCTGAATTAGATGAACAATCTGAATGTACTGTATTTCTGATTACTTTGAAAAACTGAATGACAAATGAATAATATTGTTATAGTAACAAGGGATATTTTCTTGAAGAATCCTAATAATGGTGTCCTTCGAGATAAAATGAGCATTTGGAAAAGGACACATAATTTTCATTTGCAAATGATGACCGGATCTTTTGGCCACTGTCATGCACCAATTCAAATTCATGTAAGGAACTTATGGGTTGAAATTTAGAGTTTTACACTTCAATTTACATGAAGCTTTAAGCCAGATTTTTCCTTAGAGAGAGAAAGAGGAGACATTTTTGCCCCTTTTATAATTACTCTCAGAAATTTGAATGGGATGTAAAGAATACCAAAATAACAGTGCCAGAAGGTCTACTTTATCACACATGTGCAGTCACAACTCACAATTCATATCTGTACCATACTGAATATTAAAAAAAATCTTTGTAGTACATATGTTTAAAATGCAATCAATACAACGTTCAGCAAATTATACTTTCTGGCCATTTCATGATTATCTTTGTACCAATTTGCCTTTGAGCAGTGCTTATTATTGTGCAAAAACAAAGCCACATGTATCGTCTATTTTAACGGGGAATGAAACACAGATTATAATCAAATTGAAAACCTGGGAAAAATTAGAGAAACCAATGAAGGAATTTGGAGTACTGGTTCTGAGAACTTCAATCATACATATCCACATTCTTGAACAAGGACACCAGGGGCCATATTGATGCTTACTAAGCCTAGTCAGTTGCTGAAGTTAGCCTGGTAAGGTTTCATCAATATGGCCCCAGAGCAGCATGATATCTCATACAACATAACTGATTTGGTCAGAAGCCTGCTCTTACAGGCAGTTGATTAGCAAAGTGAATTGTACATGTACGAGTGTTCATTAACTCTCAGTTCTACAAGGTCTTTCAGATCTTTCAACTAAAGGTATGATCTACATGTATACCACTTTAACATAATATAAAATCATGTGAACATAAGTCTTCATGGATTAAAATGAGATGTTTCATATCTTGAAACCATAGCATTGATGTATAACACTTGAATACATCATTAATAATCCTGTAAACACAAGTCTTCATGAATTGAAAACACATGTTCAATCCTGTTTTGAAAATAGAATCTTTTGATTGATTTGTTTGTCAATGTACTTGTACATGGAATTGGTCCATTAACATTTATCAATTTCATATTTTCATGATTTCAGAAATAAAGGTGAAGTTCTGATGGATAAAATATAATGGACACAAGTAAGGACAATATGCTCATAGAAACTGCTGTGCAAAGTGCTGGATTAAACAATATCATGTTCTTTGTTAAATTCATGTTCAAGACATGTGGATGATCCATCACTTTTCTTCATGTGCCGATTGTTTCTCCAAATTTTGCAAACATTGAAAAGAAATCAGATTCTCATGAAATAAAGAGTATGCCTCAATGCATAATTGTACTTTTCATCTTCTTGTAACGATGGCCTGATTATAAAAATTCACAAACTTCTTAAATAAATGGAACATGAAATTTCTAGTCCTTTCAGAGTAGCAATTCTATGACATGAGACGAGTAATACCACATCTGCAAACAAATCTTTTCCAGAACAATTACATTGCACAACCCATCTAGGTCGATGAATTGCTCAATTCTTCCTTAAATCTCACGAGAAATGATAACAAACTACCGGCAAATCTACAGCAAAGACAAAAAAAAATCATGTGTTGAGAATGGACACACATGCACATATCAGAACTACAGACAAATGATCGATAAATGGACGATTCTGGTGGACAGATTTGAGAAACAAACAAGCAAACCATCACCTCCCAAACTCTTTGCAGGAGAAGCAACAAGAGGGCAAGATTCGCACTAACATTGCATTATCAATACTGCCCTACTGTCGCAAAAGGAATTGACATATTCAATACTCGGTTAACTGACTCATTATCACTTTCATGAAGATGTGTAGTGAGCCAATGCGGTTTCCAAGGCCTGGTAATATAAACACTAATGACCAGGGGCCATATTCATGAAACCTTACTAAGCCTAGTAAGCTCCTAAGTTGCATTCAGCTGCATGCATTTCAGTTACTAACTAGGCTAGTAAGCTTTCATGAATATGACCCCAGTACACTAAGTTTACTGGAATGGCAACCATTTTTAAAGATGTTCCAGTACACACATGAGGTTACTATAGTAACAACATAATTTACAATGCCAATTTTGTTGCTTCCTTTTGCTACAGTAGGGCAAAAACAAACTGTAGACCAAGGCCTACTTCACATGCTATACAGCACTTTGCACAAACTTGTATCTTACAACACCCTCAATGACTACTTTGTACGTCATAAAGGAGATTTAAATTTACATAATTTTCTTCATTATGTAGCAATATTTGTTTAGATTAGTCACAAGCTCATGAGGGATATTATGAAAGCTTGAAGAAAAAAATGATGCCACAAAAACCATGTCACATTTTACAACCTAACATCCCATCATTTATGGAGCGTTATTTTCGTCATATTACATAATAAAAAAAAGAGTTGCATTTCAATTCACACCATAAGTCTTTTCATTTTCTATCTATCAGATAGAAGAGCTCTTCAATGATCGACTATTCCTGTAATCCATCTCTTATCAAATCTTGTCGGATGGTCAGATTTCAACTTCAAAACTGATCTTTTACTCGCAGTGTTCCTGTTCTACCCTACAATACACAGTCCCTGCAGTAAGTTTTTTGAATAAGAGACATATGTGCAATCAATTTATTGCAAACTTGATTGTTTATCAAGAAAATAATTCTGTTACAAAGAAAACAAAAATCCCTTCTACTGAATAATGCTTCATTGTCACAAAATAATATGAGCAATAAAGGTATGACAAATGGAAGAAAAAGGAAAGAAAAGAAAGAAGAAATGAATACATTCTCAAAATGGGGTTCTTCAATGCTCCTTGACGTATCTTATGAACGAAAAATGACAATACAAATTCAACTGAATACATTTTTTTGCAATGAGTCGGGTTTATGTCTCACATACACATATGAAATCTGATTCTTATTTTCCTCCCTCATGACAATCATTCAAAGTTACAAGCCTGTAGAATCACATAAATGTCTACTTCCTTTCAAAACATAACAATAATGCCCCGATCTTGCGATGCATTGAGAGAGCATAACTGTGGTGCTGGCCAAATATCGTGGATTTTCATCAAGTGAAATTTGAATAGTAATAACATTGAGAGGCCACACACAAGGAAAAGGTGATTGAACTTCTCTGTTTCAAAGACATGCACATGTGACACTTGTGTGCGGTAGTTGATGACATGCCAGGTAAACCTCGGCCATATTCAATACAAAGACTGCTGACTGCTTTTCACCACAAAGCTTGTGATCACCGATCATTTTTATTGTGTGCTCTTCCCAGTGATATTCAGGTACATACACACAAATGTGTGTGTGTATGCATTTCTTTATCACAAAAAGATGATCATAAACAGACTTAATCCAGACATGCATGTATAATGACACCTATTGAGATTTGAAAGATCTCTCACTGCGGGCACAGAGCCATAGACTGCAATTAGCAGTTAAGATGTGGCTCAATCTAAATGCAAAGGAATATAGAAACACTACAGCATTTCACGTTCTTAAGTATCTTTATATATTTGTAGGAACTGTGAATAAACACTGCTCATTTTGGACTATTTGATATGTGACAGGGTTTTAAACATTAATCAACAGTGAACAGTTATACTGGTCCTGATAAAGTGGTTCATTCAATAAAAGTTTGTGGTCCTGACAGAGTAACGTAGCTTCAATCTAGCCTAAATGAAGACAAAAATCTCATTTTCGTTCACTACCAACTCTCCATAGGATCTCAGAAAGCCCAATGTGCTGGGTATCAGACATCAACTTGATAAGCTCCATAACTACCTTCCTAAATCTTAACATTAAACAACATCCAAAATTCTGTGTAAAAAGGATCTTAACATCACAATATTCTAGAAGTCATGACAGAAGATTGGTGATCTGGAAAGTGTCGTGCTCCAAACACATCTTGTAACTCTTGGCGTGCCACATGTCACTTTTGATTTTTCCCACAAGCAATCCACATGATTCCCATGAGCATCCACATGATTCCCATGAGCATCCACATGATTCCCATCAGCATCAGTTTATCTGGGAGACAAAGGGTTAATCACCAACAATGATTAAACCTTATCGCTCAGGTAATGCCAAGTCCATACCTTCCATTGCTTCTTTTCATCGATACCAAGCTACAGCTTGAGGCAGTTTGACTCAGCTGGCTACACTGTATGTAGTACTAGTTAAAAAGAAATCATTCATAAATACACAGAAACACCAAGTAATAGCCAGCATCATGATTTCGATACCTCTTAGTTATAAATATCCAACCGTTTAACATCGTACCTCCGTCCATGACCGCCCTGTCCACATGAGGAGAGCTAAAACGATGAGGACACTCGCATCCCGTCAACTTGGTGTTCGTTGCCACCATTACAAGGACAATATAAATCGACTTCTCATATTTACAAATGCCACATGCAAGTATTGAAATGAATAGAAAAGTTTGCAAAAATGTTAGAAATATGAATGTCACTAGCTAGTGTATCGAGTATGCCAATGAAGATGTCTGTAATTTCCTGGCTGGTTTTGTCAATGAAAAATGCACTCATTATTAAACTTTTTTTTGTCACAAAATTGGTCACAAAGAGAGCAAGTGATATTCCTGCCCCGCTCCACTTACCAAAGAGAATATGATTTTGTTTATAAAAAAATTTGCTGTAAGGAGAGCAAAACGAGTTTCACATAGCAAGTTATCATTGTACCCTATTGCAAAGGAGCTTTTTTTCGTAAAATCATTATTTTAGTAAAAACTTTCTTGACATACACATCAGTCAAGTATAATGCAGGACCACTACCTTATTTCCTGAACAAAGGGTAGGCTAAAAAGAATCTTCATCTTTTGTCCTTTAAAGAATCATTAAAGTTTTGGTTACCATAGAAAACTCAAAAAGTCTCCTAGGAATTGAAATATAAGAAGAAAATGTCTACATGTGTGAAGAAATAATGGAAGCAAATTTTGGGCCCCAACTCATAACATGTCTGACAATTAATGGTAAATCTACCCATAGCAATCAGCCAATCAGAGTCCAGTGTGCTGCGACCTACGATATGGAATGAATCGAGTTCCGTGCATTGCAATTTCTATACGCTTGGGCCCAACGTCTCATGCAAAATTATATGCCGACACATGAACTAAATGTACATGTAGTCAAGGTATTCTATAAACACCATCCATGAACATCATGCTTGTACAAACAACACACTGTGCATTTGCTACTGCTCTACATGTAAAGATGTTTCTCACACGATACTTGTGCATATATCATCACATTGCAATATTAATCAAACTGGTAGTGGCCAAAGATGCATATCTTACATATGAAAATAAGAATTATTGCAGTGTACTATAATTACAGTGTTATCAAATCAATGTATGAAATGTAAATGAAGAATCAGTTGACTTGTTTGAAGAACAATCATGGCATTTAACGCACGTATCTGCTCTATCAAGACTTACAGATGCCCAAGAACTTTACGGTATGAGAGCACCAACATTCTGTGTGTGTATTTATTTGACAAGGTTTGTTGGAACAAAGAGTGAATGAGACTGTTGATATATATTCTTACATCCCGACACCTGCATAGACAGAATCCATGACGGCATACTTTTCTTGACGCAGTATCACAAATACTCTTCCATGCATCTGCCAACATTTCTGCTATAAATCACAAAACTTGATTCCACTCTTAGCAGTAAATGATATATGCATGGCCTCCATAAAGGGGCATTTCTTTAAGTTTGCGTTCTGAGCATTTAACACATTCTTATTTAGCCATCCATGGCAATGGGCTTTCAAATAATACACAACCAAAAGTTAATGCCAGTACACAAGGAGCATCACTAACCAATATAAACCAGCACAGACAGTAGTCAATCCTGCCACAAACAACCTCTTATAGGTCCACCGACCATTAAGTTACATTCCAACATTAATGTATGGTACAAAGCGATACGGACTTTATTAACCTTTTTTTTTAATCTGGTCAGATATTTGAGAATAAGATTCATGTGTGACATCCACTATGCCATCGCTATTCTTACATTCTTACACAAACAGTACATTACAACAATAGTCATGTCCTTCAGACTTGTATTGTGCTGTGGTGATTGTGTGGTATACCATAGCCGGTATGACGTTAATTGTTATCAAGGCAAGACCTTACTTTGTAAATGCCCCCAGGATGAATCCTGCTTCATGACTAGACAGACCGCTCTGCTCAACATCTCCTCTTTCAGAGCTATTCCAAGAGAATAACCCAACAGTCATTTTTAAGATGACCACACGGTGTCCCGTGAAACTTATTGTACACTTCTCACCATGCAAACACCTTCTTTCACTGAAGACATCATCTCATCTTGATGCTTGCTGTGCACAAACAAGCGTCAATCATTGAAGAGATGCATCAGGACCAGATAAGACACAGACATTGTTTAGTATCAATCATGTGGTCACTCTTTATCGGCACTCAATCTGTCATCCGGATTTCTGCAGAAGTGGAAGTCTTAAAGGAGCATTGAAACCTGTTTCCCAGGATCATCCCATCCATCAGTAGTGTCTTAGCTCCACCAAGAGACACTCCAAGAGAGAGAGAGAGAGAGAGAGAGAGAGAGAGCTTGCTCCTCCATTGGTGGATCCAGGAAACAAAGAAAGAGAAGAAACCCTCCCGGACTGCATCCGTTCACAATTCTCAGCATGCACTGCGGAGTGAACCCTCTCAGTACCAAGCACTGACAGCCCCATATCAATACCAACTTAGTTTCTTGCCTATGGGACTGAGCGGGTTAAGTGTTTGTTTACCGATGTGCGTTGCATTTCATGTGGCTACAATATAATGCAGCATCGGCAGTAGCGCGGTCTGACTCCGCCCACTGAGGGTGGGGGTGTGACGGGAGCAAAGTAGGCGTGCACCTTAACGTTCGGCAGCTGGTTCTGAAACAGAAAGAAAAAAAATGGGTTGTATTTATATCATTTCTGTATGAACAATCCAGATAGTAATATACCAGAAGCATACAGTAAATAAGTTGAGACTGGTTTTCCATGGAGTCCATTTAAACACGTTTTTCACATTAATCCATGACTACAAACAATTAGAATGATCTTGAACCAGCATGGATATTGTGTAGCAGGTAAGGAATACTCCCCAAGGAATGGAGATGGTGCACATATGTGTGCATGACAAGCTCTTGTATCCAGGGACTAGGGCTATACTTGAAACATCCGTCTCAATTCAGTCTCTGAAATGTGACATTGGAAACCCGATATACCATTAAAATACTAAGAAATCTAAACAAGAGAAATTTGGCTACACACAGTTGACTGGTATGCCTCTGCTCACCTGTACAGACGCTAGAAATATTGCCTAAATCTTGAATATCTAATTTTCTACTGCATGACACACTTGCCATTTGCCTAAGAAATACAACTTAATGGAGAGAGACCTATCATATATAATCAATGCACCTTCGTAGGAGAGGCATAAAGAGCACCCTGGCACATAGAAGGTTAATAATAAGCCTGGCCCCGCCCCTATATGACTCACCCTAAGCCTCCTGATGCCAACCCGTGTGATGAGCTGGCAGTCATAGAGCTCGATGCGCTGCAGGCCCTGGCAACCGGTCAGGTGCTCCAGGGACGAGTCGGTGATCAGCGGGCAGTTGTCCAGCTCAATCACCTGCAGGTGCTCCGTGGCGCAGCTGCTTGTGCCGATGTGCCGGATGCCTTCATCTGTGATCAGCTCGCAGTGGGACAGTGTCTGTCGCCAGAAAAAAAAAAATCAAATTACCGGTACATGTTTTTAATTTTGTTCAATGAAATACACATTTGTAGAGTGAACAAGATTTAAGTTCTTCATTGCATACGGGCCTATATCCATTTCCAGATGTATTTGATTCTTGTATCTGTGATCAGCTCACTGAGGGATAGAGTCTGTCGAAAGAGGACAACAATTGGAGGAGAGTGAAACGTGCTGTAGGGACCACCTGTATAGTAAAACCACTTGTGCCTATAAAACAGATTTCCCTTGGAAAATGTTTCTCATTGAAATATGTATCAGAGTAACCTGAACATAAAGACCATCTAATTATAAAAGCTTAAATTTCATGTCTTCATATCATGTCTGTATATCCATGTTTCATTGATTGCAGAGAGAGAATGTAAGGCAGGCATTACCCAGTTTAGACTGATTTAAGCTCTTCATTGCATTCATGCTTGGGTTGCCAGTTTCTGATATGTTGAATACATATCAAGATAAGCATACAACTGAAGAACAAGCACACAGCAGTATATATAAAAGAACATACAGTTGTCCTCAAAATTATTCATACCCCATTGAAAATAACAGTCTTTGTTAGATTCTTCCTTTGTAAAAGCTATTATGTTGGTACTTCCTGTGTATCTTTTGTCTACTTGTTGCTATGCACAAATCCACATATGAGTTGGCTAAACTTCATTTGCATAATAATAGATAAGTCCAAAAGTTATTTTTCCCTCATGTTCAGAATTATTCATACCCCTGACAATACCTCAACAAAAATGTTCTTTCTTCATAGTATCCATTGTTTTCCTTTCCTGAGAATGTGTTAATCTTTGTCCTATAGTTATTTCAAGATGTTCCAATGGATTAAATACCTTTTTTGTTGACCAAATGTTAAACTATTGTCAAACACATAGCATCTTTCCATAAGACTTTAAATAGAGGAAACGTGTTCTGGTCATTCTCAGTTTCTGATCATCATGGCCAAGAAGAAGGAGCTCAGTGAGGACCTACGGCAACGTCTTGTGCGTGCCCACATTGAAGGAAAGGGTTATAAGGCCATTTCGAAGCAATATGATGTCCCTGTGGCAACCGTGCAGAGCATTATCAACAAGCACAAGAAGTTCAATACTGTTAAAAACCTCTGTGGGCGTGGCAGGAAGAGAAAGGTGTCCCCCAAACTTGCCAGGAAAATCTGCCGAGAGATCAACAACAACCCCCGGACCACAACCAAGGCCCTACTTCGAACACTTGACCAGGCAGGGACGAAGGTGTCACGGTCCACTATTGAGCGAGTCTTGCACAGAGGAGGTCTCCATGGACGTAGGCCTCAGAAGACCCCGCTGCTCAGGAAGAAGCATCTGGAGGCTCGCCTAGCCTTTGCTAAAGGTCATCTAAAGCAAGATTCCAGCTTTTGGTCAACCATCCTGTGGTCTGATGAGACAAAGTTGGAGTTATTTGGCCATATGGATGTTGAATACGTCTGGAGGAAAAAAGGAGAAGCATACACTCCAAAGAACACTGTGCCCACCGTCAAGCATGGTGGTGGAAACATAATTCTATGGGGATGCTTCTCTTCCAGTGGCACAGGCAACCTCGTCAAGGTCCAAGGAATCATGAGAAAGGAGGATTACATCACGATCCTTGATGAAAACGTGAAGGAATCCGCTGAGAAACTCCAGCTTGGCCCTAATTGGAAGTACCAGCAGGACAATGATCCAAAACATACCGCCAAGGTAGTGAAGAAATGGTTCAAGGACAATGATGTCAACGTCCTCGAATGGCCAAGTCAGAGTCCTGACCTGAATCCAATTGAGAACTTGTGGCGAGACTTGAAGACCAGAGTGTTGGCTAGGAAACCGACCAACCTGTCCCAGCTTGAGGCTTTTGCCAAGGAAGAGTGGGCCAACATCCCCCAGAAGACATGCAGGAAGCTTGTGGATACGTACAAGAACCGTCTAGAAGTCTAGAAGAAAGAAACAAAGGCTATGCTATTGACTATTAAAGAAAGACATTGGACTCAGTAAACCTAGGGTATGAATAATTTTGAACATGGCATTTTTTGAAAATCCATGAATAAAATACCCCTGAAACGATGAATTTCTTGAATTGTGTATTGTTGTTATTCTTTCACACGTTGGTCACATATAACTGATATACACACTTGACAAAATGCATTCATTTCATCACAAAAATAAAAAATCATAAAAATTAACAAGGGTATGAATAATTTTGAGGACAACTGTAGGTACGTTAACAGTCTTTGTGTGCGTATGAACTCTCCCATTTCACAGCAAATGTTCATCAAATGCAACCCGTATCCCTCAGTTAAACTACTGGTGTATCTTTGACAAAAAGTTGTCAAAAGTAAGAGCAACCCAAATCTACGACAATGCAGTCAACAGCCAGATAACCAAAAACGATACAAGAAAGTCACAAGATGGAGGGTGAAGATAAGTGAAAATCATGCCTGCCAATGAGAACATTTATCTTATTTCAAGGTGCATGCAGGCTCATCACAAACATCCATCAAGAACTAAAAGTTTAAATTTTTTATGAAACAAATGGAACACTTACCAATTTCTGTAGAACTGGGCAGCCAAGAGCTAAATAACTTAATGCGGTGTCGGTTATCTGTCAAGACAGAAGAAGATAAGAAAATTTTGTATTATGAAATGGGATCTTTACCTCATATCTATCCAATGCTTTCAATTCAATTCATTTTGCAGTATCAAATGTATTATTTTTATTTGTCAAACATAAAAGCATGATTCCCCCTTGGTGTACCATCTGCCATCATTTAATTTAAAAAGTAATGAATTAATCATTTTTTTTAATAAACAAGCATTGTAAAATACAGAATTATCTCAAATATCAAATTTAAGCAGAAGACTGAAGAACGATTGGTAATAGTTATTACAGCCAATGGCAGAAGACCGTGTCAAGACTAAATAAAGAGATTAATAATTATGAGCATAAATTAACATAAATTATTTCACTTACTAAAACACACTCCTCTAGATCCATCCTCTCTAGCTCTGAACATGTCTATAGAGAACAGTGGGAGGAAGGATGAAAAATAGTGAACTCTTGAAAATTCCCAATATATACAATAAAGAAGGAAGTGACAACATCAAAACAAATGTGTGATCTATATAAAGCTCCAAAATCACTCTGACAAATCAAACTCAATCAGTTTAATGAAATCAAATAACAATGTCACTTTTGAAATCACAATCCATCGCATGATTCTAAGCTTAAGTCCATACCTAATGTATGAAAGTGAAAGTGTAGTTTTGGTATGACATCTACACTAGTTCCCTTACATAAATCTAATGGATGTGATTGAAAAAAACCCCCACGTATATTCAATCTAGTAGAAAAACAGTATATCTAATCAAGCTGTTTTTGAATTTAACATCACTGTTAAGTTTCATATTTCACTAAAGGCTCCATTTAAATGCTATTTCTGAAAGAGATATAACCCTTGGAAACCTTATAACCAACAGGCAAGGGGTAGAAGTTGTAATAATTACACACTCTCATCATGGCGGGAACAATTCTGCCATCATCAAATGATCTGGATTTGGGGTGTCTTAAGTATCCACACACTGTGAGATGCTTCCTTTCTGGGACCCTGAAATCGATCGTCTTTACCTCCTCCAACCCATACCTTTTACATTTGTACTTATATGTATGAAGTAGGGGAATGACACTTACTCTCGCTAGTGCCTGGAAACCACCGTCTGTGAACTGTGAGCAACCAGAAACTTCTAGTGTTCTGAAATGAAAGAAAGAATGCTGACCCTCAAGTACAATAGTATACAGTTAACACGGAAGGAATATTAATTTCACTTGATATTTACTTATATAATAGCACAGAAAGCACAGAAGCAGAGGTGTATTCTGAGAAGAAACTCAAATTTTGAGTCAAGTTTTAACCAATGTCCCGTAAGATCCATAACTGTGAGCATAACTGGGAGCATAACTGGGAGCAGTTTTTGACTTGCTTCAGTTTTTAAAATGGCAACTGACATAGCAGTCATGTTCTTCAGAATACCACCACAAATGTTTGAATACAAACAAAGGACAATCACAACTCATTTTCTCCTCATTTCTCCCTTTAATGAGGAAACACTTGATTTTATAGTAGAATATACCAGTTTATTATTAACATACTCAAAGTGTTAACAGAGAGTTTTGTGCCAATCTTAAATGTTAAACAAAACATTATATCAGTCAAACATACACACTATGTCTGGCAGAATCAAAGACAAGCTTTGGAGTTGTCATTGGAAAATTTTGTGTAACAAGGGTGAAAAACATGTGAGTGCAGTGTGAAATGTGTTCACCCTCTACCTACCTCTCCCCTCCTTCACCCCCTACCACCATTTATCATTCATCTCCCCCCATTCATCATTCATCTCCCTCCATTCATCCTTGATCTCCATCCATACCCCCTTCTCCCAGAAAGGATCTACATACTTGATTTTAAAGCACTATTGACTAAATACGCAGAGTGTGTAGTCTGTAAGGTATGACACCCTCCCTCTATCTCTTCCCCCTTCACCCCCCCTTCCATGCCCCCTTCTTCCAACCTGCCCCCCCCCCCCCCCCCCCTCTTTTCAATAAAGGTTCTATGTACTTAATTTTTTGGTAGAATTGACTGAATGCATGGAGTTTATAGTCTGTAAGGGGTATGATCATCTACCTCCTTCCTCTCCCCTCCTTCCCCCTTTCCTTCAATGCCCCTTTCTTCCAACCTCACCCTCCCCCCCCCCCTCCCCCTCGATGTAGGAACTACTTACTTGATTTTATGGCAGAATTGACTAAACGCACTGAGTGTGTGGTCTGTAAGGTGCGTGCAGCCAGACACACACAGAGACTGAAGTGTTCTGCACCCCCTGGCTAATGCTAGCATGCCGTCATCACTGATCAGCTAAAGAGAGAACAAGTAAGAAGAATTTACCAATAAAAGGAGAAAAATAATGTACACAGATATACAAATGAGATGATTGTAAAAAAAAATATATATGTGGTGATAGAATGACAAACCAATCAGTAAACTGAAGAAATAATGAGAGAAAAAGCATTAAATAGCATTGAAAGAGAGAAAGAGAGAGCGAGAAAAAGAGAGAGAGAGAGAAAGAGAGAGAGAGAGAAAGAGAGAGAAAGGGAGAGAGAGAGGAAAGAGAAAGAAAGAGAGCGAGAGAAAGAGTGAGAGAGAGAGTGAGAGAGAGAGGGAGAGGGAGAGGAAAGAGAGAGAAAGAAAGAGAGAGAGAAAGAGTGAGAGAGAGAGAGAGAGAGAGAGAAAGAATGAGAGAGAGAGAGAGAGAGAGAGAGAGAGTAATAAAAAGATACCTGCACACTAACAAAAGAAAACAATATCGTTGTATCAAATAGGTGCAAGCAGAAAGCAATATACTTCCTCTCATTCTCACACACAAATGATATACAATTGACTACAATTGAAAGTACATTTGCACTTAACAATCCCCTTCCAATGTCCCTTTTGGCAAGACACACCCAGTGGAGTGTTGAGTCTCTATGTAACTGGACTCTGCTATGGTCACTCCCTAGAGGGGTCAAGCAAAGAGTGACCCTCTAAGAGGTACAGCCATTCACCTCATGCCAGGGGGTCCAATCAACCCCTCTGACCGCCCATGGAGAGCTCGCTAAACTCTCTCACCAAGTCTGTTGCGTTTGCCGCTCATAGTCATAGCTCTACATAATTTCACCTGCATAATACACTCTAACTTATCCAGATTTCTTATCCTATGTTATTCATAATACTGACGTTGACTCAGTTACATTTATTGACATAGACATTAATTCACTGACATTAATTGACATTGACATTTATTCATTGACATTAATTTACTGACATTAATTGACATTGACATTTATTCATTGACGACATTAATTTATCAACATAAATTTATTGACATTAATCACACTGTGTATCAAATGTACTAATATATGACAGCGCAGCTCCCATTACTAATATTAGAATTCATATATTAGACATATAAAATGACCAAACTCATTGATTAGGATCTTCTATCATATTTCTCTGAGCTAACATTCATTCAAAGTAAACAATATTAGTCAAAATTGAGATAGAACAAATAAACAAAAACATGGTTGTTATTACTCACTACACATCCTTGGACATTTAATGTTGTGAGATTTTTACAGTGGTTGCCTATGTGAGTGATGCCATCATCGGTAACCTGCATAAAGGAACAAAAATCAAGGACAGAGGCAGACAGAGAGAGAGAGATATAGACACACACATACACACAGAAAGAGAGAGGAAAATACAGACAGAAAAACAGACAGAAAGAGAGAGAGAGAGAGACACACACACACACACACACACACACACACACACACACACACACACACACACACACACACACACACACACACACACACACACACATACACACACAGAGCAAGAGGCAAAGAGAAGACAGAGAGAGAGAGACATAGAGACAGAGAGAGGGGCAGAAATACAGAAAGAGGAGGAAAGAGGATGGAGAGAGACAGAGAGAGAAAAAAGTGAAGGTGAGTAGAAAAAAGGAAGGCAGAAAGGAGAGAGTTAAAGGGGAAGGGGGAGGTAGAGTGTGAAGTGAAAGAGGTGAATTCAAAGTGAAAAGAAAGAGGGGAAGAAATGGATGGACAGACAAATAACCAGAAAGGGAGAAAGAAGGGAGGGAGGAGATAAGGGGAAATGATGGAGAAGGGGAACATAAAATAACTTAATCACTGCAGTGGCACTGTCAAACTTTATACCATGAAAACTATTTAGATTTTATCTAAGTTACCAAAAATTCACATGCTTTCAATTCATGCTGCAATAAATTAGCTTTTATATATTCATAAATGCACTCAACTGCAATCTTTTAAGAAAATAAAATGCTGTGTTTTTAGAAGTCATTAGTCTCAAGAAGATTCAGAAAATACAGGTATGTACGTAAGCTTACAATAGGTACAAGAAAAAACATGAACACAACCATCCATGATCCTATACTCTCTTATGTCTACAAGGATTCATTTCCTATCTATATTTCTTGGTAATCCAATTAAGATCAACATCTCATTTCAATCTTGGCTGAAGCAGTCCATCAGAGGCTTAAGGTTGATTAGAATTCTGCTTTTGATTTTCATTCTTGTTTTCATACAGCAAAGGTTCATTGTCCTCATCTCAACCCAGTGCAACAATTTAAAAGTAATCTTATAAAAGGGGGGGGGGGGGTATTTAATTTTTAGTAGCATGTAGCAGACTGGAAGACTGATTTACATTCTTTACACAATTTCAAGGAAAACAGGTATCATGACACAAATGACCAAGAAAATTTTGCACCATTAAGCACATAGTCAGTAAGGATATTTACAGACCCCCAATTAAATATTTTTTGTGGATGGACATTGTCCCCTCATTGAAAACACATATATTCCAAGTACAATATAAATAATACAATATTTCAATCAACAATAGGGAGGCCTTCTGCATTAAATCAGCAACAGTCTTCATGGTATTGTAAGACAATTTTCTATGCAGTTTGGCTAAGTCTGCACCACAGATCTGACCAATAAATATCAGCACTGACCCATGAAAATTTGTATAGTAGTTGCCTACCTAGAAACATCCCCCCCATTCCCTCTTGCTCCCCTTTCTTGCCCTTGACCCACATACCATATGACAGCCCTTGAGAATGAGAACCTTGATGTTAGGGCACTCCCTGACCAGCGCCTCAATGCCGTTGTCACTAACTTGATCACACCACGAGATGTTCAGGTGATTTAGGAGGTGGCAGCCATCACTGGATGTAGGAGAAAAGGGGGGAGAGTTTATCAACTTCTGGTCCCCTTTCAAACTCAAGGATATAGACTAATACTAATGACATAGCAGTAAATGTAATAAAATTAACACAATTTTTGATACTTGAAAAATCAAGCTGAAATTTACACATCACAAAGTTGTAGGATGTCAAGCTTGTAAGGAGCAGGTTTAGTGACTTCCAATCATTTCATGTTCTTCTAATAATCCTTTAGATACTTCATACGATTTTAACTATTAGATGAATCAGGACTACAATGTGTGTATCAGATGATTAATTCAGAAAATTACAATGCCCATTGTGCATCATATCTACATAATTACTACAACATCACAAAAGTAGTACAAAGTACAGTATGTATGTGTCCATGCACAATGTATTACTTGGCATACTTTCTTTCTCATCAGTTTGCTTTGAAAGAAAAAAGGTTAGAGACAGCACAAAAAAGAGGGGGTTACTATGCACCCCTTTCCCCCATGGACTCATTACGTCATCTTCAAATATTAAACAGGAAAAAGAATGTGAAAAAACACTATAATGGAAGCTGAAAAGCCTTTTCCCAGAATGTAACTAAAAATACGGATGTGATGGAATATTTACATGTATTAATTCCTGATTGTAATTTATTTGTAACCTGTTACTCGTTGAACTCTACTATACAGTATGTAATAGATTTCTTGTACTTTGAGGAAAGCGATTAAAATACATCATTTATAGCCTGTCTAACCTACATACATAACCAATATGTATCGTCTGAAAGGTCAGACGGATGATTTCTCAAGAATGGGGCTTCTTGTGCAATGTCTCAATATAGATCATCATTCCATGTACGGTACATGGAGACTCGAGCCATTATCGTCACACCGTTGCACACTGTTCTCACTCAAGAAACAACCTCCAATAACCTCTCTCCATCCATCGACATCAAGACCCATCCCAAATGATTCCTGATACACATTCTACATGCACCCACCATTTCAAAAAAAGGAAAACACTTTCGGAGCTAATGGATGGGTCTGTACGCCATATTAACTCCAAGCACAACCAACACTCCATCACACCGGCGATCAACATTTTCTAATCCAGCTAAAAGTCCCCACGAGCAGAGCGCCTTTAATCCGTTGAGCATTTTTTGTCATGCTACCAATCGGGTGGTAATGGCATTTTAATGCCTCGTCAAATCGAAAAGCACTTGTAATGATATGTCATGCAGAATGCTGACAGTGAGTGTCTTCATCACTCTTCACACCATGACATCCCTTCATGCCTTATGCTATATGTATACACCTGTCTCTTATCCTTGACATTATGTTACATTCCACATGAGTAGAATAGGTGTTGCCCAAAATAAATTGTAGTTTGGGAGAGGACCAAATTGTACTCTAAAAGCAAATATTGTATTTTGTATAAAAAACAAAGAAACAACAACATCACTGCTAAATTTAGAATTTGTTTCTGTACATGTACACGATGAAACATATATCTTTTGAAAGATATATTACATAGACATCAATCCATTCTAATATTTATGCTGTATGTTATTTTACCCTACTTCCCCCTAGTATGTTGATTGTTGACTACAATGTATTTTGTTCTTATCACTGCTCAATTTAAAAAGCCACAAAGATAGTTTGAGAGGGAGAAAAAAATAGACTGAGAAAGAGACAAAGATAGAAAGAAACAAGATATAGAAAGATATAGGGATAGAGAGGGATAGAGAAAGACAGAGACAGGAAGAGACAAGATAGAAAGAGATATAAAGGGATGGAAAGGAATAGAGAAAGAGACAGAAAAAGACAAGAAAGAAAGAGAGATATAGGGATGGAAAGGGATAGAGAAAGACAGAGACAGAAAGAGACAAGATAGAAAGAGAGACAAAGGGAAGGAGAGGGCTGGAGGAAAATGTGACAAAAGGAGAAAGGATAGAAAGAGAGATATAGGGATGGAGAGGGACAGAGAAAGACGGACAGGGAGAGACAAGATAGAAAGAGATATATTGAGATGGAAAGGGATAGAGAATGAGAGAGACAGAAAACGACAAGAACGAAAGATAGATATAGGGATGAAGATGGATAGAGAAAGAGACAGAAAGAGACAAGATAGAAAGAAAGATATAGGGATGGAGATGGATAGAGAAAGAGACAGAAAAAGACAAGATAGAAAGAGAGATATAGGGATGGAGATGGATAGAGAAAGAGACAGAAAAAGACAAGATAGAAAGAGAGATATAGGGATGGAGATGGATAGAGAAAGAGACAGAAAAAGACAAGATAGAAAGAGAGATATAGGGATGGAGATGGATAGAGAAAGACAGAGACAGAAAGAGATAAGATAGAAAGAGAGATATAGGGATGGAGATGGATAGAGAAAGAGACAGAAAAAACAAGATAGAAAGAGAGATATAGGGATGGAGATGGATAGAGAAAGACAGAGACAAAAAGAGATAAGATAGAAAGAGAGAGATAGGGAAAGACAGAGGTAGAGAATAAGTGAAAGACACAGACAGAGAAAGGCAGAGATAGACAGGATACAGAAAGAAATACACAGAGGAAGTGAGATAGAGGGAGAGAGACGGAGAGAGAGGGAGAGAGAGGGTGAGAGGGAGAAAGGAAGAAAGGCAGAGAGGCAGACAGAGACACAAAAAGAAAGGAGAGTGGAAAAGAAAGAAAGAGATTCATACAAAATATATGTTAACTGCAGAAACTACTGGACTGCAAGATTACGACTACAAAAAACCATGGGCAGTCACTAATACATGAATGACAGCAGAACATGAGTTTTTTTTTTTCACCAATGGATGATTATTAACCCAAGGGCTAAAATGCCACTTGTACACTTGTAAACCAGTATGTCATAAAGCACAGCGTTTTGTCTGGTGTTACAGCAGTCAACTTACCTGAGATACTTGAGCGCATTGTCTGTGATGGATGTACAGGAAACCATGTTGAGCTGAGTAAGCTTCTTGCTAAACTTGCTAAGGCTATGCGCCGTGTTATCTGTTATCCGTTTACAGTCTTCCAGATTTAGTACTTCTATATTTCTGCAGTTGCCTGCAAATGTGCTGCACGAGGAGAGAAAATTAGAGAAGCGATGAGGACTAATTCAAGTAAATTACAGTAATTCAGAGTAATTCTAGAATGTCAAACACACTTCTCTTTAGGTAGCAAGATGTACACAGCTGTTTTCAAATGAGAATCTATATCCTGTGCCATTTGGAGGAAACTTGTGAGATTCATTCCTACATGTTTTCAATAAGCAACTAGAGCAATTCGAAGGCCACGCAGTCAATAAATATGCCTCCGCCTCTTTGCTAGCTCAATTCAGATTTATTCTTAAAAAAAATGTGCATGCTTGGTGGGCAATGTACCATTGAATTCCTTTGTGAAATGAAAATATCATTCTGTTTTTCCATGTTTAGCCAAATTTGGCAATGTTCATTGACCTTTGACCTCTTGTAACCTATCTAACCTCTCTCTCTCTCAAGTGCCATATCTTGTGACGTTGGCGACCATGAAATGCCAGGCTTTCCTTTCCATTGCCAGTCTAAGAAGCTCAATCTTCTTCACCCTAGTCCATGTCTAACAAGTCCCTCTAAATCCATCCTTGTATCAAGTTTGTTTAAAATTAGCAAATTTTGGCAAAGTTCATTGACCTTTGAGCTCTGAACTTGCAGGGATTTTATCAAATATGCCATCAGTCCATCTCCATGAAATGATTCATCTCTGTACCATGTTTAGTTAAACTGCATAATTGGATTTGGATTTATTGAGAAAAATATCAATTTGGAGGCAATTTTTAGCCAATTTCGGCAAAGTTTATAGACCTTTGACCTCTTACCTTTCAGGAATTTTACCCAAACTTTCACTAGTATACCTCCATGAAGTGATACATCTCTGTACCATGTTTGGTTTGAACTGAATCATTAGATTTGGATTCACTGTGAAAAATAACCAATTTTTGTAACGTTCATTAACCTGTGACCTCTGACCTTTGAGAAATTTCACCAATAATGTCATCAGTCTACCCTTTGTTTGGTTGGAATTGCGCCATTGGATTTGGATTTATTGTCAAAAAATATAAAGTTTGTGGCAAAGTTCATTGACCTTTGACCTCTGAACTTTCAGGAATTTTACCAAAAATGTCACCAGTCTATTCCCAAGTAATGGTCCATCTGTGTACCATGTTTAATGAGAATTCCATCCTTGGATTTGGATTTATTGTGAAAAAAGTCAATTTTTACAATTATTCATAAAGATCATTGACCTTTGACCTCTGACCTTTAAGGAATTTTACCAAAAATGTCACCAGTCTAATCCCAAGTAGTGATCTATCTTTTTATCATGTTTAATGAGAATTGCATCCTTGGATTTGGATTTAAAATCGGAAAAGGTAAATTTTGGCCCATTTTTCACAAAGTTCATTGACCTTTGACCTATGACCTCAATCAGATTTGACCCTAATTTTACACACTTCATTAATTTCATGCAATAGCCACATGTACCAAGTTTGAAGCAAATCTGGTTACCGGTTCTCAAGATATTGCGTAAACAGATTTGGGGCGAACGGACGGACGGACAGACAACCCGAAAACATAATGTGGAATTTATATTTATACGTTCATTAATATTACGGCACGAGAGAGTACGGATTGCAACCAATGAGCATAGAGGCTTAATTTGTTTGTATCTGTAGTATCTGTCACAGTTTTGAATGGCAGCGCGGAAATTGGCGACTCCCATAAGTTTTCTCGGTATATGCTTTGGCGACTGAAACTGGAAAGTAAGACGGGCTTCATCTGATACTTTCTCAACCAAAATCTGTCATTTTAGAGCCATTTTTTAGTATCTTGGACAAAGTTTAACATAGAATTGACATGTTTAATGGGTAAACTTGCCCTTAAAAGAGAATCTAAGAACTTTATGGGGGGTTCTTCTTAATAAAACCCTCCACACATATTTTTGACGGCTATGCAAACATTCAAAGCTGCATGAACCAGACGAACTAGTGAGACCCCAGCCCTGCAAGTCCACGCCTTCACATATTTCAACGACCCAATGTTATGGTAGACAATTCTTGCTGGATGTGAACATGGCACCACACATCCACATGATATGGGGATCAATTTAGCACCAGACATTTCGATATGCACTCATCTAATTCAATTTAATGGTGGCAACTCAAACATTCTCGCCGCCAGGAGTCACTACAATAGTCTGGTAAATCAATAACCTCTACCGCCACAAGAATGTGATTTTTTTTCTTTTTTTAGATATTGTACATTTCCCTCAATGTTGGCACATACATTTTACTGTAATGCACATGTGAGAAGTCTGTGTCACACATTCAGTAATGTGCATTTATGTTTGAACAAATATATAGAGACAGGCTCCACAATAATGCAAGCAAACATCCCACATCTTAGTTTATAGTTTGTTTTTAATGTAGAGGTACTGAACACTCATAGCACAGTATCACATAGTTCATACTGATAATATTCAAGTAGTTTATCGAGGGAACATGACTGGAAATATACGAGATGCACACGAGACTGAAGAACAGAGACAAAGAGAGCACAAAGAGGGGGGGGGGGGGGGGGAGAGGGGGTAGAGGGGAAAGGAAAGAGAGAAACAAGTGCAAAAGGAGAGGGGGGGTGGCGAGATACGGAGACAGGGGAATAAGAGACAAAGAGACAGGTAGAGAGAGAGAGAGAGAGAGATAAAGAGAGAGAAAGAGAGAGAGGGAGAGAGAGAGAGAGAAAGAGAGAGAAAGACAGAGGGGAAGGAACAGAGGAGTGAGAGAGAAAGAAAGAGAGAGAAAGACAGAGGGGGAATGAGCAGAGGAGGGAGAGTGAAAGAGAGTGAGGAGGGGAGAAGGGAAGATGGAAATAGAGCATGGAAGAGAGAGTACGAAGACAGAGAGATGGACAGAAGGTGGCGAGGAGGAGGGAGAGAAAGAAGTTCATTATTTGTAACAAAGTAAATTTTCACTGTTGAGAATCCCCCAAATACAATATGCTTACTTCAAGGCATCATCTGTGACACTCTTGCAGCCATGTAGACTAAGGTTCTTCAGAAAGCCCCCGCATCTCTTGGATATGTGCTCCACCACTGGCCCCTGCACAAAACCAAAGAAAGGTGTTAGAAATTAAAAGCTAGACATACATTCAGCAGTACAAATAACGCATGATCCATCATACATGTACATCGAAGAAAAACTTTTTTTTTGTCTAGTTCCATTTCTATATCAAATCATTTCAGAAGGCCCTTTCATTCAAAGAATAATTAACCCTATGTTTGCCAAGCAAAATGCTGCTCAATTGGATTTGTGTGTATTAACAGCTTAATAATTCTCAAGTGGCATGCTTAGGGTTAAATAGCAGAATTAATGTTATGCTTCTTAATTTCATAGTTTCATCATGCAAAAAAAGAGCTCATGAATCTTGAGGAAATAAACAAACATTACAAACAAAATAATGAAATAGTATAAAGTTACGGGCCTCCATGCAGTGCCTGTCTATGATAAATGCTTTCAACCATTATTCAAATATGTATTAATTATCGACATACTTTTTCCATGAGCCCATACTTATCAATAAATCAATGGGTAAATCAATTCATTATTTAATCAATCAATGCATCATTTAATAATTTGATTTATCACTTTGTTTATCAAAATACAGTACCCAAATATCCATGAAACAAACTTTATATCACCTTGTACTTAATCAACCAGTCCATCAATCCATTACTTGAAGAGTTACTGCAGAAGCAGTTTATCAATTCAAATCATTCATTCATCCATCAATCCATCCCTTCATCTATAAACTCAAGACTTACTCCATCCACACAGCTACCATATATCAAAACTATCTCTCCATATTTTCCTATCTGTCCATTCAACCATCTATCCATTCATCTTTGCATTAGTGATATTAGTCTACACTCTAAACCCTTAACATTTGGCCCACATGGGAGAAACACTTTTCTCACTCAGTACCTCAATGCCTCACACAGCTGCACTCTCTTGGGTACACATATTTACATTTCAAACAGCTGCTACAGCTCAGTGTCTTTTATCCTCATGAAATGAAAAGAGCCACTTCACTAAAAGAAGCATCAAGGTGACATTCAGGTACATGTGATATCTGGTTCCTCTTTGTTCGCAAGGAATGTAGGTCATCTGCTGACCCATGAACAAGCACCTGCTGTGTAACTTTAGTTACAAGCACTTGCTATATAGTTTTGATTTTATGCCCCCAAAGTGGGCTGGCCCTTTTGGCTATTTTTTAGTGGGAAAAGTTTATTTTGAAACCTTATACTATACTACATAAGTATGGTGACACAACAAACAAATGTGCTTCTATGATTATGGAACTTTCAAAATAAGCCAACTTTCAATCTAAAGGTTTCCTGCAGTATGGAGATTTGAATCATAGCTTAAAAACAAAAGATGCTCATGACAAATATGTGAAATGCTTGGACTTATTGCCCAACCTAGCATCAAACCACAGATGCAAACATACACAGGTCATAAGAAATCCTCAGGAAAAAAATGATAAAAAGGATAATATAGCACTTAATTGATTTAAATACATCCACAGGAAAATGGTCATTTGAATCCAAGAATTAATTTTTCTCCTTTCATGGTTGCAGCATTGTTCACCTTCATGAATCATCAAATCTCTGAAACCACATTTCAGGAAAATGTGTGGAGTAAAGCAACAATTGTAGCTTACAATTATATTTCAGAGAGCAATTCATGCTGTTATACAGCTATGAAAGTCGGTCCTACAATTCACTTACCTCTATATCTGTCTGAAAGTTAAATAAATCCACCTTCTGCCAATTGCTGCCATCTAAAGCAAGAATATTCCAGTACTGAAAGGAAAAAAATAATTGCTTGATTATAAATGCACAAAAATCAATGGAGCATGCATGGGACAATGAACGTAACTGCTAGAAGTTTTTACACATGAGAAAATAATTATGGAATGAATCACTGAAGATTACACTGTATTAAAACATTATTTCTATGAAGCATCCTCTCAGTTTTCATGCTGATGGTGCATAGAGAATGCATTTTGAAGGAGAAATGCTAAGAAAGAAGGCAGATTTTCTCAGCATCTTTTTTTTTCCTGGACAATAAACTCAATGTATGCTCAGGTCAATAATTTGCATAGACAATAATAATTGCAGTCTTGTAGAAGTGCCAGAATATGTCCAAGGACTTCATCGATAGAAAATGCTTTGAAAATATGATCCGATGCACAAGAAACAAAGCTACGAACCCAAAAAATTAAAATGGACAGAGAGTACAGTAAACTACGAAAAGGATGACACACACCACAAAATATGCCAAATATCATTGCCAACTGCACCTATTCTCAGAGCTCAAAGATATATGCATATACTTGTGAAGGTTTACAATTCTGTTACATAATCTATACTTTTCATGTCCATATATTTGATTTATTTATCACAACCATAAAGATGAATCTATTTTAATTGCAAACGGAGTCAAATAAGTCTTCAGACTTTTTTCATTCAGTTTGCTTTTATCCATAAACTGAATCAAACTGAATATCGGCTAATCCACAATTTTTTTTTTCTCCCATTGCGCATTCAGTGTCTGACAAACCTGCTAGAGCATAATTAATAAGAACACTATTCTGTCATAATAAGTTTAAACTGTTTTCCAGGACTAGAAGTTTTGGTCTGCCTACATGTACATAAATAGCCTTTTCTATACAGGTTGGGCTGGAAGTACCTATAGCAGGCTCTTAACAGCCTACCCAGTGAAAGTGATGATCTCCCTGTCAGGTATTCTTTGAAGATGAAATGGATTTGTATGATATGACTAAGAAGAAATGGCCTTTTCATATAAAAAGCAACTAGACTATTTTGTGTCAAGCTCTGACCAATCACCTCCTTAGATTTGTAGGCTCTTTACAGACAAACTTAGGAAGTCAAGATTTTCTCCTTTTTTTTGACATCGTAGTTTAACCACCACTTCAAGAATTAGCATGCTGACCCTCATTATTTTGACATGTGAGAGGGCAGCAAATAAGGGTTATGGGAATACACTTGCCATATCTACACATGAAAACTGTCAATGTCTGTAGGTCTAAATCAGTCAAGAGGTAGCAAGCATGTTTGTCGTCACTGTACCAAGGAACAAAGCAATGCATGATGGGATGTGTCTATACATTGGCAGGGCTGTCTGCTGTCAGGAGAAAGATGGAGTCCTGCAATGCCCGCAAATCACTAATTGCTCTGTCTCTCGTTACCAATCAGTGGCCAAGGACAGGCAGAGAGATTCCCCAGGCGAGTGTGCAAAGACATCCACATTAAAATGATGAATTCTACAGATGGCTTACTGGTCCAACGTCCATCAAATGATGAGCCCATTGCCATTTAGCACCAACGTAAATCAATCATTGATAGAAATGTTAGGAACTGTGTTATTTCAGCATGTGCAAAATCCACTAGACAGGATGAACTAAACCTGTTCATCACTTTTAATCACGGTAAAGTACATTTAATATCTTGTCAAAATAACTGTATACCAGCATACTCTGCCATTCATGTGTATTACCTTCAGTTTTATTCCTATTCCTATCCATATCCTTTCAGCCACTCACGCACATGAACTAATTATTTAAATGTCATTGACAGGAAAGTCTTACAGTGTAACAGGGAGATACAAAACAATAAATACTACAATTTAAAATGAAAAGAAAAAAATGAAGCAGAACAGGTTTCTTCTATGGGTTCTGCATGCTTCATATTGGCATATTACAAAAATACTTTCTTCTTTCCTCTGCATGACAGTTTATCTATTCTGATTGCAGACATGTACAAGGAAGGCCCGGCATAGCAACAATGAAGAGATGCCTACTGAAGTCATCAACTGGCTGGGAAAAAGATCCTACGAGGGAGAAATGCAGCCAAATGAAGGGGGGAGGCAGGAATGCTCCCCCCCCCCCCCTTCATATCTTATTTTGGTTGAATCTGTGTGCAATGTGCAATGTGCAATCTGGTGCAAGAATACATGTATGATCAGAACATTTTGTTCTTTTCAATGATGTTCAGAATATTGTGACAAATCTCCCATTACCCATTTCCATGAAAGCATCAAAGCATACTAGAATAGATGAATAATTGATATTAGATACAAATATGTCAAATCTCTATCATTGTGTATACATCCTTATTTTGACAGGAGCATAAATCATATCAGTGCTTGTTCATTCAAAATAATAAATCCATTAAGAGTATGACCAGGGATGTGGAATGCATACTGTATATTTCCCATCCATGGTATGAATTAATAAATAGCAAACTATATGGATAATTATCAATGTGACAAGTCTCAATCACTATTAGAGCATGTTCATCCAAATATCAATCCATCTCCTCTGCATGAGCGACTTACAGATAAAATTAAGCTACCAGTTATGAACAAAGTTAATTGCTAAATATGACTTGTAGATAAACAATGAGTGCAATGAATAAGAACAAAAAATAAAAGACATTGAATGAATAGATGAATTATACAAACAATTGTGGATTAAATACTGAAATGATCATGGAAATAAGTAGAAAACAATGAAAAAAGGTTAGGAATAAATCTCAGGATTACTTCTCTTATAAATTTGAAAATGAAATATTGTAATGATGGGTGGATGAGGATCGAAGAGACTGATCTACCTTTGAGACTTGTGCACACCGGCAGAGGCTGACAACATCCAGATAGGAGAATATCCTGAGGGAGGAAAAGACACAGGAACCATTACCATCACACCTTGACAAGTATTACCTCAATGTATGAGAGCGGAATCAGTCCATCATATTTCATTCTTCACACTTCAGGATGAGATGCTCTCCTAATATGTTAGTGAGACGGATGTAACCATAATTAACCCTCTTGGCACCAACCACTAATAGTCCTATGTCAATCGTAACACAGTTTATTGCCTATGGGACTGAGAGAGTTAAGAGCACACCTTGACAAGTTGTACTTCAAGGCATGAATATAAACTAATAAATCATATTACATTCTTTCCACATTAGGATGGGATGTTATTACTTTGTCAAAGACAAGAATAAGACAACCATTAAAGAGCACATCTTGACAAGTATTAGTTTAATGCATGAAAGTAAAGTAACTATATCTGATCTTTGCACTTTAGGATGGGATGCGCTAATATGTAAGTGAGTCGGATGCAATAACAATAAGAGCACAGCGTGACAAATATTAGTTCAATGTAGCAATATGAAATTAAAAAAAAAGAAATCTGAATTGACACTCTATAGAATAGAATGGTATGCTCTCCTGACATGTCAGTGAGAAAGATGAGATACCCATTCACACCACATCTACATAATGGATGAATACAAAGTCAATAAATCAGATTGTGGGACTCTCATGAATACGATGCTCTCCCATTATGTAACGATGAGATACATACATGTATTCATCAACATGAATGTTACATGCATTCAGAAATGTACAGTGAATATATAAGAGCGTGACATTAAAAATCAGTCACGAGATGGAATTGCCATAGCTGCTTACAAACTGCATACATGTAGTTAATATTAGGTCGAATGGAGAATGAGAGTGAATGAAGGGTACAACCTCAACATTTGAAGAACTATGAAGTGACTTTTAAGAAATAATTCTGATCTGATTTGTACCTTAGTATATCTTCCTTTGGCAGCTTCTGGTTCATCAGTGCCTCCTCCTCCGTCCGAATCTACAAATAAGAAAAAAACAATCAGTAAAATTGCATTTCACAAACAAATTGTGAAACTTAAATAAATGTATGCGTAATGCTGTATGTACAAGATTCATAGCACGGAGTATTAGCATACATGTACATGCACACAATGGAAGATTGGAAATACAAATGTATAATGGATCCGCATTTGTTTTTTAAAAATCAGACTCATTGTCAGAATTAGTACATATATGGCATTGTACTTTGCATGTAATTATGTTATTATTTCCCTGCTATGAAGTACAGAAACACTATTTTACGTCAGTACTATAAAGAGAATGCTTACATAATTCATTCTCCTTGCAAACCTAGATGGCTACATGCAGCTTAGAATTGAGTTTGGGAAAAGGGGGGGGGGATGAGAGGTATTCAGAATCATGGTTTCTATGCAATGCAAGCACTGATGTTCAGCGCAATCACGGTTGAGATTTACATCAAATTTCAGATTTCTCTGCCAGCGATGTACCCCAACAGCAGATGGCTGATGTTTCCGCCATGTGCGTACCTCGATCATATAATAACCTGATTTAGTGTACATCGGTCTACACACAACAGTATACAACATGGATCATATCGTGCACATGTACCATAGGAAGCATGTGATTACAGACAGCCATAACCCAATCTCATTACAAATTCTGAGATTCTTTGTATGTCATCTTGTTGAGAGTCTATAAGGAAAGGTATATGTATAGATGACAGTGCATGGGAGAAAAGCCTGAGAGACAGATCATTTTGTTTATTTCAACTTTGTTTCCATACAAGGGCGATGCAAACTCTAGAGATAAGATGATTTGAATGAAAGTAGACTAATTAGTTCAACAGATTCATAGAAGCTGAGTAATAGTAATAGGTACAGGATCAGTGGAGGACCATCGCCATCAATGTTTTCGACCGTGGTCGACCATGATGATGATGATGATGACCATAGGTTAGTCATTTGTGTTAGAAAATCCAAAATACATGAATGCATTTATGTACATGTACATTTCAAAATGATTAACATCACCTGTATGTATCTACATATATGAGTACCATATCCTTTGGCATAGGTGGTCACGGAGTGCCACAGTTCTCTGTCCTGAGCTCTTTGTATCAGCTCTGTCATCTCAGTCTGTCAGGCTGCTTTTCCAAGTAATCCTCCTTCTTCCCCTGCTTCTTTTCCCATCGATTCTTCCCCCGTCAAAGCAAACTTTTCCAAGCCACCACCAAGATTACCCATTCCTGAACCAATGTACAATTACTTTAACCTTTCACACGCCCCAACTCAGTACCCTGTATACATCCAAGCCACAGAATTCTCTAGTGTACAGTGCCCCCCCCCCCCCAACCACACACTCACACACACACACCCCTGACAGGTAGGAGTGTGCCTCTCAAAGCAGACTACAGATCATGAACTCACAAGTAATTCATGTTAATTCTGATGTGAGCTTCATGCTTTTTGCAGCTGTTGTACCCTATCCCCGCTGGCCGATTGCCAATAAATGTGTATTCTTCAGCCTGTACACACATGTACATCCTCCTCCACATACTACCCCTATCACCAGCAGCATCACGTAATCCTTGCCCTACACTGTAAATAAATATAGTTTACCCCCCCCCCCCCCCCATGAAAACAAAGCACGTAAAAACATTTTTTCTTTAGTGTTGCTAGCATTGCTTGGAAGAAAAATCAGTAATCAGTGTGACTGCAAAGACAGCAAGACTGGTTACATAAAAGGTGAAATAAAATACAAACAATACAAGCCTCCTACAAAATGTCTTTATAACATGTACATGTAGCTTAGATATACTGTAATATGTAAATGAAATGAACATAGGTTTCACCCCTACCCACTTTGCCCAACACCCAGCACATGATAACTAGAACATATCAATGTAAAGCTTACATGGACATTGTGACCACTTTCCCACATGAACGTAAATGTGCTATAGTACAGCTTTTTCCTCTAGCCCTCGCCCCATCATTACGCGTCAATCCGTCATTACACTAGTATATTTCCACCGTTACATCCATCAAAGTATCATTCCTGTCATCTGTCATGCAGCCAGTCATACATACCTGTCCAGCTTGTATGAGTGGCACATGCAGTATTAACATGCACTCCTTCCCCGAAAGTTGCCATACATACATGTACATGTATATATACCTGTCTCATCTCACCCACTCCATACAACATGTAGAACGCTGGGGTGGGATGGTTGCATCTTTTCACTTATTTTACTTTACTTACGCAGTCTCACATGGTTTTTCTTTTCCATTTTTTCAAAATTGATACCTGTGAAGGACATATATGTACTACATGTATATCTATTTAAAATGATTGTATACAATTTACTTTCATTATCAACTGAACAATATAAATCTCTGGACTTTTGTAGTCTGTATGTTTTTTATCAATAAACCAAAATTGAATTGAATTGAAAATGAGAGTGAGGAAATGCCGAATCCCACACAGAGAAAATCAATATGTTCCCTATAAGGAAAGATTTTACTCCACAGGGGCTATTTTATGCAAATAATGTAAAAAATCACACTGTTTTTACTCTACCAAAAACTAAAAACTTAAAGATCCAGAACAATTCAGAAACAAAACATACATGTATTATGGAGATGTTGAATATGCATATTACAGCACTTATAGTGGTATAATATTATTCTGTCCTTGTCATTTAGTACATGTAGCTGACCATTTGTGTACAGCCGATCATCGCTCAACGGCGAACGGTCGCCGCTCGAGCACCGAACCTATTTTGGGCGGCAAGTAAAAAGTGAGCAGGTGCCGCCCAAATTTTAACTCTGCGCTAAAATTTCAGCGGTGACCGAGCGATGCCCTAAAAAAAAGCGGTGCCCGAGCGGACGCCGCTCGGTGCCTGGCCAGAATTGGCTAAAAACTCACTGCCCGGCCGCCGAGCAGGCTCCTTTTTTGGGGTTGTGCTTACTTTTCAACTGAGGACTTTATACCATGTTTGGAATATTTATATAATGTTACACACTTTGCATATATACATTTAATCATGTAGTCAATGCAAACAATCTTTGACCTCCATTGTAAACATCCAATGAGGACAGTCATGAAGTATCACATATTTTGAGAGGATCTTGATATGCATGTATGTACAGTACATTGTTCATCAAAATTCTTTTCATTGCATCAGGTATTTACATGTGTGTTGGTGGTTGTGTGTTTTTACCAACTGGTGTGTATGTATGTGTGTGTGTATGTGTGTGTGTGTGTGAGTGTGCCTGTGTGTGTGTGCCTGTGTATGCCTGTGTGTATCTGTGTGTGTATTTGTGTCTGTATGTGAGTGTTTGAGCATATAAACCTACATTGTACATGTACTTCAGCAGTTTCAGTATCTGTATGACCTCAGATGAACTTTTCATCAAATGTCCTGAAATGACCTGGGATTCATTAGCCTAGCTTCAAGGAGGTTGGCCATTTTTCATACAAACTGAAAAATCCCGTCTCTATTTCTCACATCAAGCCTAGTCATTTTATCATCCTCCTCTTTCCTGAGTCTGTCCAGAGAAATGTTTTAATGCTACATCCTACATGGACGATTAGTCTACCGCAGCCAAACTCTATAGCTTTTAATGAGTAGTTTGGCTCAGAAATGCATAACAGGCTGGAAGGCAGGCTAGGGAGTTATGTAAGTGTACATGTTTCCATCATGGTGAAAAGTGTAAGTGTGTTTATTTGAGAGTTGCTTCTCATTAGTGTATGTGTGTTCATGTATATGTGTATATTTATGTCAAGTAAGACACAATGACTTTGTTTGTTATAGTAGCATGATATCAAAAGCATTTGTGAAGCGATCCAATGTCACTGTGCAAAGACAATGTAAACCTCTCCATTTGTAGTACAGGCTACTGTCTGGTGTATTGCCGTACATGTACTATACACATAAGTACGAGACTGTATATTTGAGTATTTCTCTAGTCTCTACAATGCAGGAGAATTGTCTGAAACAACAACACTGTTCTTATAAAGATCGAGCACTGAACAAATTTGTCAAAGTCTGAAGTGGTGTCGTCATACATTGGATGAGCATGTTGTCAAGAAAATTGGCTCTAAACAAACTCACTCCAGTGAAAGGATTATTGTCAATCGGGCTAGTGTCCGGCATTCCCAATTAAAGTCCCCGTTGTGATCACCACTGCTTCCTCTACCCGTATTGTTTAGAACCAGTTGTCTTGACAATAATGCTCAAATGATGTCACACTTCGGGACTCTACTATATACTGTAGTTGTATACAAGTACTTACATGTACTACATGTCATAATTCAAATGTACAGGTTTACATTTTTACAACATACATTATACAGTGAAACCTGCTCTAGTGACCACCTGTACAGAAAGACCACCTGTCTATATAGACCACAAGTTGAGTTCATTGAAACCTGTACAAAATAGGAACCTGTGCACAAAGACCACCTGTCTATATAGACCACAAGTTAAGTTCATTGAAACCCGTACAGAAAGAAACCTGTGCACAAAGACCACCTGTCTATATAGACCACATGTTTAGTTCATTGAAACTTATACAGAAAGGAACCTGTGCACAAAGACCACCTGTCTATATAAACCACATGTTTAGTTCATTGAAACCTGTCAACCAAAAAAATACACGGGGGCGGCGGGCGAATTCGCCCCGGAAACACCTAAAAGAGCCCCCGAAACAGGCCAAAAATGCAATTTCGTGGGCGACACAAAAATAGGAAATCGCCCCCGTAACATTTGCAACACGACTAGACTACAAGCAGCCAATCCTAGCTTGACGGCCGCGCACTGCACCGCGGCACTTTGCACAGCGAAGATTGAGAGCGCGCAAGCAAACAGCATGTTTCACCGACTCACTGTACTGCTGAATGCATGCTGTGTGTAGTGCAGTATCCATCGCATGTGGAGCGTTTCTTCCATGCGCGCGCGCCCGATATCTATGGTAAATCGTTCCCGCCATAATGCGTGCCAAAAAACATACGCGTACGTTCTGACTTGCACGCGTATGGTTTTGGCACGCGTTTTGGCGGGAACGGCTTTTCATAGTTTCTTCCATGCGCGCACGCCCGATACGAATGCATAGTGCATACCTAGCTAGGCCTAGGCGCTGGGCTAGACGGCCAGTCGGCCATGCATATGATCGTACGTGTACTGTGTAGTGTATGCAAAGCATACGCGGTACATAAATAATGAATGCTTCTGTGGCGAGCTTTGAAGTTTGAGAAGAACATGGATAAATTCCTGGTTCGAGCGGAAACAACAGGGGATCAGTATCTAATGACCCGTTCATTAGCGGTACGACTAAAGCAAAGAAGTTTTCGGCTTCCCGCACAGCCGCTCGAACCAGGAATTTATCCATGTTTTTCTCAAACTTCAAACTAGCTTAAAAACTTCGGCCGTCAAGCTGCTAGTGCTATGCTATGCATAGCATAGTCAGACGTCAGCGACTCAGCTCAGTCAGAGCCAGGGGCATAAACGTAAACATGCACAGTACATACGGTACGGTAAGTACAGTTTGATATAAATCTTGTAATCTAAATTTAAGATTTGATAGATGTTATGTAGATCTAATGTAGTTGAATCTTGAAGATTTTCAATGTCAAGGAATATGAAAAAAATGCACGGCGAACTGTGTTGCCCATGAATGGTCACAACGGGATAGTCACAATAGCTCTCCCGTAGTTACGGCCGCCTTACTAGTCTGCAAACGGGTATGGCAGCTGCTGTGGCATACCAGTTTGCCGACTAGTAAGGCGGCCGTAACTACGGGAGAGCTATTGTTTGATTGTGACTATCCCGTTGTGACCATGCATTTATGGCCGGGCAACATAGTTTGCCGTGCATTTTTTTTTTCATATTCCTTGACATTGAAAATCTTCAAGATTCAACTACATTAGATCTATATAACATTTATCAAATCTTAAATTTAGATTACAAGATATATATCAATCTGTACTTACCGTACCGTATGTACTGTGCATGTTTATGTTTATGCCCCTGGCTCTGACTGAGCTGAGTCGCTGACGCCAATGAAGTATTTAACCTGAATCAACTTTTTAATTTGTTAACCCCCCCCCCCCCTTTTCGTTTTTTTTTTTTGGTCAACCCCCCCCCCTCCTCTTTCGCCTCCATTTTTAAAAATTTGTTTTGGCTGAACCCCCCCCCCCCCCCCACCCACTAAGAGCACTGTTTGAGACTTGACGGAATGGAGAAATTTGTGAAGAAAAAAACACTCCAAAACCCACCACTACCACCCCCCACCCCCCATGCTCATCAACTTCTCGTAACCCCCCCCCCCCCCCTTACAAAAATCCTGCGTACGCGCCTGACACACACACACACACACACAAATAAAAAAAATTTAAAAAAACGCGAAATAGCTCCAGAAATTGTAGCCCTGGAAAGTGGAAAAAGAGCCCTGGAAAATGAAAAAGTAGCCCTGGAAAATGTTTAAGTTTCTCCAAAAAGAGCCCTGGAAAGAAAAAAAGTAATTTTTTGGTTGAAACCTGTACAGATAGGAACCTGTGCACAAAGACCACCTGTCTATATAGACCACAAGTTCAGTTCATTGAAACCTGTATGAAAAGGAACCTGTGCACAAAGACCACCTGCTCATAAAGACCACCTTTCTATCCTCCCTTGAGTGGTCTTCCTGTACAGGATTGACTGCAGGATCAAACTAAACATCAATCACTCAGGCATAATATACATGTACATGTACGAGTGCATGATGAACATGTAGCACACTTTCCCCAATCCAACCACATAATGAAGAAAGCTCTATCCACATTTAACTAGCCTGGCGTCCAGGCTGCTGGGCATTTTTAATCCAAAAAGAAATATTCAAACAACAGGTCTAGCTGCACTAGACTAATCATTCTCAATTCCTTCTTCCGCTCGCTCAAACAGACTCTTGGGAGGACAGAGAAAAGAGTAGAATGATACAACGACTAGTCTTAGAATACTAGACTTTTTTTGTCGGTTGGGATCAGAAATGTCGAACAGCCTGAAAGCTAAGCTGCACACAATGAGCTTCGGCCAGCCTCACACCACCAGCTGAACTACTTTCCTCACTCTCTGGTCTCACAGGGACTGTTGGGTTCATCCCCATAGGGGCAGAGAATAAGGGCAGTTCATACATATGGCTGGTCTCATCACCAGACTCTAACCATTTTATTGTTTGAGAAAAATATGCTCTGTACCCCCCCCCCCCCCAAACATCCTCCTGACAATTCATAAAAAAATACATACTTCATATACAAATATGTACAGTGACATAAGGCAGCAAATAACTATGGCTATTTAAATGCAAGAGGCCCTTTCACTACTGAGAGGATTAGATTTCATATCAGTCAATATCAAAACAATTCTTAAGTGAATTATGCTGGTAGAGAGTACTTCTACAAATGCAGACTTAGTTTCCTTCCATTTGCTCAAGTTTGCTTTAAATACATAAATGTGTATCAAATGTTTGACTTTTAGAAATTCAGATAGGTGTACCATACCATACATATTTGATGACGTACAGGTGGTATGTATGTTGTGGCAATCTACAAAATAATACTGAGTTTTCTACTTCATAGATCCATAAAATAAAACACTTGAAGTTGCAAAGGCCTACAGTAATACAGAATGACCACACACACATAAAAACATTTAATACGTCTTTGTTGCATTTTTCGGTCAATCCCTGTAATCTATTTTTAAACATAGCGTAACTGAAAGAGCTGAGGTATATTGATGATGCCATTGATAAATATATCACATGGGGCTATTCTGATCGCCAAGAATGATTGACACGTGATAATTAAAAATGTCTTCCTGATGAGGCAGGACAAAGCACAAGATCTTAAAATTTTTCCATGTGCTCAATATATTTTTTTACAAATGTAGGTCAGAGAGGTTTACATGTATTTCAAGATGTTGGTGCCCCTTAAGCCAATACACTCTTTTCTGCTCACTTTTTTCTTTTTTATCACGGGATTGTTAATTCTTATAAGGGAATGCCATCCCATAATGCATCACCCAACAACATCCAGATTTGTTTTTCCCAATCATATCTGCTTCTGGACTCATACAATACTACACTAAATCAGAAGCGAACATGACTAAGTACTGCAAACAAAATCCAAATGTGGCTGCGTGGTGCATCATGGGTCAAATTTTCCTTACAAATGCAGTAGGAAGAAGTGTCATGCACACGTATACAAGGCTCATTTACTGGAAAGTACAATATTAAATGTGCACTGGATTCTGGTACACTGCAGGGCAGGTGTGCCATGCCGTTGCGTGTGCCATGATTTCTGTTTCGCTCACTGCATCTATTGCTACAGATTTTGCATCATTAGCATGGGTACAACAATCACACTAAGCTGTGATGATTTAAGGGGAATCAAAGCCTGAAAGTAAGTTGATTGGAATGAAAGTAGGAAAACCAGATAGATTGGGAAATGCCGAGACAAAATCAAACATATCAGAAGGAAGTTATCTCTGTTTAATCACACCTGTAATCCTATTTTGTAATCTTGCTAGAGTTGTAGATTAAAGGCGCAGACAGTTGATGATCCTACTCATCCAAGTATTTTGTCTGGTTTATGCATGGTACATGTACATGGACACGGGAACACTGATTGTTCTGTAGGTCACTGTCCACCAAAGAGTTGCCCATGAAGGTCGATGATCTGGATTCAGTGTTAGTAATTATATTTTTTGATTATTTTAAATGTATTGCAACATGTCTGATTTGTATTCAATTCCAAGCTTGTTGCCAGGGTTAGTCTATCTCAATCTAATAATGTTTGTACCATGTTTAGTTGAAATAGTTGATCATTTCAATATCAAGTTATTGGGATAAAAACCACATTTAGGCACTTCTTAACCATTTTCCTATAATGTTCATTGACCCTTGGCATTTGACCTTACAGGGATTTCACTTTTTATGTGTTATCTATTTCCATGAAGTGATTCATCTTTGTACCATGTTTGGTTTATGTCAGAACATTGGAATACTTTGTATTGTTTGGGCCATGTTTGGCAAATATCATTGACCTTTGACCTTTGACTTTTGACCTCAGTCAGATTTGACCCAAATTTAACACAAACGATTAATTCCATGAAACAAACAGATACCAAATTTGAAGCAAATCCATCCATCGCACAGTTTTCAAGATATTGCACAAACATGGGATGGACGGATGGACGGAAAGACAGCTTGACAGAAAGAGACGGACAGACAACCCAAGAACATAAATGAGTGTGGCCACTTGGTCGTGGAGGCACTAAAATCAAGAAGCTATGCTCCTCAATATTTTTGCTGTACATGGTTACATTTATAGTAGTGTAGCGGTACTGATATCCAGCTGGTGATGTACACAAGAACCACATGTTCACAGTACTGTGCCTCTTTGTTTTGGACAGCTCGCTGGGTTTCTTTGTTTGAATGGGGTACGTATGAGGTATTCAATCAAAGACTAAGATGTACAATGCACTTCCTTTTCGAGTCTCGTTTTTACATCTAGCAAAAGCCACAAACAAATAGTTACCACAGGGGGTCTATGTATTTCTGGAATGTGAGTCATATTACAAATGATCACACACTGACACAAGTATAAAGAGAGAGAGAGAAAACAAAGAGGGAAGTTTAGGGGGAAAGTGGGGATAAAGAAAAAGGTAAAGGAGACAGACACTCAGAGAGAGAAACAGGGGGGGGGGTGGGGAAGAGAGGGAGAGGGAGGGAGAAAGAGAGAGAGAGAGAGAGAGAGAGAGAGAGAGAGAGAGAGAGAAAGAGAGAGAGAGAGAGAAAGAGAGAGAGAGGAGAGAGAGAGAGAGAGAGAGAGAGAGAGAGAGAGAGAGAGAGAGAGAAGGGGGAGTCTCCTTTGTGCATGAATGTCCATTTTGTACATTCAACATACACTATGCATCATAGACCTTCCTGTCTTGCTTATAATCATAATCTATACTGTTTTCATTTGTACCAATACAGTCATTCCCACAGCAATCCTGTATGAGTACAATAGTACCTTGGGTAAAGGGTACTAAATTGACCAATGAGACGCAAGTGCGCATAAGGAGTAGAGACTTCCTGTAAATTAAGTTGCTAATTTGCAACATTTTTGGTGTCCCCTTAACACAAGGATGTATCATTTATTTAGGCTATTCATGATACAAGTATTACATTATACGTGTACTGTCCTCTGTTTAACCTAGAATGACAGTTATGCATTGGAAGCAAAGAAATATCAAACTATTAAACAAAATTAGCCTATATAGCCTAAATACCTCTGAATTCCTTGCCTAAAGGAGACACAAATAGTGTTGCAAATTGGAACCCTAATTTTACAGAAAGACCCAGTACCCAGGCCAGCAGGAATGTGCAGAGAGAACACTACCATCAGATTGTACAGTACATGTAGGACAGTACCCTACAGGTCAAAGATGTTTACATTGCGTCTCATCAAAGCATCTTGTAATCCGATTACAAGTACAGTATGACTTTCAAGATACCAGCATCATTTTGGAGTTACCGTGACACCTAGAAAAACTATGATGGGGTTCTTTTTATTTCTTACAACAAACTGATCGTTGATCATGTTGAGACATAGCTACGGTATATCAAGTGAAGACAGAGGAGGACACAGAAACCATGGTCAGACTACAGGAAACCATACAAAGTTTACATTGTACATCTCAATCACTGCCCGTAGTGTGAAGTGTATGTTCACACTGCCCGTAGTGAGTAGTGTGTGTTCACACTGCCCATAGTGAGTAGTGCATGTTCACACTGCCCGTAGTGAGCAGTGCATGTTTACACTACCCTCATGTTACATGTACCGGTACTTGTAGTTTGTGCCACGTACAATCTCCTAATAGGACTAGTCATTAATTTGCTTACTCCATATAGAAACACATCCCTGACCTTAACCTGTTCTTCACAGAACCCGCTTATTTGTAGGCTGGCTTTTCTCCACTCAGATACTGAGTAGCGCAACTCCCGCTTAATCTGATACCTGGACAATAAACGAAAGACTATGAATAAACTTCAAATTACCTATAGGGCCCAATCAAGCCAGATCCCTTTGAATACGGGCAATATTGACATCGTTACTGGACAGGGTTCACGATGCCCGAAAATCTAACCATGAGCAACGGGTTAAGAGAGTAGCAGGAATACTAAGAACTTTTGGTACTTTGCACAGAATATAATAAAACCAAGCTGGAGAGGGTCCCCACAGAAGTTCACTGTCAGTCTTTCCACACCACAGGCAGCAACACTCCATGGGTGAAGACACCCCAATCACTGAACTTGGAGAGTCACAAGGCTCCTGAGGAACTTACCTACAGTTGGGTTGGAGAGAGGAGTTTTGCTGGTTAGTTCTTCATAGCAGTATGCTGTCAGACTGACTGTACACACCATTGGATGATTGGAAGTAAAACGACGGGTAACCTTGTGCATCTTGACCACAGCTTGTGAGGAAGTTTATTGGTAAATCTGAGCATAGTTTGGAAGGGATTCTTTTAGGTTGAATAATGATGACCGTTTCCTGACCATAAGGTACTGTGTGAGGAGTCAAAGGCCTACATTAGATGTCACATGCACGATCAATATCATTAACATGACCCACTATGTAATGTGTTTTGCATGATCATGTTCCATAATGAACTTTGACCTTTTTATCTTTAATGGCTTATGAACAATCCATCCCCACTATTTGTGTGAAAACTCTTGACAAGTCCTTTAATTAACAAATGTTACAAACCATGGACTGGAGATCTGAGGAAGAAGGCACAATGACAAAGGAGGAATCAATGCGTTAGAGACATGAATGACAGGTATTGGGCAATGGGCTACAGGCTAATCCAGTTGGTGCATAGATGGACAAAACATAGTATGATGATCAATAGGTGCATCTGCATTAGCCCGATTAGACGAAAAAGCAAGCTAGTTTGCTGCTCCGGGGAACTAGCCTGAGGTTGCAATCGCGTCTTCATTAGCTTGAAACTCAGGATGCATAAATTATGCTGATGTTCGCGCATGCGTAGTATGCGACTGAAATAGACCACGACCGCATGGCTTCGATTGTGAGCTGGCATTCACTCACATTTAAAAACATAACGTAAACAATGCCTCAATGCGCGCTGATGCATGATGGGATCGAGAAAGTTTCAGGCTAATTATTTTTTTTTTCCTGAAGGGCATGGTTTCGAGACATCGGTGATCATATCGGGGCTTTTAATTGAGAGTGCCTGACACTAGCTCACTAGACAATGTCAGATCAATAACCCTCTTACTGGAGTGACTTTGTTTATAGCTGTCTTAACGTGTTCATATGACAATACCACTTCGGTACTCTTTAACACATTACTACACAGTACGGCTGAAAGTTGTGAAAACACACTGCTAATTTGAGGTTAGGGACAAGATTACACTCGGGACACATAACATGTGTAAGGTGTGAAAGTATACAAGTTCTAAGTTGCAGCTCAAATCAATTGAAGGGAAAATAAGTGAAAGGCAAATAAACTGAACTGAACGCGAAGAAGTCTGGTAGTGCACTGTTTTATTTTCTGGGCTTCTTTGCCTCAGTAAAACTCAGACTGAATACATAACTATTTAAATTAGAAACTATAACCAATCAGACTAATGATAATGGAAGGGTCAAACTAAAATATAAGAACCCAATTCATAAGATAAACCAATAAGGAATGAGATGAAGACGATAAAGGATTTCTGGGTGATTATGTAAAAATGAGAAAAGAGAGTAAGGAGTCGGGTGAGGGATGGAATGAGTGGAACACTTGAATAGAGAATTAAGGAATGAAGCTGACAAGAGAATAAAGGGAAAGGCATTTGGAGTAATATGAATGAATGACAACTGAATATCATTTAACTCATATAACCTAAGTTCAGACTGCACGGGCAGTGCTGAAAAGAAATGCAAATGAAGTCTTGACGGAACAGAAATGTTAAGTAGCTGGCAAAGAGAACATAATAGAGGAAATAAACGAAGTCAGAGAATGACAAAATAACCATGCTACACATGTGTACAGTGTACATGTGTAAACCTACAACCACAATGCAAGATTAGCCTCAGGCTCTCAGTATGAATGTGCATACACATACACTCAGTCTGTGGCCTATTGTCTATGACCAATGAAGCATTAACTTCTCCAAACATTGACACATTTCATCATTCTCCATACAAACAACCATTGAACTGTCCTTGAAAAAAGGTCTGGCTTCACTTGCCCTGAGTATACAGACTAGGTAACTTGTAGAAATGGCATTATAAAAGAATCACCTCATATATAAGACTTTTCAAACTCTGTACTCTATGTATTCCATGCATGGGCATTGTGTATATAACTTGTGAGAAAAGTCGCATGTGGCAAACAGAACAATGCATTTTTACTGTAAAACTACAATGCATTCTTTCTTCATACGATACAAAAGCAAGTACAAAATCGTTTTACATTTAACATATATATTTTCAGTTTAAGTAGTTGATCAATTACACTTTTTTATCAAAACATTGATAACAATCAAAGTTTTGACCTACACTGCAGCTCAAATGAATTGGCATAGGGAAAAGGAAAGGGAAGAAAGGGAAAGAGCCTCAGTTTTAAACCACAGTATATTTTGTCCAGTTCAGCATGAAACACGATGCTTTTTAGGCTAAAGCATCGTGTTTCATACTGAACTGGACAAAATACAGTGGTTAAAAACTGAGGCTCCTTAACTTTCTTCCCTTTCCCTTTCCCTATGCCAATTCCTTTGAGCTGTAGTGTACATCTACACACATGAAGCACTACTCCATGTGTATTTAAATAATAATAAAAAAGTAAGGTTCCTTTGTCACAAAATAAAACAATATTTCATGAAACCTATTCACATCTGATATTGAATGTAACCCTTTGACGAGGGCTAGCTACGGTACATTTAGTCCAGTCTGAACTGTTTCTGTGTGTGCAGGTCGGTTGGGCTTGCCGATAGTGTGCACACAGGCACATACATGCAAACCTCCCCTAAACTCTCCCTCTGTTGAATCACTGGGGCAGGGTGAATCAGTACTATAGGGCATATCGCGATTTGTGGATTGGGTGAGTGCTCTCTACTGAAGGCGACTATAACATTTTGACAAAATCTGGACTAGGGTACATTGTGAGAGAATAGCTGCCAACACAATACTAGGAATGGAGCAGAGAGTGGTTTCATACTTTTTTTTTTAACTTCAGCATTTTTTGTAATGATTACCATAATGCCAGAAGATGAGTTTAATTTGCGAATCATATTTCAATTAGTTTAAGGAAGATGACTTGCAAGTGATTTCATTTTATTTAGGCGAATTAAAAGGTTATTTCCAAATTTAAGCCATTCTGCCTTATTTGGTAATTCGTACGCACTGCCAATGGGGTTGGTAAATGGTGGTTTATCCCTAACCTTCAACCTCATTTACATTCATAACAAAAGGGTGATTTCTGGGCCACTCTCTTCACAAGTAAACTCCATTGCAGTTGCAATAATGACTTGCTGCTTCAGCGTAGCCAATCAGGGGTGTACATAGACCGAAAAATCAGTCTCTATAGGACGTTGGATCTGCTGAGATTGCATCTGGCTTCTCTGAACGCCCTATTTAGAGACTGAACATTGCACCTGTACACTGTATGGCGATCGATGCGAGTCGCCATTTTGAATATGAAAACGCTAATGATAATGCATATATGAATAAGTAATTTCACGCATGCGCACATTTTTTTCCCGCTCGTTTGCCGTGTGCTGTTGTTTTTTCGTCGAACCGATTGAAAATTTAAATATTCATAGCCAACAACCCGTCGAACAATCTGATTGGTCAAATTTATGTCAGACTCGAGCAGATTGAAAATGTCTGCGATAAACGTGTGATCGGCAGAAAGTAAGTCTTTAATTTTCACCTTTCTATACATTTTGTGGAATCTTAGCCCTAGAATTTATAAATAAATGATATAGATCTAATTTTGATATAAGTAAATTTGTTGCATCATAGCTTGAAAGATGTTAGATTTTTAAACGAAGTCGCTCTGTCTAGTTCCAAAATTCGTTTTCCCATAGACTTTGCACTAATTCCTCTAACTTTAGAGGAAACCTTGTATTTGCTTGTACACATAAGAACCCCACCACTGTGCGTTCGGTGTGGATGTACCGTCTCTATTCGGGGGGTATGTCCAAAAATGTCATTTTGATTAAAGAATGCCCCCGAATGAGACGGTTATTCCTGTCTAGGGTGTACATAGCTCTGTAGGAACTAATAGCAGTGAAGATTTATCCATGCACAGGCTTGTGACCAAAGATTTTGGGGTGAAAGGGTGGCCCAACATCTTGCATCTCCAACTGAATGATATGTGACATGACACTGGGGTTTCAACAACCGTACTAGGCGCGGGAGGCACGGGTGTCTGGTTCAATGAATAAGAATCCCCCAGCATGGCAGAATATAAGCCCCAGACATATTCCACTATAAACTGAGCTTAGGCCTTGACTAGCAGGCAAAAATATTATGTTTGCCAACAATACACCTTGCCTTTGGTTGGCCTTCAGACCTTGGCATGCACTGCACTGTTGCTACCCCGACTTTGCCACATACTTTGCATGCACTGTAGTCCTATTGCGCGCGCCGGGACGTCGTCGGGTCAGTTTATATCGTTAGCAGGAAATTTTATGCAACGTATCCTCACTCCCCGGCCGTATATCACAGCTTCCTCGAAGATCCAAATTCATCGAACTTACCTCACTTCTACTCCTTACGCTACTCGTCATCTTTCAGAAATTCAACGCAACTCCAAGGTGATTAAATCGAAGACGGTATGTCTCATCTCACACACTAGTCTACATGCAGCTCACGAACCATAACAATGAAGATAACATTGTTATGCACGTACAGTGTACTGTACATACTGTGTGGGAATATGGCAAGAGCTTTAACATTGTTATTGTCTACAGTCTATGGTGGTTGAAAGCGACACTGCCATTGGCCAATATTATTCACGTAAATTCAGCTTTTCTATCATTCTTAATCATCATTATCATGTTGGCATAGTCGTGTACAAAAATAAGGTGTAATTCTTTCGTCACATTAAGCTTTAATTCCCAAAGGATGAATTCAATGGTTTGTCTAGCAGAATGACCTACACCAACAATAGTCACAGACACTGGCCAATCAGAGATCGCGATAAAGCCGTACCCCATAATCAGCTGGAGCTGATGTTTTGGCAGTTACGCGCATGTGCAGATCAATTAGTACAGGAGATATGCGCTTTCTTATGCCTTTGCAGGTATCTGCTTATTGATTTGCGCGAAGACTGCGTTACAGGTGGAAACGCGCGCGTGTAATGAAGCACAGGTACCAGTTGCATCCCCAAAGTAACTATCATGTAACACACTACTACTGAGGTTGTTCTTTTCGCTAGAGAAAAATAAACACTTTACAGATACAGCGCCATTTAAAAGCCCGGGGCGTGGGGTGAGAGTTACATTGGCTACATACCTCTCCTACAAATGAATACAACAAAACAATTTCTTCCCTTATTAGGAACGTACACTTTGCATAAAAGCGACAACGTACAAAATAAACATATTGGCGACTTCTGTAGAAAGCGATGCAGTTGCTATTTTTAGTTTCACTCCTTTACCTGACATAATCTGAAAAGTTAAAAAGTAAAACGATTTGTTCATAGATTTGTGTTGTTTTGCGGTAAGTACTTAACAAATTGTCTCGTATAGTACACATTGCATTTGAATGATATCTCCAGACTGTGTTCGTGTGGCATCAGAGAAACGGTATATCCAGTTTATCGCACACTGAGACATTCGTCAATTGCATCTACATGTGAAATGGCCTGTGAAGATACCAGATACTGTCCTTCGTCAAGATGGGCCGACATTGTACATGATGCAAGACAGCCATTATCCGGCTAGTGATGTGATAAAGTATCCACACTCCCTCCACCGAACACAAGCGCATACACCATTCACACCCCCCCCCCCCCCCCCCACTCCCCATCCCGGCCCCCTCTCGTATGGATTCACCATGCGGAACCAAGACTTCCAAAAAGAAGAATGGAATTATCTCTTGTTTGTCCCAACATTTTCAATATCAGCATGCTCGCTTTCTTGCGCCGCCTGCGGTAAGCCATTTCCGGATTATACATTTAAATTTACTGAGTCTCGTAATCCGATAACAATTGCACTTCCTTTCACTGTCTTGTATCGTGGTTAGGTCAACATTATTTAACCCTAAGTATGAGATCGATGATACACATTGGTTTCAATCCGGAACCATGACGCACTTGAACGATAAATTTGAGATAGGATGATAGTCTTTAGTCTATAATTCCTGGTCCTTTGATATGAAGGTATTGTATATCAAAGGAGGATATGTATTTGATTGTTTGCGGTGTGCATGTTGTGGGGGGGTTGCAAGGTCTTAAATAACTATGTCATTTCTACAGACACCTCATTTCAATAATTATTGCGCTGTTATGGAGTAAATTAATAGATTAATAAATCAATACTTAATTCTACACTAACTAAAATAGTTCAAACTTCGTGAGGAGGGAGGGGGTGGGGGACATATAGATTCATGACCTATGCAAATATTTTGTTCACTAACATATTCAAAATGTATGCATATGCATTGTTCATAAAGATGTTCATGATGATGATGATGATAATGATGATGATGATGATGATGATAGTGATGGTGGTGTTGCTGATGGTGTTGGCACACATGACGTGCAAGGACATCGATTTGTATAATGATGGAGGTCATCGTGATAATACCATATGATAATGATTATGATGACGACGATGTTGGTGATTCGATGACGACGTGGCTGCTGGTGCTAAACATAACGACGATACGATGAGGACAACGATGTTGATGAGGAGGAGGCGGATGATGGCGATAAAATTAAGAGTCTTATCAGTGTGTTGAATGAAAGGTAAACGAAATAATGACTACTAAAAAAAGGGGGACAAAGATTAGAGCTAGGAAAAATTTGAAAAAAAAAGGAAAACGAAAATTGAAAAAAGAAAGAAAAGGGGCGAAGGGGGTGGGGGGGGGGGGCGGTCAAGAAAAACCTTTACTGTTGTAAAACTGCTCTAGCGCCATCTCCGTTTTCACAAAAAAATGTATTGATTAATATACGTACGCGTACGAAGACGAGATTTTTATGAGCCGATCTGTGACCCGAGACTGGGAGCTAACTGCTTCCTTCATATTGCATCGCTTTTGTAAGTATAGCGTTATTTTTTCATATTTTCCAATGACGCACACATTGCATATTTCATTGGCCCCATTTTTATTGACTGTCTTATAACTGTAATCAAGTACTCGCAGATCTACTTGTTGATACCGCTTGTGCATCTCGGCCGCTGACATTATGCATCGGCATTGAGTGGGCTGGTTAGTACTCGTGTCTACGGCTGAGGCCCGGCTGGTTTGGCGGGTACGAGGCGGTCTAAACACTGGCCCTACCGTGCTGGGCGTGCTCTACGCATTTGCGTTACGTTGCCAAGGGAAGGACAAGGTCAATGCCAATGACAACACTAATATGCTTTGGTTGTCACACTGCAACATTCTGTAGTGTTATATTAAGAAATATTTTGATTTGGGGGGTAAATTGTGATGTTTGTGAAGGAATCATGCTGTACTGTTCAGGGGCACATATCCCCCATTTGAAGGGGGGGGGGGGGGGGGGTGGATGGCATGTACAATCACACCCCCTCCCCAGTTTTCAGAGGTAATATCAACAAAATTATATTAATATACAGTATTACTGGTAAAAAAAAATAGCAATGATTTTGATAGCAACAAGGTATGATTAATTTAATTAATTCCAAACATTTTTATTCTAGAAAATTGCTTGCATATTAAATTTTGTCATCTCTTTTGAGAGATGAATAAATTGTAACAATAGACAGGGTGTCTCATCAAGAAATCAAGAAACGCGCCAGGAATGAGCAGTATAGCCTAACAAAAACGTGTATGAAATCTCAGTCATAGTTTCACAAACATTTTCAGGTAAAGTGCAAAAAACTATCCTTGTTTATGTTTGAAACGCATTGACCATAGTCTATATTCATTAGCTTATTATCCCTGTCAGCATATTTTCCGGGCATCGCTCCCATTGAACACATCTAGAGCGGAGCATAGTACAAACCGGTCTCCGGTCTCCGGTCTCTAGGCTATAGGTTTGGAATAACCAGCCCAAAACCTCCTGAGAGGATGAGCCACACGGTCAGCAAATTTGAGACATCAGACAGAGCACTTTATTACTGCAACAAAACAGCCCATGTAATGAAATACAGGAAAACCACAACTTTAACATAAATCCATATACATACGATATTATTTCACACGTGTTGTACTCTTGTTTAAGTACAATGCAATCATTTCTTATTTCTTTTAAAATCAATTTAAACATAAACTCACCAAGGCAAGTTCATAAAGTTCATGTGGTCAGTCACTACAGCCGTCCCAAGGTAGTAAAAATGTGATGATGGCAAAAACAGCAGAATGAAAAGTCTGATATCAGGAGCTTCACAGCGATTCTATATCATTCATGTGCTCCAAAGTTGTACCTAATGAAGAATCAAATAACAGTAATCAATAAGTTACTTTGAGCAATACATTGCGTTACTTTTGCGCTTAACCAAAACAAAACATCATAATAGACTTATTATTATACATTACTAGACTCACAATCAAGCGATCGTTTTAATTTTACTTAAAGTCAGTTTCCAAAAATTTTCTTGTATTAGGATCAAGTTGTGATCCAGTTTCATCTTTGTGTTTTTTACAAAGTTTTATTTGTTTGACCTGCAAAAAGGGACACTCTGTCTTAAATGTTGAGCAGATTTGTGGCATATCTCAGAAGTGAAATTAAGTAATCTGTTTAGGTAGGACAAAAAGATTTATATTTGTTTGATTACAATGTCTGTGGGGGTTTAACCCTACCTAAAGCAACAAATTTTTGTTGAAAAGAAAATTATCACTTGTCTTATAATTGATGTACTATTTCTTAATAGCATAAAAAGCTCTCATGATTTTTAATCTTTTCTTCAAAACAATGTTGAACTGGGGGATAAAGGTGTTCAATTATTGGTATACCATGGGGATGTAATGTTACAGGGTGTGTTAGGAAAGAACCCTGACCAAATCAGAGTCTAATACACATTCATTCAGCCTCAAATATATTTCTCGCATTCCTCAGGTATTGTGACATAGTGGAACCAAGATGACGGATGTTGTCGCTATCTGGAGCGTGGCGCTGAGTGATGGAATTCACAAAGTTCAGTTTGAGCATGGAACAACCAGTGGGAAACGCATCGTTTACGTCGATGGCAAGGTGAGCGAACGGGCTGTGGACACGTACATGTATTCGTTGAAATCTGTTTGGATTTCTGCTTTGCATTTCGCAAACAATCTTGTTATCAATTGTCCATTTTAAACAGCCACATGCTAAACACATGGAAAGGAGAGTGAATAGGCACATTGATGTGCCAAAAGAAATCCCCAAACAACGATCTACAAGTTATTTTTTACTAGAACTAAGAGGGACTGGAACAAACTACGTAACCATATAAAGTCAAAGCACCCACATAGATATTTTTAAAGTTTGAGCAAAATCAAACAAATGATAGGAAAGCTCCAAAAGATTTCATAGACAGCCAAGCCCTGAAATCTTGCATTACCAATTGTGGCATCTCAAGTCTGTGTGAAGAGGTACAGAAAGATGGCATGTGCAATGTATTTGACCTTATACTCTCATTTTCCTATAACCGTCCGTCTCTGTACCAAGCCAAATCATTGCTATTTAGTTTGTACACACTTAGGTGCCATAGGTGCCATGAGAGGGTTCAAATACCCAGACTGCAACTTTCATGATTCTTCATTGATTGCGTCTCAGGAGGTAAGCAGGAAGAACTGGATGTTTAAGCTGGTCGGCCGTGAGACCTTCAGCATCAGTGGAACCCGGGCCGTTATCAACATCGACGCCTGCAGCGGCTTCAACTATGAGTACCAGCTGGAGGTCGGCGGAAAGACCCTGGAGAAATTTGTAGAGCAGAGGTCCAGGACCTGCAAGGTCTGGACTCCCACCATTGCGGGTGTCGGTCATCGTATCGTTCTGGGTAAGGAGTTTCAGGATGTACCATGTATACCATAAAAGAACTGGTTGGGTTAATTAGTTTGGCTCGTATTCAGAATGGTGGTTTAACTTAGACCGTGAACTAAAAATAGACTAACTTTATGGGACGCAAAATAAATCTTATGCTGTCACAAAATCATTGATTTTCAGCACAGAATCACAACAGGTGGTGATTTAAGTTATTTGCTGTAATTGTTATTTGGACAAACTCAATATACCATAGTGATTCTGAGGAGAGACTCAATTATATTGCATCAATGATTATGTTTCATCTTGTTTTAACTGGCCTCCTAAAAGTTAGTCTATGTTTTGGACACTGTTTGCGTGAAATATCTGTTCTGAATATTGGCCTTTGAAAATAGCTCTGAACGATCTTGTGTTCTTGGGAGAGAAGATGTCCATGATTTATAAGGTCAAGGGTGGGAGGAGGGTTAGAAAGAGGTTATCATGTTGACAGATTGAGGGATATAATTCGTAATAATAAACAGTCATAAAAGTATCCATTTGAATATCACATTTTTTATTCATTTGTCCATTGTGTTTACATGTGTTCTTCTCTATCTGCTGTACACGTATGTCCGTGTTAAACTTGAACTACTTGCAGCATTATGGAATTAGGCCTTGTATATCAAAATCAATTTCACTTTTTGATTTCTCATTGATTTTTTTTTTCTCCACTTTTGTTGATTCAACACCTGTAGAGAAAGACACAATGGAGATTTGGTGTGATGGTCAAGTATTGGAAACAGCGGTAAGTTCATGGTCTGTCCACCATAAAAACCTATATAATCCGTCAGATTATAGTTATTATGTATTATAACATTTCTGTTTATGTCTATGTGCAATTTGGGAAGGGTGGAGGCAAGTCACTATGTATCTATGACATGAATGCTTTTGAAAAGTTGTACACATTTTGAGAACAAGTGATAATTCTAGCAAGAATGTCAAAAGTACTTTATTGTACCTTGTCCAGCTACTGTGCAACTGGTGTTGCATACATAATAGTCAGATGAAATTCTTGTTAAAGACAGCCCGTCCCTTTTGCAGATCATCACAAAACCATCAAAACATTGGCAAAACATATAGAGAAGTGTTAGCAAGCTGTATATTCATAATTTGAAACTGATACGTAGTGTAAAATTCAAATAATGCACGTAAACAACGTCTGATTAATAGTTTTTACCTCAGGCTCTTAGCAGTTTGTGTTGAAATATCTGCTTTATTGATAAATCTGTTTATTAAATTATAAAACGCATAATGAAAACTAGAGCAATTCGACTGCCATGCAGTCGATAAATATGCCTCCGCCTCTTTGCTAGCTATATTTAGATTATTTTCAGAAAATCTGTTTGTTTGGTTGGAAATGTTCCAGTTCCTATGTGAAATGAAAATACCATTTATTCTGTTTTTCTATGTTTAGCGAAGTTTGGCAATGTTCATTTGACCTTTGACCTCTTACTTCTTTGACTTCCAATCTAACCAGTCTGTCTAAATCCATCCCTGTATCCTTGTGATTCTTGTACAATGTTTTCTTGAAATGCATAATTGGATTGGGATTTATTGTGAAAAGTATCAATTTGGGGGCAATTTTCAGCAAATTTTGGCAAAGTTCATAAACCTTTGACCTCTGACCTTTCAGGAATTTTACCCAAACTTTCACCAGTCTACCTTCATGAAGTGACACATCTCTGCACCATGTTTGTTTAAATTGAATCATTAGATTTGGATTCAATGTGAAAAATAGACAATTTTGGCAAAGTGCATTAACCTTTGACCTCTTACCTTTGAGAAATTTCACCAAAAATGTTATCAGTCTACCCCCAAGTAGTGATCCATCTTTGCACCATGATTAGTAGGTAATGTACCATTGGATTTGGATTTACTTTGAAAAATATCACTTTGGGGGCAATTTTTAGGTAATTTTTTGGCAAAGTGCATTGACCTTTGACCTCTGACCTTTGAGAAATTTCACCAAAAATGTCACCAGTCTCACCCTAAGTAGTGATCCATCTTTGCACCATGTTTAGTTTGTAATGTACAATTGGATTTGGATTTATTGTGAAAAATATAAAGTTTGGGCAGTTTTTAGCCAATTTTGGCAAATTTCATTGACCTTTGACCTCTAAACTTTCAGGAATTTTACCCAAAATGTCACCAGTCTACCTCCAAGTAGTGATCCATCTTTGTACCATGTTTGATGAGAATTGTATCTTTGGGTTTGGATTTAATGTGAAAAAGGTCAATTTTGGCAATTTTTCACAATGTTCATTGACCTTTGACCTTTGACCTCAATCAGATTTGACCCCAATTTTACACACTTCATTGGTTTCACGCAATACACACATGTATCAAGTTTGAAGCAAATCTGGTTCATGGTTCTCAAGATATTGCCTAAACGGATTCGGGACGGACGGACGGACGGACGGACGGACAGACAACCCGAAAACATAATGCCTCCGGCCACTTCGTGGCGGAGGCATAAAAAATGTTCTATAGAAGGAATCATCTCCAAAGTTTGGTAATTACTCATAAAATTAGGATTTCACACATGCATAATAACCACATAGACACTGTAACAAAGTAATACTTTTTTCGGAGTACGAAAAAAGTCAGTTTGAAATTTAACGGCTGAAATTGTTACATATACAGAAAGCTTCAACATGCTATATTCTTAGAAATGGTCTTGAATCACACTTTCTTCAATTTACGATCGTGATAGACGATTTAAAATTTTAAGCTTGCAAAAGGGACGGACAATCTAACATTGGGATGAGATGTCTTACAGATGCTAAGAGACAAAAATGTGTCACAGTAACAATTGATCCTTGAATTGATTATGGAATCGCTGTCACATTTGTCTGCTATGTAATCAATATAAAGTATTATAATGCATAAAAGGACTTGCATTGTTTTTCTCCTTTAAATGGGTTCAAAGAGAGAAAGATTTTATTTGATTACATAATTATGATTTTAAACAGAAAAGAAAAATAGGAGGGCCATCCGCCAATATCCCCTTGATTTTTGAATCTGCAGGGTGAGTTTGTGGACGATGGGACAGAGACACATTTTGACCTGGCAGGGCACGGGTGCTACATCAAGGCCGTCAGCAGCGGCAAACGGAGAGAGGGCATTGTGCATTCCCTTGTCATCGACGACCGGGAGATACCGGACACTATGGAGTGAATACAGCCCCAGCTAGCGAACACAGACACCACACTGTCAAAAAACATGCTGGGCGTATTATTGCTCATGTTTATTCTACAAGACCAGTGGTTTAAAAAAAAACTACTTTGAGACGAAGAAGAGGTAAAGAAACCATCCGGAGTGAAATTTGCCCCAGCAATCGAACACAGACACTGTGACTTCAGCAAACTTGCCTGCATATTACATGCATTCATGCAAGAAGAAAATTGACAAAGATTTCTTTGTTGTACAGTTTCCAAACTTTCTAGAATGTTGAGCAGATGGTGCTCATGTATTGGAGGGTTGTGGTGTGCTGGCACACCTTATTTCAGTTTACTGTCGTCGTACATCTTCCATCCTCCAAGAGCATCGATTCAATGGATGAACCTGGTAGAATCAACTGATGCGGCCTGGGAGACAAACCACTGGTCACCACAACTACTCAGGAGAGGTGTTGAAGGATTAATTGTCCTGGAAGGACAGCTTTTGGTTGCTAGGACGACTTTGTGTGAGAGGTTTTTCCTCCTGTGAGGAAAGCTGATTTGTTTGAAGTTTGCCAATGCTCAGAATAAGCATAAAGTTTGACCTCCATTTATATGATTATAAATGGATGTGAGAATTATATTTCATGAATATATTCCATATTTGAGACTTTGCATTGCACAGAGCAGGGGCGGGTATTGTGAGAAGGAGCACTGACAGTTAACAACAGATTGAGGCTACTGATGAAGCCTGATGTCATCAAACAGCACATTAAACCATACTGTGCATTAAACTCTATGAGAAAAAAAGAGAAGGTGTACAGGGGCTCTTTCGTTAGGGGGGAGGGGGGGGGGGAGGAGATCTTTAGTGCATTGTAGGGGCTAATCGCCCTAGAATTTTGTGATTTTCCCCCAACCCCTTCATCTGCTGGGTTTGAAGAAAGTTGTGGCAGTCATTCAACAGAATTCCGTCATCAGCCCATCAGCATTCACCCCAAATGCAGTTCAACTAAAACATATGTAGGCTCTTCAAATATGAACTGTTCTGAAGATGTCCATGTTTCATATTTGAAGATTAATGGTACATACATTGCATGTATATCTCATGTATTTTTATGATTACACAATATGCTAGCATGGTACGAGAACAGTACAAGTATGTATGGTAATAAGATAAAAGTTGTTTAAGTATGATGTACATGTGAGTCCCAAGTACTTCATCAGTACTATGAGTGAATAGCTATTATAAGCTTAATCACCTTTGCCAAAAATAATTGTTCACAATGTTGCATTGCACAAAATGGTGCTTGTTTGCAATGTTTATACCGTGATAATTGTTTATGAAAAAATTTGATGTTTTCCCCTGCTGACAACAGAAATGTATTGTCTATCTTGATATCAGTACCTTGCAAATATTTTTAAAACATATCCTTTAATATTCAGCAATGTATTCATATTGTCAGTCCGATCGGGATAATTGAGCCTCTACCAATTCTTTCAATTTTAAGTAAAAATTGCAGGATCTTTATATATTTTACGGGAATAAGCAGCATACTTATTAATGTTCTTTACAAATGCACTACATGATGGAATGTTGAAATTGGACAACTTATTTGTACATGTTTAGTGTATTATACATATATGTAATGAAGATTTTGCGTATATTAGTAACATTTGGCTTGCTTCCAAAAATAAGTATGCAGCAGAACACTTGGCACTTCTGTGTTGTGAATTGTTCAGTGACGTTGGGTCGTATTTTATGACTTACCAGAAATACAACAACTACTGTACCTCAGCCCAGTCCATGGATGTATTTTCAGTAAGGTGTAGGACATACTGACTGAAAAGCTCAAATATTCAGAGCTACAGAGTTATCGGTTGTTAAAAAGAAACATACACCTGGATACTGAGAAATGCTGGTCAGTAGAAAGTGTTCAAAACCAAAGCTTATCTTTTTGTTCATGCAGGGTTATCTAAATAGTACTAAAATGAATATGTGTCATTGTATATATTAAATGTAAATGTTACAGATTTTATTGTGAATATTGGAAAGGTTTACATAAAAGCCTGTTCATTTTCTTTGGAAAGCCAACCAAATATTTTTTAGCACATTTATTGGAAATAAAATTTGATTTGTTTTATTTTTCAGATTAGTTAAACCCTCAAGATTTTGCTTTTGGCTGTCCAGCTACCTTTCGTGCAAATTTGTCCCAAAACTCATATCCTTTAGTTATGCGGGGCTTTGAAGTGAATGTATTGTCGAATTTGTGTTACACGTATTTTAAGTTTGTGTTGTTATTGAATTATTTTAAGTTGTTCTTTGTAGACTTCACATTTTACATACAAGATTCAGAAGCTGCAGTACATGTAGCAGAGCTTTATTAGCTAGACAAGGATTTCTATGTTTTTACTTATATCATACCCTTGAGCGCAGGACAATTATTTATTTCTTTTGCCTACATGTAGTGTGTTGTGAATGGTGGGTTATATGTGTATATGTTTTGGATAAATGACAAAAATTCTTCTTGTACTTCTTGATTGGGTATGTACTAGTGCTAGTGCATACAGTTGGCAGCAAAATTATTCAACCCCCCTCTCATTTTTGACATTCTGTCATAATGAATAATATTGCAGCAGCAGATTGCTACTAAACCATTAAGATAGTTAACAGACAGTTAATTACCAAAGAATACCAGAGAAAAAAATCAAATTTTACTGCATAGGTCATCTGAAATTGCAATTTGCGCCCAAAAAGCATGTTGCAAAATTATTCAACCCCCTATTTTACACACAAGAAACGAATGCACAAATAAAGACAATTTCACAGCCAGTGCATATATTCTGAGGTGAATGCCGATTTTATTTATCCTCCACCTGAAACTGGAACCTTTATATGCACAACTAACAAGTTGTAACATTATTCAACCCAGATGGGTGTGTCTTTTAGTAATTTGTGCAGCATTCATATGCTGCAATGACCTCCTGCAGACGAGATGAATATAGCCTCTCACAAGCTTCTCACAACGCTCCTTGGGGGTGTTGGCCCATTCCTCTTGCGCACTTTGAGTGACCATCACAGTCTCCAGACCTAAACCCCAAAGAGAATTTGTGGTGGGATCTGAAGAAAGCTGTTGCAGCACGTAGACCTACATGCATCGATTACCTTAAGACCATTGCGCAAGAGGAATGGGCTAACATCCCCAAGGAGCGTTGTGAGAAGCTTGTGGGAGGCTATTCATCTCGTCTGCAGGAGGTCATTGCAGCAAATGGATGCTGCACAAAGTACTAAAAGACACACCCATCTGGGTTGAATAATGTTACAACTTGTTAGTTGTGCATATAAAGGTTCCAGTTTCAGGTGGAGGATAAATAAAATCGGCATTCACCTCAATATATGCACTGGCTGTGAAATTGTCTTTATTTGTGCATTCGTTTCTTGTGTATAAAATAGGGGGTTGAATAAATTTGCAACACGCTTTTTGGGCGCAAATTGCAATTTCAGATGACCTATGCAGTAAAATTTGATTTTTCCTCTGGTATTCTTTAGTAATTAACCGTCTGCTAACTATCTTAATGGTTTAGTAGCAATCTGCTGCTGCAATATTATTCATTATGACAGAATGTCATTGCTGCCAACTGTACATGTACATCTTATTACATGCGTTCTAGTTTCCATGTGGTCTTGCTAATTACATAAATTACTGATCATGTCACATGGATTTGTTGGAAATAATCAATGCTGTAAATAAGAATATGTTGTGTGTGCTTTTAAATCTGCAACTGTGTGACTTTTAAATCACCTTTACCATTGAATATCAATTACGTATCACCTTTCTTGTTTGTGTGTAGTGTGCTCTTGAATAACCCTCCATTAGCCAGGGGAGTTTCTGTCAAATTTGAAAATGAACTTATGCAATTTGTGTATAATTGTTTCTTTATTGAGTGCGGTTCTGCATTTATTTAAGGCTAGCATTGATTTGTGATTTTATTGTAGATGTTTCGTCACATTCCAGTCAGAAAAGTTAAATATGTTTTAAATTGGAGGTACATACAGATTGTAGGTTATGTTTCGCATTGCTCAAGACTTTCTGATTATGCCAATGCAACCCTCATGTTAGTATCGAAAGAATGACACAAGTGATTGCTTTTGTTTGTTTTACTGTCTCATTTTTGTCTCGCCCACCGGAGGTGAAGGCGAGACTCTCCCACCGGAGGTGAAGGCGAGACTAAGGGATCCAAATGGCGTCCGTCCGTCGTCCGTCCGTCGTCCGTCACAAATGTTAAAGTTTACCTGCAAGACTCTCTTTTGACAAATAACTTCACATGGGTTGCTTGGATTACAACCTAACTTGGGTCATAGATGCACTGGGGGTACCTTCATGTTATGGTGCCGTTGGAGGTCACAGGATAAGGTTAAAGGTCATTTGAGGTCATACGTTAAAGTTTACCTGCAAGACTCTCTTTTGACAAATAACTTCACATAGGTTGCTTGGATTACAACCTAACTTGGGTCATAGATGCACTGGGGGTACCTTCATGTTATGGTACCGTTGGAGGTCACAGGATAAGGTCAAAGGTCATTTGAGGTCATACGTTAAAGTTTACCTGCAAGACTCTCTTTTGACAAATAACTTCACATGGGTTGCTTGGATTACAACCTAACTTGGGTCATAGCTGCACTGGGGGTACCTTCATGTTATGGTACCGTTGGAGGTCACAGGATAAGGTCAAAGGTCATTTGAGGTCATACGTTAAAGTTTACCTGCAAGACTCTCTTTTGACAAATAACTTCACATAGGTTGCTTGGATTACAACCTAACTTGGGTCATAGATGCACTGGGGGTACCTTCATGTTCTGGTACCGTTGGAGGTCACAGGATAAGGTCAAAGGTCATTTGAGGTCAGGGATACAATTCTTTTGCGTAGCAACGGAGATCGCGATATTTCTGGTTATTTTCGCAAGTGGGCGAGACACAATATTGCTAATGCCTTGTTTTTTCTAGATTAAGTGAAAGTGGTAACTACCGCGTTTTTTTCAAATTTTCGTCGAAATGAGACTTAATTGCGGCAAACAAATGTGAAATTCGTTTTCAGTTGATAATTAGACATAGATTAGTGGGAACTTATTTTTCTAATTAAGTAACCCTTTAAGACATTGTTTTTCATATACTTTGTATACATGTGTGATATTGTTCCAGTGACATTCATGCCATGCTCATTTTTATGGCAGATTTTCTTGCTTCCTTTTACCAGGTAGGCTGTGGCAGATATTGGATCTTTAGAGATGGCAGGGAAAGTCTTGACAGGCATGTTTATGCAAAGACAGGCTTCAGTGTCACTTTTGATCTGGGGAACATTAGTGTATGAAGTACTAGTACCTTCCTCGGTTACAGTTCGATATTCCGAAGGTTCGTTTATTCCGAATATGCTGTCATGCCCCTAATTCATCAAAGTCCAGGAGTGGTATTCTGAAAAATAATTCATTTACTTTGGTCACTTTGGTCAGATTACCACCCCAGGCTCCCGAGAGAGACCGAGAGAGAAGATGATCGATCTGAAAATCTTGTGATTTTTTTTTTATGTTTGTTTGTAGGTCAAAAGGTCACATGATATATGCCCTGTATATGATGATGCAATGTTGCAGGGTGTAGCAAGAATGATGTATGTAAATAAAGATGATGATATCTTGAAACATTCTGGTCTCTTGATTTGCTGTAACCCTTTGTGTGTATTAGTGGGGAAATATAGTCCACAATTGGCAAGGGTTAAGCTTTGTTCATTGGATTCATGTTTGTTGATGCTTTCTTTTATGGGGGAGGGAGAGGGGGTATCATTCTCCCTTTAGTTTCCTTTCCCCTCCACAAACTAACTTACATTCACATTTACCCTATGATTGCAGCAGTTCGTATTTGATTGCTGTGAACATGAGAGAACTGAATATTTAGAGTATGGCATAACTTCAATAGTTTGTTGCCCAGTCAGGTTTGCCTTGTACTGGTTGGTGACCTTAATGATCTAATGTTGATGAATGGTGATGATGTTGCTGATGATGAAGATAATGATAATATGATGGTATGGATAAGGATAACAATCATAATGATGGTAAATTGATAGCAAAGATAATGATCGTGATGATGAAAGCAGTAATGATGTTGATGACAGTGATGATGATGGTGATGATACCAATGATGCTGATGATAGTGGTGATGCTGGAGACGAGTTTGGTCAAACTTTGGTGATGAGGAGCTTCAATGCAGAAATGGCATTGATGATTCTGCATAACTCTAAACAAGTCAATAATCAAATCTGCTTATTCTGACAAATTAATGAATTTCAGTTCCAGAACACTGTGACAGAAACTGGAATGGATTCGATATATTTTAAAAAGATTTGAAAAGATGTACATAATTAACAGAGAAGACAACATTTGTTAAGAATAAAGGAAAGCATAAAAAAACAAGAGGAAAAAAGAAAGACAAAAGAAAACCTTACTGGCCTGGTTCAGGAAGATTTTAAAGAAATAAAGGGGAAGGGGAGGGATAAAGTATACGACAGACACAACAAGCACATCTGAAAAACGAAGGGTAAAAGGAAGGTCTTGACGGAAAGGAAATTAAAGAACTGAAGTATAAGAAACAGAGAAAACAACTTGGCGAGAAAATAACGAAATAAGGATGATAACTGAAGAGAGATAAAAGTAGTTAACACGGCCGGCTTGGTTGGCATGCAGAGCACATGCACGCACGACGAGCATCTAGCTCGCGAAATTTCCAAAAACGACGCATGCGCAGATTGTCGTAGCAACAACATCGGCTGTATCAACAATTATGGCTTCTACTGGAGAAAGAGTTGGCGAAGAGGGAGCCTATTTCCTCGAACGTATCCTTGAATTTACACTTTTTAATGAGCAGTAGTATATATTGCATCTGTTTAATCTGTAGATTATAAAAGATTTCGAAATTACAGCGCTATTGTCGAGAAATGTACTGTAGTACGGAATGCGAATTATGCGCAGCCCAGTCCCAATCGTTCATATTCGTGTGTGTATTTTTGGCATTCATTTTGACTAGAGTTGTATTGTATGTATGATTTGTATGATGGGGGGGGGGGGGGGGGGGGGGCGACCATTCTCGCCGCACTTACGATTTAAGACAAAAACAAATATGCATTTTATTTAACTCTTGCACTAAATCATTGTCAATATTCATGTGTGTCTCCTTTCCTGATTGATTACGTGTTCGATTTTATGGTGACTTGGTGATTGGGGACAAAAAATAAAAACAATTTATAGTTTGCTTGTTCATGCAATTTATGTTTGAAGTGGACTCTTATAGATCTAGCAGAATTCTATTTGGGTATTATGCAGTTTACCGACTTGCCTTAGCAACCAGTTCAAGGTTTGGGGGCGGGGCCGTAGGCCCCGCCCCCAAACCTTGAAGGAGGCCGGAGGCCTCCTTATAAAGGATTTGAGCCCGGTAGGGCTCAAAATCGGGGAAAACGGCAGGTTTGGGGCCTCAAAGGTGGAAAAAACGGTTCTACAGCAAAACAAACCCTCCTATACTACAGCTTTAGCTGTAGTAGGTTTGAAAAATCAGCCCACGACAACAATTAATTAATTAGTGAGGAGCTAAAAACATTATTTGTGAATGAGAGTCCGGGACTATTTTCAGGTGAAAAAGCATGAAAAATAATCAAAGTCCAAAGTTTACACGGGAGTCTATGGAGCTTGGCATCAGCGCGTCTATGACAAGCGTACTACGCGCGTAATGCGCACTTTTTTCCATAGTAGTTGACTGCGATTGCGCGCTATAGATGCGCGCTGTGTTTTCCATTGCATTGACTCCTGTGTTAAAGCCCTAGCTCTACTGCCAGCAGTTAACTGTATACTAAACGGCAGTTCGAGAATCGTAGCGATCGTCCAGGAAATCATGTTTTTATGGTGAAATTGTGTTGTCGTTTATTGCAATTGGATCACGTCGATGAATATCGCGGAGAGAACAATGTTTGAGGATAACTTGTGGGATCATTTTGTTTTTGTTCTAGTGGTTTTTAACCATCGGCGAGGAGATAATGAATTGGATAATTGATTGGATTTGGATGTGTGAAAGACGGATTTACAATTGAAGGTAAATAAATCGTTGGCTCGACCTTAAAAACCTAGGCATAACCCTAACCCTAAACCTAAGACCTAGAATTGGCTATCCTAACCCTAATTTTAAGGTATTTAGGACAGTTTGTAGATTAGAATCTTAAGGAACTAGGTGAACAGCGGATGGATATCGTCGCCCAAAACACTCTGGATACTAGCGAGTCGCTGTAGAAACCCATGGCAATCGTATCTCGACCTAAAACTTGTAGGGACCCAATCACTCAAGTCAGTTCACATCGGGGATTGATCTAGATGACGTCAGGCACTCGTTGCTAACCTTCTTAACCTCGTTGCTAGAGGTGGGACTCAAGTCGGTAAAGTGCATAATCCCCTTCTATTTTCTTTGAGGCATTTAATTCCATTACTGTGTATTCTCATTAAAATACATGATTTCAAGACAGAAAGAATTTAACCAGTTACAATGTTAACAAAGTTACAATGTGTTTTGTATTTCTTAGAAACAAAAATACCATTTGGGAATAGATCCTATTTGCAGATCGATGTTTATATGACCTTCAGTATTGCAGGTTATCAATTGTATCGGGCGAAATGTGCATTGAATGTGTCATACCTTATTCCTGGCCTTGAGTGGTAAGTTTTTGAGACCTATTTTGTCAAATTCCTTAATGTGCCATCTTCCCAGGAGCAAACATCACTGAGGACTCTGACGATGAGTTTCCCTATGAAGAGATCCCCATTGACGATGACCTCATCTCAGGTGAGTGGGCCAAGGGATTTTAACCCTCTCAGTACCATAGGTGCATGACATGCATAATAATCCAATCAGCTTTTCTTGTGCATGGTACTGAGGAGGTTAATAAAACAGGATCCAGAATTCTTCATGTGATGTACGCTTTGCAGAAATGCTCTGTCATTTATGATTCTCAGAGGTTGTTTGACATGCTCGATTAACTGTTGGCATACTGTTTCCAGAAGTGTCTTGTTTTTGCATTTCTTCATATACCATTTGATAAAATTGACCCTTTAAAATGTGATGTGATGCTGTATTAAATTAAGTACGATGCTTTCAGTGACTTTATGGATGAAAAATAATACTATTTCATGTTTCTGCCCTTTACTTCCCAAATAATATATTTGATATTTCGATACATGTATTGCTGATAATTAGATTTCTTGCCAGATACATCTAGGTAACATGCAGTCCTATAAGTTCAACTTTTTCAGCAAAAGGGTTATATTTTTCTGTTTTGTCCATTATATGTTTGACAGAGATTGATGAGGATCTGAACAATGCTGTGCGGACCATCCAGGAAGCTCAAGAAGATCAAGAATCGGCTGTAAGTAGCCTCATTTTGAGATCTTTCAACCTGTAGACTAGATTATCTCATTCTGATGGGATCGCTCTTTATACGTGTAGCTGTTTTCCATCAGGTAAAGTTTCATATTTGGGGGCTATACTGGTATCTACTGGTATAGTACACAAATTGCTTTTAAACATCTGAGTACATGTATGCACACTTCATTAATACAATACAAATTAAGGAATGCATGTTTAAGCATACTTAATATACCAGGCTAAAATGAACAGAAAATGCTATGTTTTATAAATAAATGTTTTGCTTGATTGTTTAAGTAGGGCTTATAGAATAGGAAGGTAAAGACCTTGAACCACTTTATTTAGCCTCTTTCAGTTCCATCCCCTCTTCCCTTGTATGATACGTACCTCAGGGGTGAATGGTATTCTGAAAGAAACTTAAGTCAAAAATTGTCTCCTGACATGTAGGTCAAAGATTGCCAGTACCGGTACGCCAATTAGTGTTATGGATTGAACTTCAGATCGTTTCAGAATACCGCCACAGAAATCAAATATGATTGCTTTTTCCTTGACCCAACAGAAACAGCGGGAGGGCCTGATTGCCCCACCGGTCACCAAGAGACCAGAGGTGGTGGATGACTTTGTGCGGAACTTCCTGGTTAAGATGGGCATGAGTCGCACACTGGACTGCTTCCAGACAGAATGGTCAGTGAGAAGGAGGATGTCCTTTTAAAAGTTCTTTCTTTCTTTCCCCTAACCTACTAGTTATATCTTTCTAAATTCCTTGATTCCTTGATTATTTTCCTAGTTAAATGAGTGATAAGTGAAAGTATATTTACGTCATATTTAACATTGACATTTAAAATGAGGAGAGGAATAAGAATGTAAACGATGATAATTACAATTGTAACAATGAAAACAAAGGTATAATGATATCTATCTCAACAATTCAATTTGGAGATGATCTGATTTTGTATGCAAGAGCATGTAAAATGAGACATTTGACATGCGATGCAATGACCACAGCGCTCTAATACATCACTGTTGTCTCTTTGCAGGTATGAACTACAGCAGCGTAGTCTGCTGAATGAGGAGGATGTTGGCGTGGTGCCGGATATCTACTGCCGCAACCAGCAGCTTGATAACCAGGTCAAGACTCTCCGCACCGACGTGGACCGCTTCAGGGACGCTGCCATGTAATCCCCGCCAACCTCTCATAGTCTCATGACTATTCGTATGAAGAGTTTGTTTGCAAAAGGGGTTAGATCCACTTTAGACCATTCTGAGAAAAATCTACTTTTTGTATTCTCCTGTATTGCTATATTCTTATGCAAAACTAAATTGTCATGATATACTACCCTACCACGTGAACATAAAATTGGGTATAAAAGAAATATACCTGTCTTCATATTTTTAAAATAATGTTTTTCAAAATTTACCTTTGTGGATCTAGCCCCTTGCAAACAAACTGAAATGGATCCAACCCCTTTTGAAAGAGAAGTGATTTTCCTTTGCCATTTCTGTTCACTTTTTAATAGGAATTTCAACTTTGCTTTGATATCATCTCATAGAGCTACTTCAAATCTATACACTGTACATTGAGACAAAAAAATCAAATTTGATGAAAAATGGATCTAACCCCTTTTGCAAATGAACTCTTGATTTTGTTTGCAAAAGGGGTAGATCTACTTTAGACCATTCTGAGACCATTTTTGTATTCTCCCAAATTGTAATGGATCTAACCTCTTTTGCAAATGAGTTCTTCATATATATGCTATTAACTTGCATTCTTGCACTCGTTATTCAGCACACTCTGATTATATGATGCTCAACACAAGATAATAATTTTGATTGTAAGTTCTTTTTTAGTCAACAGTGTGATCATGCATGTTATATATAGTTGATGCAGTTCAAAATATTTCCTCACTTATAAATGTACTGGTACAACAAAGTTAAGATACCAATTAAAGCATAAACGAACACAACATACATCGATGTGTAAAATGATATGAGATGGTTAATAGTAATAAAAAGGCTGTATTTAGGGTGTGATATCTCAGCCAATTATTCAAAGTAAGAATTACTAACTGTAACTAAAATATATTTTTTCCTTTCTGTTGAGATGAAATAAGAAAGTGGGATATAAAATACATCATTAATATCAATATCATTAATTTTCCAGGAAAGCAAAGGAGACCTATGTGAAGCTGAGGAAGGAGCGAGACTTCCATCGCATGCACCACAAGAGGGTTGTCCAGGAGAAGAATAAGCTCATTGATGACATCAAGAGGTTAGTAGTCGGGTCAAAGGTCATGGTGAGGTCAGATCAAAGATTGACCAACTGGAGGATCCTAAATAGGCTTTCTTTGCTATCTCACGTTTTTGGATGGTATTCATGTTTCAGCTATGAATAACTTAGTAGGAAATTAGATAGACTCTCAACCATCACATAAATTATGTGAGTGATGATTTTTCAACATTTTAATATGACGCAATGATGTAAGTCCTCGGATCATGACTTATAGCAGGCATTGCCTATCATTGCTTACAAAATTTTAACTTTATGATGTGGGCTTAACCAAACAATGCTTACAAAATTTTAACTTTATGATGTCAGCATGACCAAACAGTAAATGATTGGGTAAGTGAGCGGTCATTGCTAATCCACACCATAACCCTGAAGCTAGGAATAGCCCTCAATAGCAATTACGAAAATATGAATTGAAAAATGTAATTTTAATCATGCAGATGAATTGTTTACTTTCTCATTTGTAATTAGAAGTGAGATACAGATGGATGAATAGTAGAAACATGTTGATTTAACCTAAACCCTTGGACATCTTTCTTGCGTTCAGACTGAAGCGTCATTATGGGTCATATGAACCCACCCTGCAGCAGCTGAAGCAGAAATACGAGGCTGTGATGAAGGAACGCATGCTGGCCAAGCTGGAACGAGACAGGGCCGTTAACCAGGTAATATTGATAAGTGTCAATCTTATAGAAAGGGGTATAGACTAACGTATGAGTGATGAGTGTGTGAACATTCAAAAAGATAAACAGACTTTATATAGAGCTCATTTTGGACAAGAAGTTCCAAACTAATAGACTACTTCTGTATGCGGAGTACTACGTGGAAGATGGAAAGAAATAGCAGCAGAGAAATTTATCATCTCTTGGTTTTTAGAAAATATACCTCACCACCATCACATCTATAGGACTATGAATATAGCTTCCCACTTGTATTCACTATGCATGCAAGCATTAACTCTAAAATAATAGCAACTACAAAGGTTTGGAAATAACAGATCGGGAGGTTGATCTCATCCATACAAGGTTTCCATGCTTCAAGCAAGAAGCTACAGTATGCTATGTACTCTGTCAATGATTTAGTTTTTTTTGTTTTTTGTTTTTTGTAAGAGCTCATTGGAAATAATTCCCGGCCATGGACAAAAATAGACCTGATAGCTATGATTTCTAATGCTTGGGCCTGTATCACAAAGAGTGAGTTGCAACAGATAGCAACTTTGCACCAATCGCACAATTGCTATCTATTGCAACTCCCATATCACAAAAGTTGTGACTGCTATCTATTGCATGTCCAAGCCCATGCAGGATTTTGCAATCAATAGTTACAATAGTTATGATAGATCTTCAACAGGTACAATCAATATAAATTCCATATTATGTTA